>JAPSGF010000011.1:2824985-3012417 GCA_035772895.1 Perdix hodgsoniae
TTCTCTTCTCTTCTCTTCTCTTCTCTTCTCTTCTCTTCTCTTCTCTTCTCTTCTCTTCTCTTCTCTTCTCTTCTTCTTTCTCTTCGTGATTTTTCCTTATAGTTGGGCAAGGTATGGGGTGCAAGATAGGAGTGGATGTGGAAGGGAACTGAGGTGTGACCTCAGTGTGACCTGACGATAGCATCAGCAGACCAGGCTGTCTTCAGCTTTGTATGTTTCTTATGTTTCAGGTGATTTGATGACTTCCCAAACCAGCACAGCACTGCCACTAGTAATAGCAGAAACCATAATGGCCTTCAATTCAAGTTTGGCCCCAGGAGCCATGTGCTGGTAACAAATAATATCTCACTGTGTCTGTTGAGCAAGGCAGAATCAATACAGAGAAATTCCTTCATGTGCTGCAAGAAGTACAGCTGCATTTTCCAGAGTTGAAATATCTCCCAGTGAGTCTTGGGGGGGATGCTACACAGAAAAGGCTACACTTAAAGGAGAGGACTATGGTTAAAGAGAGCTGAAAGCTATTATACACCACAATAGCATGGCAAAGCTGCTGTGCCTGTTATAGCCCAAGGAAGAATCAAATGCAAGTTGGTGAATTCACTCAGGATGGCATGACCTGGCAATGCTCTTTAGGAGGAAAATTGGGGAGGAACCAGCTTCTTTGTCCATGGAAACTTTGAGGGCCTTCTACAGAACAAGCAGCAAAGAGCTGTGGCACTGAAGGACATGGTTAGTGGGCATGGTAGTGACGAATTGATGGTTGGACTAGATGGTCTTAGAAGTATTTTGCAACCTTAATTATTGTATGATTCTATGATTCAATGACTCTATGATTCTATCAACTTTTTGACCAGTTCATGGCAAAGAATAATGCCTTTTTAAAGAGAAAATTCTTCTTTCAGACTGTACTGATGACTGTCTAGAAGGGTGACTTTCTAAGCTCCCACAGTCCCTCCAATCTTTGGTGATAGCTTATTTGCTTTGAGGAGAACAAAACTATTCTTTCAGTGGAGTTTCCTTGTGTTTTGAAACCAAGAGGTGCTTTTCTGAATAATTTGCAAGACAGAAAACCTGAACCTGTCAAGGTGACTGGCCAGGCAGGCTGCAGAAAATCTGGAGGCAAGGAATGGGCATCCATGAAACAGAGTCATAACCAGCACACTTTCATTTAACATTTCAATTTCAGGATATCTAGATTTCCAGCAGAAAGAAAAGGCATTTATCTAGAAAGCACTTACCTAGCTCTGGTGGCAGGGATGGTGCCATTCTGCAGTCCTCAGCTGTAACTTGAGGAAGGCAGGAAAATCTTTCTCTTGTTCTCTGAAAGGAGATTTATAAATCATCAGAAAGGGAGGACATGTGGTTCATCACAGAGTAACTGGATTACTGCTTCCAGACTTGCCACACATTTGCCCTGGACAATCTAATCTTTAAAATTATATGTCTGGTATTTATGGTGACTAAGAACAAAAGAATAAATGACCTTTTCATTACAACTGCTCACAATCTGTTTCCCAGTTTTTATTCATCTTTATAACCTCAGTCATTCCCTGCTCCTGAATGAAAAAGAGTTGGATGAGTCCTGTCTAAACAACACTCTTGCCTTTCCTAGAGTGGTCTGCACCTCACTGTTGCAACAACAAGAAGGTACAGACTTGGGATACAATAAGGGCTGGAAGGCCATTCTTTCACATGAAATTGTAGAGAGGTATTCCTATGAAAAAGCATACTGAGACTTTGTGGGACACGGAGAAGATTCAGCATAGACAACTCTGAATGACAAGCCCCAGTGTGAAGTTTTCCTGATCAGTGAAACCCAGACTGTTTGATGGAAGCATCTCCAGAAAGAAGACTGAACTTTGTGCCAGACAAAAAAATCAAGGTATATGATATGGCGTTGTTTGGCCTGCCTCTCCAGTGCTCCTACCCCACCTTAATTCTTCCTTATATGCTTTCTATCTTAGACTAGTAAACTCCAAGTGTTGAGGGAGGAGAAGGCTAACCGAATATTCATTTCCTGAAAGGGTTTCCTGTATGATGTAAGAATGAGAGTGGGAGAAGCAAGCAGCTCCTCAAACATTAACTGTATCAGGATGCTTGAGATTGTGTGAGGCAAACAGTACTCAGGGGCCTGAAGGAAAACTCTTTTCATTAGTGTGTTTAATCAGTAGGGGATTTTTTTTTAAGTTTTGCTTTTCCCCAGCTCTACTAGGAATCTGAAGGTTAAGAAGGGGCCCACCTAGCTAAAGGAAATGTCCCCTCCATTCAGGTTTATAACTGCAAGTGGACAGATGTCATTTGTTTGTGACCAGAAAAGGGAAGTTATATTACAGAACGTGACACTTCAAACCCCATGGTAAAAACAAAAATGAAAATGGAAAAGCATTCAGCTGCACTCATTTACATTTGTGATCCACAACCTGGGACCCCTTGACATGGCGATGAGAGTGGAATTTTATCACATTTAGGTATACTCTATGTGTTGTACGTCCTGAACATTTAATTGGGTGTTCAGAAAAATCCAAAGCCAGCTGGGATTGTGGGTGGTGGAGTGCTAGTGGAGGAAATGCATTATGTGAATTGATTGGAAGTAATCTCACGTTAACGTTCTTTTCCTTCCTGGTCCCAGATGGAATGCCCTCTCATACTTGCATGCAGAACTGTGAATTTGTGCCTTGTATAGGATTCAAGATCTGCTAAGAAAAGCAAGATGAAGATCTTTAGCAAAGAATGAATTATTCTGATTCTTGATTCTGAGCAATAATTGGAGTGGTGGAGGAAGAAACACCATAGCCTCTAAGTATCTTACTGATTTTAATAAAGAAGAGGTACCAGGCAACACCTCCACCAGCATTCATGGGTTTTTATCAGAATTGGGAAACTTCTGCCACTGTTAAAGTACAAGACAACATGTACCATCCTGCAGTGTTTATACCAGCAAGGCTTCACCATGTTCACTGGAAAATATTTAAGCTGCTTCTTTTTTTCAAGGCATGTGAAAGATACAAATTCACCTATGGACTCACAGGTAACAGCAGAAATTACTTAGGCAACATGACATCACATTCAGATTCCCTAGACACAACTACCTTGTATGAACCTTCCTGGTCAATGAATGTCCTGGAATAAAAGATGCATTTATTTACAAGTATTATTCACTCTACCTTCTCCGTAAGTCTGCCAACACCCATTGACTATTTCGATGCCATGAATAGCCAAAGAGTATGAAAGGAGGCAAGACCAGTGATTCCTGTCCCATGGGTTTCCAAACAAGAGCTGAATCTCACAACTTCCAGCCATATCACTAAGAGCTGGATGTGCCCTGGAAAAAAATAATAATAATAAAAAAATCTCTATGCTGTCATTCACATTCTCTGCAAATTCTTTTTCACATATGGTCACTTTCTGTGCATATGCATGAGACCAAGCATTGCTATCTCAAATGTTCACAGAAGTATTGTCCAGAAATACCTTTTTTACCAGCCAGGAGTTGTTGCTCTTGAGTAATTATATCTTAAGTCTAGGACTTCTTAGATTGGGAAAGGGGCATTCAAGTTACTTTGAATTATGTAATAAAATAACAAAACAAGATCTGCTCCAGATATGCTGCCTATTCCAGTGTTGGTAAATTAAATAGTACCAAAGAGTGTTTCCAAGCATATTTTGGCAGCAGGCTGGCCAACCTGGTGAGATGACTTTAAACTGAAGGACTTGGCAGTGGGGTTAAAAATGGCAAAGCTTACACCTTTGCAACCAACTGGGGAATAAGCCAGGCCAACCGTAACAGTGACAGAAGTTCCTTAACTGTGTCCCATGACATGAGCCAAAAGGCCAGTCATATCAAAGGTGTGGATAGCAGTGGAGGATTCCCCTGCACCCCTTTAGGGAATCTCCATTCCCCTTTCTCCTCCAAAATGCTTGTATACCAATGCATGAAGTATGAGGAACAAACAGGAAGAACTAGAGGTCTGTATGCAGCCACCACAGGGCCACAATATCACTGTGATCACAGAGCCATGGGGGAACAGCTTGTATGACTGGAATGCTGCCATGGATGGGTATGTACTTTTTAGGAAAGGCAGGCCAGCAGGACAAGGCATTGAAGCTACTCTTTATGTCACAGAACAACGGGAATGTATTGAGCTCTGTATAAGTATGAATGATGAACAAGTGAAGAGCTTATGTGTTCAGTTTTGTCCAACATCTTAGTCAGTGACCTGAATGAAAGGACAGAATGCACCCTCAGCAAGTTTGCTGATGACATGAAACTGGGAGGAGTGGCTGACTCATTGGAAGCCTGCGCTGCCATGCAATAGGACCTGCTTCCAGGAGGAGGACCTGGAGAGTTGGGCAGAGAGGAATTTGATGAGGTTCAACAAGAACAAGTGATGAATCCTACACCTGGGGAGGAATGTGATTGCACACATCAGTACAGGTTAGGAGCTGGCCTGCTAGAAAGGAGCTCTGCAGAGGACCTGAGTGTCCTGGTGGACAACAGGCTGGCCATGAGCCAGCAGTGAGCCCTTGTGGTCAAGAAAGCTGATGGTATCCTGGGGTGCATTAAAAAGAGCATGGCAAGCAAGTTGAGGTACTCCTCCCCTTTTACTCTGCCTTCTTCTAGTAAAATGGTTTGTCATAATTTCTTTCCTGCTTCATTAGTCATACCTCTAGCTTCTGTTGGAAGACTATTGGATACGTATCAGAAAACTATTGGAGGCAAACTCCAAGAGTTCTAGGGAAAAAAGCTGTGTGGGGGGATGAAGATCTCACCTAATAGAGAAAGCAGCCTGCCTGGGATGGGCAGAAGTTGCTCCAATCTTGAGCATCCCCAGGTGTGCTTCCGTAAGTGCCACTGCAGAGAAGCTACCAACTGTGTGCCAGCTCATGTGGAGGCAGAAGATTTCAGCTGTTCATGCTGCATTTGCTCGATCCTTTGAAGTACTTTGACTATGCTAGTGACACGTGTGCCACAGGATAGGGCTCCTCCTGCTCTGAGGTAACACTCCATAAAGGGGAGATAATGGAGAGGAAAGGAAAGAACTCATAAGTTCACATAAGGGATAAGTTTCTGGTCATACTATCATCGAGAAACTTGATCTTATCAGGATTCCAGTGAAATCTTCTTGGGTAATATGAAGGGCTGATAAGCTGTTGGTAATGGGTAATGAGTCAGCATTCACAAATTGATTATTTTTTTCCTTTGAGAAAGAAAGACTTATTCATTTTCAAGGAGATCTGAAAAATAGCAGAGAAAGGCTGGGTGCTACCTCAGTATCAGAGTGATCAAAGCCACCTAGACTATAGCAACAAGGAGCATTCTTTACCATTTCCATAGGTGATTGTCCAGAAACAGCAACATCAGTGAACTCAAAGACCTATATAGACTCACTACTTGTGTACCACTTGCAACAACTACAGGTCTACAGACAGTGTGGACGCAAAATAAACTGTTTTTCACTAGAATGAAAGTAGGATGGGATCCCTTGAAGCCTCTGGAGCAACACAACACCTGTTAGTTACACTGCGTCCTGTTACTGCCTCTGTGAGATACAACTATTGGCTCTGTCTCATGTGTGTCAGCATTATCCATTCCAGTTGGTTAAAATATTCTGGATTGCTTCATAGATCTGGTACAGATAGGCTGCCTCTGAGTCACTGAACTGACAGGTCACAGTAAAAATATGTTTTTCCTCTGTGCTATCTCTTTCTTCACTAGTAATATCCTAATTGCCTTGGAATTTGACATACATGGGTTACGAGTGATTTTGTACATTTTAATCTGATCAATTGCTCACAGTAATTTATCACTTTCCTGAAGTGAAGAAATGAAGGTATTTCAAAATGGAAGTCCAATACTTAAGATTTCCATTTAAGCTGCACAAAATATGAGAACTAATCACTTGCTTTAAATGTATAAATACAAATCTTGGACCTGGTCCAAGTCAGAGCTTTAGCAAGTTTGGGTGTTTGCAGAGGTGTTTCTTTTTTTTTCTTTTTTTTCCTTTTTCCATGCAGCCTATGGTCAGACTGTCCTAACTGTATGTAATACAAACCCCTGTTACATATATGAGGATAAAATTTTGATTGCCTCATTTGATTTCATTTACTACGATGTCAGCACCAAACAAATGGCCATCATAGGACTAAGAGAGCATTATACAGTGCCAATCTGCAGGATTGGGTCTGACTGTGGTGCAGATCTCAACCTCCTCACCTCCCAAGCATGATTTGTGCCTGGATGAAGCCAGTCTTTGATACATGTGTGGAGAAGTTACCAGTCTTACCTGTCCAGGACAAAACTGAAAGGTAGTGAGAGTGAGAAGATCCCATTCCGTTTGAAAAGAAGATCTCAAATGTACACATCGCTGACATGTGGCTATATTGAGTAGGTCTTTCCAGCATAAATTAGCAGTGGACCAATTTATGTGCTCACTGGATTTGGGCTTACAGACCAAGGTCAGTGAAAGAATTCCAAGAACATTCCTAGAGGAACAGTATTTGCCCTGGAGCTGGACTCTGTCCATACAGAAATACACCAGATGAAGAAGCAGCTGCTACAGAAAGGAGGCAGAAAGCTGGCTGCCATGAACCCTGTACATACTGCTCTGCATCTAATATCCACGAGGAAAGGGAGATTCTGATCCAGCTCATGGATTTACTAAGAAGCTAGGACAGATGATGAGTTTAGACTGTACAATAATGGAGGCTGACAAAATGTGGGTGAAACGGCAACCATTTGGAAAAAACATCAGTGATACAAAAGAAAGCTGTTAATACAAGGCCAGATGGGGCAGAAAGGGCATCCTCAGTGTCATCAAGCTCACGACAAGAAAGGAGATCAACCCAAAGGTATAAAGACCCAAATTAAAAATCAAGTTTACCAGAGGGCAGAACTTGACAGAGACTGAATGACAGAAGAAAAGAAAGGCATATAGGTATACTGATCCAAGTCAAACAAAGGTAATTACACCAAGCACATTAAGATCACGGAATGGAGGGTATCTCCCTGGAGCCACTGGTAGCAGATCTAACAGAGAATGATGAAGGAGCACAAGATCATTCACACAGTGGTTTTGAAAATGGGACAAAGTGAACATCTGAGTCAATACAGCTAGTGCCTGACTGTGTAAAAGGTCTGTGGGAGGAGAAGCATCATATGGCTCAGAGCGATTCCTCAGAGGCACTTAGTGAGATGCATTGTGCCTGGCTCCCATCTTGATACCAAGGTGTCAGCCGAGGTTGGAGACCTCTTGAGCCAACATATGGGCATCTTTCTGCTGTTGTTGTGCCGTTGTCCCCCTTCAGTCTGGGGAAGCAATGCAGTGACAATGCCTAGCTCTGAAAGCAGCCATCTCAGGCTCAGCATGCTGTTTTGGTTCAAGGTACAAAAATGGCTAACCCATTTCCAGGCCCAGGATGACTGCGGCAACCACACTGACTTCCCAACATCATTAATTTGCAGTCATCTACCAAAGAGGGAGAAGACCTCTGTAAAGCGGATCTTAATTAGAGCTTGATAACTATTGGTAATGGCAGCTGAATTTATGCCCTAAAAAGTGATTACATGGGACTTAATCTGGTTATTGTTTGAAGACCATGACCAACATGCCAGTTGTAAAGCCAGTTGGGATTTAGAGGGTGTCACACTCATATTTAATTTCCTAAACAGCACAGAGCTGTTAGGATCAACATAGTGAAACATCAGCCTTAAATACATATATAACAGAAGAAAGTGGTGGTGTGCATGCAGTAAGAATGTGTTCTAATGAATGTAAATGTGCCTCACATATCTGCTAAGCAACATTGTGACACAGAGGTGCTAGTTGCCAGAAGTGGAGGTTAAGGCTTGTCATGTTCCCTTCCTGCAATGTAATACAAGCTGCCTTGCTGGGTGGTGGATTAGTTTTGAAGACTTCCGTTACTGCTAAGTCAAGGTGTAGAGCTCCATGAGTGTTCGTTCATTCACTTTAGCACATCTATTAAGTTAAGTATCTTGGATGGTCATCTTTGCAAGTAGAGAATTACTGCTGGTATATGAGCTTATTGTCATAGCTTGTCATCATCTGCACAGCAGTCAGAACTGTCTGTGTATAAAAGGGTGCAAGACGATTTACTTAGATGATTTCTAAACAAATATTGAAACAAGACAAAGCCTGGAGAAAACATGATGTGAAGGCAAGTTTTTCACAATTACTTGTACAAGCTATAATGGCAAATGTGCTGCTCTTCAGCTCAGAAAACTGAGGGGGAATTCAGAGTTTGGTTTGCTTTCTGCTCTGTGGGGATGGCGTTCCCAATTCCCTGAAGTACTTTGGAAATCCCTACCTCTTCTATTCGTGGTCTGTAATGTCATATGTTCATATGTTGATTTTAAACAATTTTTAATAATGCCTCTCTTGCTTGTGGACTAACAGGGGATTTGCGCATGCTGCTGAGCATGTGCTACTTAGGCTGCTTAAATAAAGCAAGACTATTAAAGTCTGACACTATCAAGCAACACGTTGAATTTTCTTCAGTGGTCTTGAATCTCTGCGATTACATCTTTAACACATCAATAACTTAGCCTCTGGTTAGCAAGGATTGCTGAAGCATGACTAATCAGCAGATGAAAGTGTCTTTGTGGGGATTAGCTTTAATGAAAAGAAAAGGGATAGTTACTTTGGTAGTTTGAAATCTTCCATAAATCAAAGCGAATACTGACAAAGCAGGTTCATATGCTAAGAATGAAGCTATTGTGAATAAAATTAAGGGAACAGCTACTTTTATATAAATCGCAGACCAGGACAGCATTTGTAAGAGAGTTCATGGGAACAAGATCATTTAACTTCTTCAGGTGTAAATAAGTGATATTTAGCTAATGTTACGGCATCTCTAAAGAAAAACAGATGGATGAGAGTCCTTGTTAGGGAGTTTCTTTTTTGGATTCCATTTTCTTTTCTTGTTTTGCATGCAAAGAATACCCTGCTAGTTTGTCTTGGCCACTTTGTTCTGTGCAGGCACAAACAGTCAGCATACAACTTGTTTTTTACCACTGCCAGAGAGAAGGTCATGACCAGAGAAACTTAAGTCTGGATCGCTGATAATGGCTGTTTCTGGCTTGTGTAAATTAGAAAGTTTCTTGGTCTTCTATAATGTGGTTTAGAGCAGCTCATGGGGGCCAAGAGGACAGCGGCAAACAGAAAGAAATGCAAACTCTACACCTTCTGGGGGGTATTCATGCTCAGCTCCTGAACTTTAGACCTCCTATATACTCCTGTGCAGTTAATGTGATGTATAAATAATCGCCCCTTGAGCTCCTCTGGGCAGTGACTCAGAGCACCCATGCTGAAAGCTTAGCCGTCTCTGATGACCGTATGGGAGGCCAGAGTTAGATTGTACACATCGATGCACCTAACAGCCACCTTCCCTTCATGTTCTCCTTTTGGTTTGTGCTATACCTTCACGATGGCTTTATCATAGCTTTTAAATTTAATCCTTGCAGATGTGAGAATGAACTCCAAACTCAGGTTTATAATATTGGGGTGAGTCTTTGCCTCTGGTTTAACTGAATATTCTCTCAAGCAACTTGAGGCAAATGGAAAAGCCACTCAGATCCAGGTTTCTTTTTTTTTTCCAACTACTTTTTCCTCAGGTACTACTGTCATACATTCATTTTGAAAAAACAGTTTAAATGATGTTTGATCTGCATGTTGCAGAAGCCACTGATGAATGGTTGATTGGAAATCACAAATGCTTGCTCACCACTCTAAAGATATGTGGCATTAAGAGTAAGGCTGTATGTACAAATATTGGTTTATTGTGGTGCTCAGGTACTGTACTGGAGGTCTTTTCACACTTCATAAGTTTTTAGATGTGGGTGTTTGTCTTTCTTATCTGCTTTCATTTTCCTGTGCTCTCACAGCACAAAGTTCCATGGAATACCTCAGTAAGTGACAAAGCTCTGCTGAAGAGTCTGTGAATTAGGATCTTAATCTTAGGCCATAAGCTTTTTATAATGCAGAGTTCTCACCTTTTAAAGACTATTTCCAGGTAACTAAGGGTAATGATTAAATACTCAGTATAGATCTCTTTCTCCTTCAGTTTTTCCTTCTTCCTATACAAATATGCTTTCTATTCAATGTCAGTGTACACATCTGTGTCTGTGTTTTAAAACCATAATTTCATTATTACAAGTTTTCTAGGGAAACTGAAGCAAATCCTTGTGTGGTTACATTATTCCGTTATGACAAGAATAGGATTAAAAAGTCATTATTGGGGAACAATTTATCATACAGCCTGGCATAATTACTCTTCCATTACATAGTTTTGAGGTTCATTATAAAAAAATAGAAACCTCAAACCAACAAAAATCTGTAATTCGTGATGTTTACACGGTTCATAATTTACAGTGCAAAGGGAAAGGAACGTTATGTGAAAAAATGCTATGCACATTTTTGTGTAGCATTCTACTGATACATGAATCACGCTTGTCTTTGGTTAACTCAGGGGAAATAATCCCAGTAATGTATGTAAGGCAGTCATGCCCACATGTCTGATGTTTTTTATATCCAGATTTCAGTGGAAAGAGAGATACTTTTGAAACAGATGGCAAACAAGCCCCTTTCCCCCCAACTACTTATAAAATTTAATAACACAGCTAATTATAGGACTGTATATGTTAATCCATTCATATGCTTGCTCCATATATTAATGTCACCAGTTGAAGAGATCTATGGAATTGCTGGGCAATGTCAGTTTAATTACATCCAGACAATATTTCCTGTATATGCAGTAGTATGCTTTTGAGACCAAATCTCTTAGAATTTCTGTTGGCAATTCAGTACAAAACTAATGTAAAATTCTGTAGCTGCAGACTGGCAGAGATGTTACAGAAAGCTGAAACACATCTAGAGGCCACATCTGCATGGTCTAAGGTGATGTTCCATGTCACAGTTATTCCCAAGGCTCAACAAATGTGTGACGATGATCATTCTCTGTGAATTTTCCTCTAGGCCTGGCTATATGAAAGGGCCATGATTCTTTACCTTCTTCACTCTGAGCTATTGCATCTCTTTTAGTCTTTCTGTACTCCTCAATCTACTACAGAAGATCAAGTCACAGCTGCTGAAAATACTAGATTGGATCTGCATTGATTCACAAATGTCAAGCCCCTACATACTCCTGAGAGCTGCTGGTTGATGTCAGCAAGGACAAGAAGATGACACATGGACCTGTGAAGCATCAGCTCTGCCTTTGGCTGTAAGCAAGAGAGAGCATGAGTGTTTCTTGGTCATGTGTTTGGTGTTATTTTGCATGCATTACCACTAAGGTATGTGTGACGCCATTGACGCGGGAGGTCATAAGCAACTTTGAAAATGTGCCTGTACAATGGGAGAGGCACGCTAATTAACTGTGAGGACAATGGCTTATTTCGCTGTGACTGACACTCTGGTGTACCTCGTGCCAATAAAAGCTTCACCTCAAGTGTCAGATGCACTGGGTAAATACACACAGCGTTCTTACATCAAAAGCTCTCTGTACGGTAAGGAAAATGAGATCAGAACCACACCACTTCTTGGGTAGTTTTGTGTTTGTCATACATAAAAGATTTGTCAGACAGGAAGGTCTGGCTGTTTACATCCCCAGTTCTTTTTATGTCAGATTCAAAGCATATTACTAATAAAATATAAAAACTCAGGCTAAAAAGTATCAAATGTGTAAGAGAAAGCAGGAATTGTCTGAAACGTGTTAAACACCAAAAAGGGAAGAGAAAATTTAGAGTATCCAAGTCCCATAATCTGTGGATCTGCCTTCATGTATCTGTTTGCTTTAAGTGCTCTTTGTGAGCATTTCAGAATTATTTAAAAACTTTAAAAAATGTATGGAAACAAATTTAGTCACGTATCATGGACTATTTCAGGAGAAAGAGAAGTCCCACAGACCACAGAGGGATTAAGTTGTGGGGATTCAGAAAAGTGAAGGCTGGGGAAGTCTGTCTCCATGCAAGTGCCATCCTCGCCCTCGAAGTCTAGATGTCTCTCGGCTCATTTAACCATTTTGGCACCTGTTCAGTTTCCATAAAATGCTGAAAACTTGAAGTATTCATGCTGTAGAATGTGGATGGAAGATCATCTTCCTGTTTGAATTTCTCTGCTAATTTCTATCATTTTGATACTTTCCTCTTTACAATTAAAAGCAAAACTGCAGTTAAGTTGTGTGTTCCCACACCACCCCAAAAGGTAGAACTTTTCTCCAGCCACTTCATCCATTCCTACAGCCCTTGACAGGGTGGAGGTTCTCCCACTCAACCAGGAGTGAGAAGATGCTGGAATCTGCTGCACACACCATTTCTACTGCTGCCTTCTTACTGCAAAGCCACACTTCTGTGCAGAAGTCTTCATGTGACAAGTCTCCCAGGACACTTTTCCATTGACACCAGGCCAGTGACTCAAGCCTCTCTACTATCTCTGGCTTCCTCTGGAATTGACCCAATTCCATAGCTCGTCTGTGCCTTACACTGAAGGCAGTTTCCTTCTCCTTTGGTTGTATTCCACAGAATCATAGAATGGTTTGGTTTGGAAGGGATCTTAAAGATCACCTCATTCCAGCGCCCTTTCCACGAGAAGGGACACCTCCCAACAGATCAGGCTGCCCAAAACCTCGTCCAACCTAGCCTTGAACATTTGTGAGGACACAGTGCTTCTCTGATGGATGGAGTATCTCTGAAGTTCGAAATCCTGGAACAATTTTCTTCCTGCCACATGGAAATCCTATACTCTTCATAAAGTCTGTGGGCTGCTTTTAAAAATGTAGTATGCCCTAGCTGCGTGTCTCACTGGGCAGAGGGCCTACTGTCTGTCATCCTTGATGTCTCTCTTATTACTTGTTTCAGCTGGTTGTTTTCTCAGCATTTATAAGCTCTGCTGTGTTCCACACTTTCAGTTAAAGAAGAAAAATGCTCTCTGTGTTGTAAGAGTGAAACTGGCAATTGTATGCTTTGGTTTGTAGCATAAACAGTTGCACAAGGATTCATTGGCAACCTTCCCTTCAGTAAGGAGGCTATCAGCTAAATGTCACAGATGTGTCTGGGTCTTGCCAAGAGCTGGAAATGCACTGGGAATCTTCAGAAAATGCCCTCAATTGAAAAAAAAAAAAAAATAAAAAAAAAATAAAGCTCTCAAGGATCTAGTGGACACGTGCTTGCTGCAGCAGAGGATGGAGACTCTCAGAGCATATGGTCAGTGTCCCTCTTGCGCATTCCTCCTTACCTCTGGAGTCCACTTCCTCACGCAACAAGCCGTGCCTCTCCCCACATTTGAAGCAAGTCTTCCTGCTCGAAAAATCACTTCTTCCGTGTGGCCCATAAAGCTGAGCTTTTCCTTCTTGGTAACAGGATCACAAATAACATAAAACATTCAAAATGCCCTAACCCCTTGACACCTTCATATAACCAAAGCAACGGCATGATCTTATTGCTGGAACACTTGCCTTCCCTGCCCCTCATCAGTAACGATCACGTCATGTTTTAACTATAGTCTAATCCTGCAAACACTTCCTACCCAGCAGAGCACTTACCAGAGTGTAAGCAGTCCACTGACATCAGTGGATTATTCCAGGTAGTAAGCCCCACGAAAGCTAAAGAAGTGTTAGCACCATTGGGTCACTTGATTTGCAAGCTCTTGGGGGATATTATCTATTGTCTATAAAGAATCATGCACACGCATAGTGCCGTATAAATAATTAATACTAACAGAATTCACATCAAACAAGCCCGTACGGGAATTTCTACCACTGCTTTTCCTGGCCACTAGATGAAATAATACAGAATTATGGAGCTTGGAGTTTGCCTTCTTTAGGAAAGCATTTTCTTTTCCTCTGCACCAGTGGAAATATTGAAGAAATAGGGAAAAAATGCACAGGAAACATATTTTAAGTTAATCCAAAATCTGACCAATATCTCCCAAAGTTAAATTAAAGCTCTTATCACCCTATCTAACCTTTAATTGCATAACACAGGAGGTCTGGGTTTTATCAAACTATTGACTGTTTTTCTGTTAAGATTTCTTTGACTTCAAGCAATGTTGCAGAAATCGTTCCTTGGTGAAGGCCTGAAGCAATAAAATATAATTGCTAATTTTATTTCCAAAGCACTTTCACTTTTTGCTCTGAAATTTTGTTCTGCCCTTTTCTTTCTGAAATACTGACTGCAGATCTGAATGAATCCAAGCTGACAAACAAAAGTAAAAGATTTAAACAGAGAAAGCAAAAATGCAAGCAAGAGCAGAGCTGAGAGGGCATGGAATCTTGAAGCAATTTGTAACGTTTTAATACAACTCGTCAAACAAAGAGAAAAGCAACTAAGAAGGAAAAAAAGCTAAGGTATATTTTAGTACATAATGCCCTTTTGACTTCAGACGTTATAGGTGTTTTGAGTCCAAAAGACATCCTTGAGACTGAGCCTGTTCTCTGAAGATGTTGATTATGTCATGGTCATGCGATGCTCGGACTTACATCACCTGTTGCAGAGAGGGAAGTTCATCAATTGAGTGGAGTAGTCATGAAGAAAGGTAATTTCCCTCTCAGTAACAGGGCTTATGCTTCCTGATGGGCAGGGTGACAAAAGTATTTCATGTTCAATTGCTTTACTTTCAAAGACTAGACCAGATTGTAAGAATGCACAGGGTGAGATTACTGTGAATTTTTATCAATGTCTTTGATTAGCAGCAAAATTCCACCTTCAAAGAATACTTTAACCAACAACATACGGAAGTCATTGGGCAACTTCACATCTCTGTAAAAACTATGTATCTCACTCAAACAAAATAATTAAATATTCAGTAGTTGAGAGTCAAGGAACTGAACATGAAAAACTGCCTTGTGATTAGCTTATATTGATACTAATCAGTATCCACAGAAAAAGTTTAGAGCACCAACTTCTTTCGCATACCACTCTATGAGTACCCTAGGTAATAAAGTACTAGGTAATTCCTCATTGCCTTAGTGAATGCTAAATAGGTCTAACCAGATTGAAGATGACCAGCTGGAGAGGTGGATGACACCCAGCTCCAGTGGAAACTACAAAGAAAGGTGCAGAGGAAGAAGATAAACTCCAGTCTTAGCTACTGATTAGAAACAAACAAACAAACAAACAAACAAATAAATAAATATATTCTCCAGGAGCTTCTCTTCCAGTAGGATTTTGTATGCTCATCCAACCATTACGAGTCCCTGAACATGTTCAGGCCCCAAATGTTTCTGAACATGTGCAGAAATGGAAATTGTTGTGGATGAGCTTCTGCTTTGAAGCAGTGACTACTGGTGGGCTTCAAGATCTTTTGTGTTAGATCTGGAGTACATGGAGACTTTTCCATACCTGGCATACCCTCAGGTAAGACAACCACATATTTATCTAGAATGTAGTGAAGCACAGGTATGTATATAAATACATTGAGATATATATTGATATATAGATAATTAGATACATAGTGCAGAAGATATATTACACAAATATATTAATTAGGTTTAAACCCATTCAAAAGAGTCCAGTACTGTTCTCTTTTCCACAACAGTTACTTTAACTGAAACAGAATATAAGGGACTTCTGTGTGTGTTCAAACAACGATTTTTTGGGAAGGGTTTGTTGGTTTTTTTTTGGTAAGTCAAAATTTAATAGAAAATATTTAAAAATAAATAAATAAATAAATGGAAAATACCAAGTCCCTGATTACTCACAAGGTTTTGCTTCATGAATATGTTTGCACAATCTTTTTCAGATCTGTGTAGACATCTTCACACTCCAGATGCCTGCAAAATCTGCAGTGAAATTTTGTACATAATGGTGTCAATGCCTTGCAAGCATCCTTCTTCCTCTACAAGCCACTTGGTTTCCTCTAGAACTTCACCACAGGTTGGTAGATCTGCCAGTATTTCCAAAGCGGCTTCAAAATGACTCCAAAGGTGGTACTGAAGACAATTGTGCCCAGCTGGGATCAGATTTTCAGAAGATGTCTGAAAAGATGTCTGAAAATCTTGTATTTTCTGGTTTAACTAGGTCAGCGCTATTAACATTCTGGCCCTTGGGTTATTGTGTCTATGAGTTAGAAAAAACATTGAAATAGTAGCAACATCTTTCTCTGTGCTTTGTTGATCACATGCAACAAATATTTCACAATAATAAGAACATCTTTGCAGTGAGCTGCATAAATCAGCTGTACCGCCTTAGGCCTGGTGACTTTTCTTCTGTATGGAACTGCTTATTTTCTGTGCTCATTTAATTGTTTACTTCTACCATCTATTGTATGCGAGAAATGTAGTCTCTGCTTACCAGATACCTACCTGCAGTATTTCTAATGCATCTGCAAACAATTCCCAACTTTATGAGTCATCACTGGGCTGAACTTGCAATCGATAGCCCTAGTGATACAATAGCTGAGAACTTAGTTAAGCCATGTGTAATATCTGGTCTGAGAACAGTTATTGCACTACACTCTGGCTTGGTATGTCTTACTTGACAAGGAAAATATCTTGCATCTCTTTTACTTTATATTTTGTTTCAGTATAGAGGAAAGATAAGTTTGGTTTGCAATAAATTTTCATTTTATGATAATACAATGCAAGACAGCTCAGTGTAAGTTCTTTCTGTCTTATTTCTATTATATTTGATCTAGCTACATGTCCAAAGGAGACAATATTTGGTCAAATTTATGCTTTGCACAAGTCAATGGACAAACTTCAGTTGATCCTGGAGCTGTCTTTCACTTTCAAAAAAATCAATTATATCTTGGGCTTAGGTAATGCAATTTCTTGCACCACGTAAACACAGAATCACACAGAATCACACAGAATGGCCAGAGTTGGAAGAGACCTCAAGGATCATGAATCTCCAACCCCCCTGCCACATGCAGGGCCACCAACCTCCCCATTTAATACCATATACATTTTCATTTCATTTTTGCCAACCATAACAAAATATGTGTGCTCTTCACTTTGAACCACATGGGAAGATCTCCTGTCTTTAAGTCTAAATAACTGCAATAACAACAAATTTGTCTTGGGTCCAGTTCAACTATAGTGTACTGGGTGGACAGGGCATGGGTGGACAAATGGAAAGAGATCATTTTAAAGCAGAGAATTGCACTATACTGACTTCATTTTTATTGCCCTTGAATGTTTTTAACAAGTGGCTTATAAAAAAGAAAATATGCCACACATTTAATCACAAGCGAAGGTAAATAAGTAGACTTATGTGATCTGTTTTAATGTACAAAGAAATCTTAAAATATTGTAGGGCGAGGCATAACCGGTCTTTTGTGGGTGAATTTTGTTCTCATTTATTGAGTGCTGTCAAATAAATCTCCTCTGGCATTCAGGCTTCCATAAATACTGTTCACTGTAGATAGAAGGAAACTTTGGCCCTTAAGTAAGTTTTATTTTCAGATTAGCTACCATTCTGTCTTGTTTCCCCTCTTCCCACAAATCAATTATTGAGGGCTATTTAATTAAGAACAGATTAGAAACATTGTCATTGTTGTTCTTTAAATTTCCTTTGTACTGAAGTGCTACAGAGTTAAAACACCAAGCACAAAAGTGCACAGCCATCCATGACTAACAGCATACAGCAAATAACAAGCTCTATGATCAAAAATGAAAGCCAGTGCTGTTCATGTGGAATAATAGAAATCATACCACCATGACACTTCATACATATCTGAGCTAGCAGTGCACACACACTTGCTCAGCCCATAAGATGCCCCAGGAATGCAGCTGCACACAGACAGAAACCTGCACGAGAGGTAAATACCCAGAGGGAGGCTGCTTCCTGTATCTTACACAGATAGTTCTTCGGCTGCAGAAAGGGAAGGCAAGAGCTATTCAGGACATCCTTCTTGCAGCTCTGTGGAGGTATCCTTGGGGTGCTCCAGCAAACACCGGTGCTGGTCACTGCTGCTCTAGGTGTTGCTGATAACTTCCTGTGTTTCAGTGAGGAAGTTGACCAACGACAGTCACTGGCCTTCCCCATCTGTCGCAGAACAACGTCCCCCCAAAGAGTACAGAATTATGCAACGTGGTACTCAGGGCTCTGTCAAGTCCCTGTCTTCACTGTCATTAAAAATAACCTTCCAACCTCCGCTGGTTTTTCTTCAGGGTTGCAGTGGCCATTCTTAATTGAGCAGAGAAAGAAAATCTTACCTGCTTACAAATGAGAATGGAGAAACCCTGTGTGTTTCAGGGAGAGGATAGATTTTACAAGTGTATTCTCTGCACCGTGTTTTGAAGCAAACAAGAAAAACCACCAATCTTCTGCCCATCAGCTGGAAAACAAACCCAGCTTAACATTTTTGCTCAGCTCCCACTGCAGGAAGTGGGAAACTTTCTGCTGTTTCATGGGGAATTGGAGCAAGCCAAAGAGAACAAGAAAAACATGAAGCCTCCCGCCAATAAAATGCATGTAGTAAAGGACTGTCAGGGAGATCAAGGGCCTCACATACTCTTTAGGAAGGATTTGATTTCATTGTCATTTCAGGCCACAGAGAAGGGGATTCCATATTCTTGCAGT
Source organism: Perdix hodgsoniae (assembly GCA_035772895.1). Taxonomy (NCBI): domain Eukaryota; kingdom Metazoa; phylum Chordata; class Aves; order Galliformes; family Phasianidae; genus Perdix; species Perdix hodgsoniae. Next base: position 2,843,521 of record JAPSGF010000011.1, read on the forward strand.
CACTCGTCCCAACTACTCCCATTCTGACATTCAAAACCTGCTGTGGCTCAGCCCCATCCTCACGTGTAAGAGCGGAGAGATGGAGAGGGAACAAGAATTCATCACGCGAAGACCCTCTACACAAAGGCTGACCGTGAGCACCAAATCTCTTAAATTCTGTAACTTTGGCTTCAGTCAGGTGAAATTTATACACTGGTAGAATTTTTTGCTGAATTCGGTAGGGACTACAGCTGTGGGATAACTTCATCCCCATGGTGAAGGACAGGTGAATGCTGGGGTGCCTGCAGAAGGGCCACAGAGATTAGTGTTTCTTCTCCAGCTCTGCACCCTGCTGCTCACTGCATTTGCTGGAAGCAGCACATCTGTGCTTTTGGAAGTTGGTGCCTCATGTGTCAAAGTGAGAACAGAAACTTCCAGAGCGTGTTGATTTGTTGACAGGCCAGCGTGCAACTGGAGATGATAACTCAGATATAAAATTAACCATATGAATTCTCATCCTTCGAGCCCTATCAGATACCCTCATTCTGTTATGAGGCTTTTCCTGTGCAAGCTCTTAATTCACTGATCTCTAGAAGGTGTTGAAAAGATTTTCTGAGAGGGTACCTGAGGGTCCTATTTTCTCTCAAGCATAATTCCTCCCGATTAATGATGGTTGTAGGTCTAGAACTAATGATAATTTGTGTTCTGAGTCCTTAAGAAAAGGTTTAACACAGTGCTCATCAGAGCGCCCACTGTTTTCTGCTAGATAGGCACTGTTTCTAGCCTTATTCCTAAGCATCAGCGTGCACCTCAGATCCACATCAGTATGGCATTCCCTCATCTATAAAGTGCACTGGGATGCAGGATGTGATATGTGGGATACAAGCTAAAAAGGGAAATAAACTACTCTTGGTGCTTTGCAAACAGAAGGTTGGCCAAATCTCTACCTCAGAGACAATATAATATAAAAATAATAACTACAAATGATTAACTGCTGTCAGAAAAAGAAAAAACAACTCAGACATTTAAGAACAAATAAGCGCTTTCTAAACGTATTGATCCTTTTTCAGTGTTCATCTCCAGCTAATGATTAAACAAAGTAAATGTAGACATTGCTTTGTTTCACATGCCCCTATTTACCCACCCTTATCTGAATTTGGGAAGCAAAATCAGAAAATAAAAGGGGCTGCTGGAGGAAAAACAAATTAGTTTCCAAATCACTGGGTCTAAGTTCTTCCCAGCAGCTTTCAGATGCTGCCAGCTCAGACACAAAGAGGAACAGCTGTGAACCAACAAGGCTGAGGATCAGAGACGAGTCCACCGGCTGCTGCAACATCTCTGGTACAAGAATTTTCCTTGGGCTCTTGGGAGGCTGCTAGGGATAATGCCAAACTACATTTAAAGTGCATTTCTCTATGTGTGTGTGTTTATACTGCAGGGTTTTCACTGAGAAACGTCTCATGAGTGAGACACAGGTAGACAAATGGAAGTCTCTGCGTTGGGACAGGAGCCTCAGAGTGCATTAGTAGCACTGAGATGACATAATGGAGTTCAGGTGCAGCATCTTGATGAGCTCTGCACAACGGTCTCGGTGCTCCCATCTGTATCGGCAGGGAGCAGGAACTCTTTCTTCAGATTTATGTCAGGAAAAGCTCTGTCTTAGCCTTCAGTGGAGCCTCTTTAGAGAGGCTTTTAACCCATGGCTTGGGAGGTGCTTTAAAACCACCATCTGTGTGTGCTTTACCTCAGGCTGTACAAAACCTTCTGACTTGTGATCATGACAATTGTTAGCCAGTCCTGCATTTGGAAAACAGTCAGAAGTCCTGCTATTATATGATGTCCCCAAAAATATATTAAATGTTTCAACAGTTTTGAGAAAAATAAGAAGCACCGCCACTTCCCTCCCTACCTAGATGGAATGGGAATCAAGCATGACTTCTGACCAGCAATGAGACGGTGCACATTTCACAGAGATGACCTTGCTTTACCATTGTCTTGAATGGAGGGAGCTGGATGAGTTGTCTTGAGCTCAGGCAGGGTGGCATGCATTTGGCTGCCATTAGACCATTCAGAGCTCTCCTGCATGTACGGGTGCAAGCTACCATCAGTGCAATCACGCAATAAATGGAGAATTACTGGATGCATTTTTGTGGCTGTGACTCGGGAATGGCATCATGTTGGCGGCGTGCCTGAGCACTATGCACTATTGCTGACACCAGTGCTTGAATAAAAAGGTTTGTCATTCCTGCTGCAGAAACTTTCCTCCTGCTGTGGGTGAGAAAGTATCAAGCTGTACCTTCATCTTCTCAGCAAACCACTACAAAGCAAAGGGTTTCTCTGTAGTCACTGGACTGGGAACACAGTGCAGAGGTGCTGCTAGTGCCAAAGAGACCATACTGCCAGTCTCCATGTCACATCCTCCCAGCAAGCTCAGCCTCCTGCCCTGAGGAGCGACTCATCAAGGAACCTGTTAGACCTTTCTTTTGTTCTTGTTGCCCATGGGAGGCGATGGTAATGCAAACTGAAAGGCACTGCCACAGAACAGACCAAGCCTGTTTCTGAGCTTTTCTAGCTGCTGAGATGAAGAAGGAACAGAATTTCTGCTCTTTCGGGCAGGTTAGGTATCATTGAGAAATACAGTGTGCAAGAGCTAAGTATCATACTCTGCTACCTCACTAATTGAGTCTGCCAGGTGCCAAACACCGCTGGAAACCTCCCAGTTCTGTGGAAACTGACAGCGTCTGCGTGCTCCTGACTCTATTGCATATCACAGAATCAGAACCTTGAGAAATTGCAGACTCTTAGCACAGAGGCTCTTTGGGACTGTGAAACATACCCCTGAGAAATATGAAACAGAAAGAAGTATTCCTCAGTGTTAGAGACTGCTGATTCTGTAAGAGCATGATACATTACCCCATGAGCCTGCCCTAGAGCTGAATCAATGCCGCTGTACCTTGCACCATTTCCTTACAGTGCTGCTTTCCTGAGTGAGTCACTAGGGTTGTTTACATGCTTCTGAAATTTTGTGATATGTTGTCAGAACTGCTATGCAGTTGGCAGTTGCTTTATGTGTTTATTGCAAGAGGTTTATAAAAATAAAATAGCTGCTTTGGACAAAATAGATGACATACATGCCAGGTTTACTGCTGTAACACAGTAGGTTTGTAGAAGGCGGTGGCATGGGGAAGGGAAGATTGAACCCAGGCTTTGGCATGGTAGCCAGACCTTCATTCGTTTGTAACTGCTTTTTGTGCTGTTATTTCAACCCGTTCTTTTAGCTGTCTACCTGCAAGTGGTAAAGAAAGAGACGACACTGTCATTGTGCACATGAACTGATGTGGTTTTACTGCATTTGGCCACACACCGAAATGGGATATGCTGGTACAGAGCACAGCTACAGGTTTTATCTCTGCTGCTGCTCCCTTCACAAAAGAATAATCTGCACATCAAGAGTTTTCCTACCTTGTCTTGATAAGGTTGCAATCCTACCTTTTGCTGTTGGTCAGAATGCAGAGATTAAAAACACTCAGTTGATGCAAACGGTGGGCTGATACAACACACAGATGGGGTGTAGATGTGCTTCACACAACAGAGAGCAGAACTGAAGGGGAACATGTCGCCTGGAGGCAAGACGCCTCTTTAATTGATAATGGCAAGGAAAATCAAATACCATATTTGCTTTTTCCTGGAGTATATTGAGACTGATCATAACTAACATCTGTTCATGTTAAGCAAATACTTGTCATGATTTAAACTTCTGTTTGCATACAACTCCGAGTAGTGCATCTTAAAGTCATACATATTCATATAGAATGAAGAATGCATAATGTCTGCATAAAAAGATAAGCTGTATGACTATATATGAAGACAACAACTACAATTCTCACAGCACTGTCATTGGTTAATTTTAAAATATTCAAGCATTATTTAAAAAACAGTAAGCTGAACTTAAAACTACACTACGAAAAATTGTATAACTGAAACAATGCTGACTGGATTTCATCAGTATTAATCAATTTTAATGTTTATCTTTTTTTTTTTTTCCTCTTTTTCTTTTTCTAACACTTTTGTTAATTAGTTGTTGTTTTAACCTCCAGTAACATGATCAGATTTCTTCTGCCTCTGGGCAATTGAGTTATGCTCTGATCTCGAGTTCTAAGGGAAATGTTCAATTTTGTTTTTTTCCACAGTTGAATAAACAGTACCATGTATACTATCTCTTGTGTTAGAATAGTGTTGTCTTCACATAAGACTCAAATAATGGTATTAGTCATTCATTTCCTTGTACACATACACCCTATTGCGTGTTGACAGGTTTATAAGGATGCAGTGGCAGCCGTGGGTGCTGGGAAGCTCCTAGACGACAGCCTTTGAATCCTTGCAGTCCTGAGCAATGGTGCCTGAGTTAGTCTGTTTATTGTCTGCTTTCTCTCCCAGATGCTTGACCTGTCTGAAAGATTAATACATTAACAAGAGTGGTAAGGTCCAGGGTTGCACATCTTTAAGACATGTTTATTAGCAGATGGCACATGAAATTCAAAGGTCACTGTGGAAGGTAACATTTTAAAGTGAAACAACAATATTTATGCTCAAATACTATGCTGATGAGATCATATGGAAAATTGTTTCTGATTAAATTAATTTATAAATAGCTACGATATATTTACTGAAGACTCCCAATGCCACTTATAGTCTTCTTTCCCTTTTACTATCATTCCCTAATTTATGTGGTAATACAAGACCTTATGTAAACATACTAACAGCAGGAAAAAAAAATCTGTACTGGATGGACAATCCAACTCTCCTAAATACTTGAAAATCTAGTGTGAAACTTGTATCCATTGTCTGCTCCTTAAAGACAATATTCTGTATCAGAGTTTTTAAGATCTGAAAGAATTTTTAACTTACTTCCAAATTCTCTAGGGTAAAATTCTCCCTGCAGACACAGGGACTCACTGCAGATAACTATCCTATTTACTGGTAATATCACGTGCTACAATACATTGGAGAAAAATCATGTTATGCTACTTAAAGATAATCCATACAATAAACAGAAAATCCTTTTCTTTAGGGTTTCCATAGGAAGATTGACTGTCTCATAGTTCATTAGTAAATATTATCAGTAATACTAAACCTGAAATCCTGCTTATCCTCTCAAATCCTTGTCAAAAACTACGCAAATTCAAATGGAAAGTTTTTGCACAGGTCTAAAAGGGCAACTAAGCTCTTAATTAATATTTCTTATCTACATTGCCACACAGGCATTAAAATGCAAAGGATTTAAATGGTACTTACTTTTCAAGTGATCCATTTTCAACTTTCATAGCCCCTTCCACTGGATCCAGTCCTTGTTCTGAAAACTGTTTCAAGGCACTTAACGCTGCCTAAATAAAAAATGAATTGTTAAAAACCCACTGACACAACTGTGTTAATACCAAATGGAGGAGGATGTATATTTTGGTATTTTGAAGCCATTTATACTGCAGAGCTTATAAAGAGGGTACGGAACAGCGCCATAATAACCAACTGTGTTTGTGCACAGGTTTGGAGATGTCTTCTTCCTGGGTGTAGAAATGATTTCTGTACGTGCTAACAAAAGCTGCACTAACTATATCAATAACGTGACATACTTTTAGGATTTTTGCCTCTCTGGCTAGAAAAGACTCTCCACCTTCCCCCTGTACTTTCTTAGATTTCACACTTCCTGGAACTTCCTATGGAGCTTGCAGATCTTGTCCTGCAGATGACTGTAGAAGGTGTGAGCAACAGGTAGATGGGCAGCAGGGCACTGCCAGCACCCTGAAGCTGGAACCCGAACAACACAGCGGACTGATGTCTTCTACATTAATGAACTGTGCTAAACAGGGTAAGCCAACGTGGGACAACTATGAAGCATCTCAATAATGATCAATTTTTAGCTCACATTTTTCTGCATAATTGCATTTTTTGTTGACAGAGTTCTCTCTCAGCTTCATGAGTCCTGCTTTAGTTCTGAGAGGCACATTGTTCTTCTTTCCCCTAGCTGCTTTGGCAACAGACAAATGATTTTTTGTAATTAATTTAGCAAAGGTTGATTATGAAACTCTCAGGCACCACATGCCTTGCTTAGAAAACACACCCAGAACAATAAAACAGATGAAGTCTCTACTGTCTCAAAGGTGAAAGGCAAAGCAGAACTTTCTATTTAATCACTCCCACCTAAGATGCATTTATCACAGGGCGAAAAAAGAGGTGGCTTTCCACAGACACTGTCACCCAAGGTGACATTGCAAATACTGGAATTGACTGCAGGTTCTCTGGCACTGCTGCTGAAGTTGAAGCCAGCAATTGCTGTTGAGAGAATTGGTCTTTGCTGGGATAGAAAGAATCAATGTCTCTATCTTCATTTCCCGTTCCTTTTGGACAGCGGAGGCTCTGTCAGGAACAGGAGCTGCCATTGTAATGAAGTACTAGATTTGCTCTCAAACTAATTCTTTGCCTGGATTCTCTCAACAGCTCCTTCCCTTGAAAGGTATGTTTATACAACTTAAATATTATCAGACAATGTGTATTTTGGCAAGATGAATAACAGTGCAAAAATTGCCAGGCTGCCCTAAACTAAAAGACCGTGTATCACAGATTTGTCTATAGTAATGACTAGCTGCCAAAGCTTCACAAGGCTGTGCACGGTACTCCCACCCATAACGCATGGAGAGGAATCTTTTCATTTGTGAGGTTTCATGGGTTTTGTGCTAGCATGCAAATAAAAAGCTAAACACTTCTTAAACATCAGATTATCACTGTTACTTTTTGTCCCCTCTTCTTTTGCCATATGCTCTGTGCCCCTTGTATCTGAAATCTATCCTGCTCTCTACTACTTCTTTCTTCCCATCCGTTCATATAATGCTTCCCTTCATCTTAAATCATCCGCTGCCTACATCTTTTTATTACTTCTCCATGCTATGGCTGAATCTCAGACCTTCACCTCAGACACAGCTTCACCCGTTAAAGGATCTAACAGTTTTATCATCCTTCAGTATCCTTCCTTTCCCCATTTATTCTAGTTTTCTTGACATTTGGTATATTTGCATTTTCTTACGAGACATCTCTTTCTCTGCCCCCTAACAGTGCCTGCCATTTCAGAAGTGTATTCTCAGCTACAATAGGTTCTGATCACCATCCACTTTTCCATTCTGGATCTTAATCACACAGTGAAATCACTAAGTTTGTTCCAGCCAAACCAATTTTTCCCAGTGGCAACGAGGTTTTTCTTCTCTCCTCTCAACTTCTCTGTTTCTTCCAGTAACCCAACACCTTTCTATATCCTAATTTCTCCCGTCTACTTCTCTGTGGGATTATTTCCAACACAATGCAAGCATTGCTCAGCAAGTGAGGGAGAGGCTAGAACTGGGCTCCTGTGCTTCCTTACACAAGGCTGTTTCTGTATTGTATTTCAGCTGATCATGGGCTATCAACTACCAGCCACAAACAATTCAAGGGGTAGAGACTGGCACGCAAGAATCTCCTTTCTTCTCATGTCCATTTTTTACTGACTGACATCAACAAAGCAACCAGATCTCATTTGTTCTCAGGTATGGTAGCCCAGAGAACTTTACTAGGTAGTACTGTGAGAAGGAAGCTGAGACATCTGCTCCTCCTACAGCTTTATTGCTATCCCAGCAGGTTTTTTTGAATCTACCTTGTTTACTTTCTTTAATATCCATTCTTAGCTTCCTGGTCTGACGTGTGAACTGTAAACTTGTTGTGAAAGGATGGTTTGTTCAGATTATTTGTTTGTACAGTGGCTTAGACTGAGAGGCCCTGATCATAGTAACAAGCAGTGCCAAGTAATGCTTCATTCAAAATTAGATCACAAAGTAATCATGTAATATGCAGGAGAGATTGATCTTGATAAGCGGTCACTGAAAACCTCAAATCATAAAGAGATTAATTGGATCTTCCTTTCTAGAATTGCTTTGAATAAGTACATATGTTACTCTCTCTACTGGTCTATGTTACTCTCTCTACTGTTCTACTCACAGAACTGGTTATTGCAACGCAGATCAAACAAATTACAGAGCAGCCTAATAACTGCTTTCCAGAAAACAAACAAACAAACAAACAAAAAACCCACTGCTTTGGAATGTCCTGGAGGAATATGAGCCACTGTCTCAAAGAGAAAGTCATTTTCTCTTCTATCAAGAAGGGAAGAAGTATTGCAATAGACAGTAATGAAATCCCTTGCTTGTAAGCATGGATCATTACCATATAGGTGTCAATGATATAAATATAGAACAATTCAAGGAAACACATAAAATGAAGGTAAGAATAAAAATGAGTAAAGAACACACTGTCCAAATCCTAATTCATGTACTTCGTTATGACCTCATTTCTCCATTGCATACTGCTTCAAACCATGCCCTTCCCAAATCAAAATGTGATATAAAAGGTGAGATCTCAGATATATCATATTACTAAAACTAAATTATAAAAGTGTCAAGCAGCAAGAAAGCAATCCTGGTATTCCTGACCTTCCAGGTAGAAGTGTCAGGTGCTTGTGTGAACACTGCTGAAGAGCCAGCCCCCTCCATCAGTCCTCATCAATGGCCTTCTCACCTTTGCTGCTCTGGAAGTTGACAATCTTTTCCAAATCTCAGGCTTCTCACTACTGAAACCCTACTCTCTGTCTTCTGCCTCATTCCTTCCTCTTTCCCAAGCCAATCCAGTGCCCCTGGTCTTCCCTCATTAATACCTACTTCAGAGTTTGGACTTATTTAACAGCAGAGGAAAACACCTCTACTTCTCTACAAATCTCCCCCTACCTAGGCCTCTTCTTTTTCACACTCCTAAATGCTCTCCCATTCAGGATCTCCAGCTGCTCTCCTTCCTCAAGTCCTCCCAAACTCTTACAACTTACAGACCCTCTTTATCTTCCAGTTTCCTAATGTATTCCAGGTTTACATGAAATTTGATTTCTTTTGCATGGAAAAATGCCTTTCTCCCTGTAGGTTACCTGTGGAGGAAGCCTAACTACATATATTCTGACTTCTGCAACAACTTTTGTATTTTGGGAAAGTTCCGTTCATTTAAAAATATCTACTAGTGGGAGGTGACTGAAGAACAGTAGATGGAAGATAGAGTGAGATACTTTGGATCTTAATAGATATCCTTAATGCTTCTCCTTGCCCTGTAATACTCTTAGGCAGGAACGAGGATTTTGGATTCAGGAAGGAAGCTGGTAGCTGAAGACTGTGACCTGAATAATTAGCAGTGACACAGAACCCAAGTAAACTGCAGTGAAGAAGCGCTACAAGCAGACATTAGGCTAATTTAATCTATGATTCAATTCTACTAGTCCCAATGGATTTACACGGCTTGGCTTACATTTAACTGGTGAATGGCAGATAATTTAGATTAAATGAAAAGGAAAGAAAAGAATGGAACATTTGACAGTGAATCTGGTGAACAATTTCCTCTTTTCAAGGCTCAACACTTCCTTCCATTGATATTTTTCTTACAATAGAGCATCTGCACAGATAGAGAGAATTTTTTCTCTCCCCCAGAAGATTTTACAACTGTTTTGTGAGTGAAGCCCCATAGGTTACAGAACAGATGTCTTTACACATTTCTTGTATCACTTGTTTTCTGTGTAGCTACAACAGTGCCAAAAATACGATGCCAACAGGATGCACAGCACTGCTAGCTGTTTGTCTTGGCTGCCATTTCCATTATTACTGTGTGTGTGTATCAGGACAGGGATGGATGTTTCCAGTCATTTTTAAACTTTCCTCAAGTCAATTGGCAATTAGTAAATAGCATTCAAACTTGCAAATATTCTTCCTGTTTCTCACTCTGGGGATTAAGCATCTTGTAATGACAATCTAGTAACATTAGATCATACTTTTAGCAAGAATTGCAGACAGGCACTACACTAGCCCATGTGCATTTAAGCCCACATCCTCACGACAACTTTTCCCATTTGTTTTAGCTTATATGTACTTCGTGCTTTTCCCCTTAAATCCATATTGTATTTCAGATTAGTCTATGAAACTGAAAATTTTCATTTTGTTGTTTTTCTGAATGAATAAAGGGTTCACAGCAGGCAATAAAGGACAAAAGGAATAGGGAAGGTAGGAGGGATGCAGATGTTGCCCTCTACATCAAGGAAGGAATAGAGTGTGAAGAACTGTCCCTCAAGAATGGCCATGAGCAAGTGGAAAGCCTATGGGTGAGAGTTAGAGACAGTGGCAACAAAGGGATCTACTACAGCCCACCTGATCTAGAGGAGCCTGTTGATGAAGTATTCTTCCTCCAATTACAGAAAGCATCACATTCACAGGCTTCTGTCTTGCTGGGGGACTTCAACCAACCTGATATCTGCTGGAAAATTAGTATGGTGAATTGTAGGCTATCTAGGACGCCCCTGGAATGCATTGAGGATAACTTCCTGAGACAGGTAATAGATATCTCCACAAGGTGGGATGCAATGCTGGACCTGTTGCTCATCAGTACAAGTGAACTGATTAGTGACACCAGGATTGGAGGCTGCCTGGGCTGTAGTAACCATGCAGTGCTGGAGTTCATAATCTTGAGAGATAATGAACAGGCAAAGAGTAAAATCAGGAAGCTTAATTTTAGGGAAGTCAGATTCCAGCTCTTTGGGGAATTAGTCAAGAAAACTGCCTGGGAATCTGTCCTCAGGGACAAAGGGGCAGACCAGAACTGGCACATCTCTAAGGAAATTTCCTTGGGGCACAAGAGTTCTCCATACCCAGGTGGAGGAAGTCAGGAAAGGAAGGTAGGAAACTGGCATGGCTGAACAGAGCCTACTGGTCAAACTTGAAGAGCAAGAAGAAAATGCACAGGCAGTGGAAGCAGGGACAGATAACCTAGGAGGACTACAGAGATTCTGCTAGGCTATGTAGAACTAGGGTCAGGAAGACCAAGGCCCAGCTGGAACTGGACTTGGCAAAGGGTGCAAGGAAGGATAAGAAAGGCTTTTATAGGTACATCAATTGGAAAAGGAAAGTCCAGGAGGGCATATTTCCTTTAGTGAGCAATGCAGACAGGTGAGTAGCAGTGGACTGAGGCTGAGGTACTCAACAACTTTTTGCCTGTCTTCACTAGTGACTATTCTATACACAGCCCTCAAGTGGATGGTTCAAAAGGAGGGAACTGGAGGAGCAATGACCCAACCGCTGTAAGTGAAGATCATGTTTGCGACTACCTGAGAAATCTGCATGCCCATAAGTCTATAGGTCCTTATGAGTTGCATCCCAGAGTCCTGAGGGATCTGGCTGATGTAGTCACCAAGCAACTCTTGATGATATTTAAAAAGTCATGGCGATTATGAGAAGTCCCTGGTGTCCGGAAAAAAGGTAATATGGCACTCATTTTTAAGAAGAGTAGAAAGAGTGACCCAGTGAACTACCAACCTGTCAACCCCACTGCTTGGCTGGTGAAGACCATGGAGTAGATCCTCCTGGAAACTATGCTAAGGCACATGGAAGAGAAGGAGGTGATACCGAATAATCAGTATGGCTTCACCAAGGGCAGGTCGTGCTTGATCAACCTTTTTGCTTTTATGATGGTGTAACTGTGTCAGTAGACAAGGGAAAAGCCACTGATGTCATCTGTCTGGACTTCAGTAAGTCCTTTGACATGGTCCCCCAGAACATCCTTCTCTCCAAATTTGAAATATATGAGTTTGATGGTTGAACTACTTGATGGATGAGGAGCTGGTTACGAGATTATATCCAGAGAGTGGTGATCAATGTCTCCATGTCCAGATGAAAACTGGTGACAAGTGGTGTCCCTCAGGAGTCAGTACGTGGATCAGTGCTCTCTAACATCTTCATCGATGACATGTACAGTGTGACTGAGTACACCCTCAGCAAGTTTGCAGACGACACCAAGCTGTGTGATGCATTTGACATGTCCAAGGGACAGGATGCCATCCAGAGAGATCTAGATAGGCTTGAGCAGTAGGCCCAGGTGAACTACATGAGGCTCAACATATTCAAGTGCAAGGCCTTGCTCCTAGGTTGTGGCAATTCCTGCTATCAGTACAAGCTGGGACAAGTAAGAATAGAACATAGCTCTGCCAAGAACTTGAGGGTACTGGTGTATGGCAAGCTGGACACGAGCCAGCAAAGTACTCTTGCAACCAAGAAAGGTAACTGTATCCTGGACTGCATCCAAAGAAGCATGGTAAGTAGGACAGGAGAGGTGACCCTGCTTTTCCACCCTGCACTGGTGAGACCTTACCTGGAGCACTGTGTTATGGTGTGGAGTCCTCAGTGCCAGAGAGATGCGGACTTGTTAAGAGTGCATACAGAGGAGGGTCACAAAAAACGAACCAAGGGATGGAACACCTCCCCTACAAGAACAGGTTGAGAGAGCTGGGGCTGTTCAGCCTGGAGAAGTGAAGGCTTTTAGGAGACCTGATAACGGCCTTTTGATACCTAAAGAGGCGCTGTAAGAAGGAAGAGGATAGGGTCTGCTGTGACAGGACAAGGGAAAATAGTTTCATACTAAAGGAAGGGAGATTTAGACTGTATATAAGGAAGAAGTTTTTTACAGTAGGGGTGGTGAGGCACTGGAACAACTTGCCCAGAGAGGTGGTGGATAAGGAGACAGTCGAGGTCAGGGTGGACCAGGCTCTGAGCAACCTGGTTTAGCTATCCCTGTTCATTGCAGGGGAGTTGGACTAGATGACCTTTAAGAGTCTCTTCCAACTCAAAGGATTCTGTGGTTCTATGATTCTGTGACAAGATTTTACCATCTCAATAGATGGGTCTCAGATCAAGTTTGAATCTGCAAATGACTCGTGATAATGGTGTCTGTAAACAACGTGCTACATACATGAACAAGAATGAGTGTACACTTGAGAAAATGCTTGCATGCCAGGGCAAAACAACAGAAGCATCAAACTCTAGTCCTTGATTACCCTTGCAAGCCAAAAGCCTAGAAAATAGCAGTGCAGAGCAGATGCATGAATCAATCTGCTCGCAAGTCTAATTACAAACGCTCAGTGTTCATATGCTTTCTAAGCTAAAAGAAATGGTGTCCCCAAAAGCAGGAGAGTTCTTTTCTGCTATATGACAGTTGAGGCCTCAGAAGGCAATATCATTTTGTGAAACAACTCTGCAGAAATCCTGTCTGCATCAGTAATGGCATGCATTTCATGACTTTTTAATGTGTAGCTTTAAATTTCACATTTAAAGGCTATTGAAAAAAAAAAACGAAAAAAACATCACAGCTGTTGAGGTGAGTTTGAGGACTTTGTATTCCAAAGTTAGGCAACTATTAAACTCTGTATGTATTTAAAAATATTGCTCTTGCTGACTATTTTTGCTTCCTCTTGATGAAGATGTTACTGACCATGCCTCCACCTTTAACTTTCCACATCCCAAACTGCAAACACAGATGCATAAAGGGAAGAAATACCTGTATGTGTAGACATACATACATGCGCATGAGGTTGCTAAGATTTGATTTCTTAACATCTTCATTTAATCCCCCTGGATTCACCAGGTTGGCAACATATAAGCTAAAATGAATTGAGGAGATAGTTACTGAAACAAATCCCTTTTCCCAACAGCTTCTGTTCTAAATGATTTCACTACACTGGAAGTGATAATTTCTGCTAGGAGTTCTCACTGCTTTCCTCACAATGTTCTGTTCTCCCCAGTTGATTAGATTTCATGTGAACCGATGTTAACATCTGTTTAAAAATTAAATTCAGAAAGGCTTTTCACACTGCACAATGTAAACCTTAATTAAATGACTTAAAGCCCTTTCCTTGCACCGTTTTTGATATGCATGAAAAACACAGAGTTATAATCTGATTAGCTCACGTAATTTACATGGAAGCAGCATTTTCCAAACTGATTAATGTCTGCACAAATGAACAGTCACCTGATAGGCACTACAATTAAGGATACTGATTGCGCCTGTCAAGAGAAGAAGGCTGGAGGATAGAAGGAATCCAGTATTTTTGAACTAAGAAGGAAGCTGCACAGATGTAGCTTAGAACAAGTCCCATGCAGTAGTTAATGCTATCCCAAGGCAACTCATGCATTCACCAGTTAAAATGACATATAATCAACGTAAAGTCTGACCTTGCCAGCTTTCTGGGGGTAATCATAAAGTGAGGATTAACTGTTCCTGAACAAACTTTCCTACAGATTACACAGAGCTTCTATCAACAACAGCAATCATGTCACCTTCATCCACCTAGTTTTATTGGACACACATACTCATGGTTTGAAACCCTCCATGCCTCTCAATACTACAAGAAGTGGATGGAGCGGAAAACACTATTGAACATGACATTTTATTTCTGCAGATCTTCAACAATATACTTCAGTAAAGGCACTAGCTGAGTTAACAGTCAAGAGTCACTCAGGAACTGGTATATTCTAGCATGTGAACTATCGCACTAGATAACCCATTAGCATCGTTGGGACTATGAAATAATTTCAGAAGTAATGACTGGCAAAGCATTACCTTTAAACCTATGACACAGCAGCATGATTATCTGAGGCAAGACAGTTCTGTTGCTTAAATGGTGATTCAAGAGTTTCTGGCCACAAGGAGGGAAAAACACATTAAAAGCACTTAATTATTTGACTAATGAAAAGGTATGTTTTTGTTTGTTTGTTTTGTTTTTAATGAAGAGTACCTGATCAAACAATAAGGAATAAGAAACTCAATATTAGAATAAGAGATTAATCAGGGGCAGAAATGCTGGTCTGTTTGCCAACTTTCAATTCATTTTTACTTTCAGGTGAGAGTAAGAGATGAAGGGACAGCTTCAGGTAAGAAACTCAGAGAGGAAGTGTTCTTAAATCTGCATCTTCTCAGAGTTCTTTCTCTTCACATATACTTTATTGTGAGGAACAATATTTTCAAGTGATAACAAAATGCTAACTTTCCATTACAATTGATGCTGGAAATCAGTAAATTACTAATTCTTTCTGAATATCTCAGAATAGCTTTTAGGTTCAGTGCTAGTATCTACTGAGGTGTGTCTACATCCTCTAATAGTGAAGAAGTGAGGTATGAAAGTTTAGCCCAAGTATCAACAATGAAATCGTAATCAAGCTCCCTTTGTCAGGTCATTTCACTGCCTTTTCAGTCTTTACTGGATCTGAACAAAAAGCTTGTAAATTCTTTAGAAGTTTATTTATCTTTAAATTTCTCATTTTTCCTTCAATTGTTATAAAAGAAAGAATAAAGATGGAAAGAGTAATGCATCATCACAACTTAGTAATCGGCATAGTGAAAATGATTTTAAATTAAATTTCAAAGCATTTACTCTATATGCAAGATAATTTCATCAGACAGCAATTAAAATTCAAATTAATCTTGCTTATAATTTTGTATCCTCAGCCAGAAGCTACTTAAGTACTAACTTTCAGAAGGAGGTATACACCAAAGTAACAGAGGTTCATTCAGTAATTACAAATGAGGGCATTTAGATGCTAGTGATTGGATGGACAGGTAGAGGTATATCATACAATCTAGACAACACTCAAAAATGGTTGAGAAGCTGCAGACAAAAATTATAAGTGATTTTAAGAAGTATGACTTTAAACCTAAAACTGAAAACAGCAGAATGTATATCCTCAGGCAAAATGCTGCACCAGCAGGGAAGAAAGGCTATGAATCACTGTCTCTTTCACCACCGAAGGCTGGAAAATATCCTTGTCAGCTGCGTTCTCAGAAAAAAATTGGTTTATTTAATTATTTATTTCTAGACATTTCTACACATCCCTGTGTAGACTTGCAAGTTCAGTGTCATTAACCCTATGTGTACTGCAGGAGAAAGTGATTTAAAATAAGTGGACCAAGCTTCTTGGCTGTGTAAGATTTCATGGTGACGTCTAAAACACAGCACAACAGACCATCCCCTTCATCAGCCTGATGGTCACAGTTCTGTACTGCTTCGTATCACTTTCCCAATTCTTAAACAAGGTAAAGACCCTGTCATTCTCCACCGGGAAATGGGCCCTGATGCATATTGTTAATATTGTACACGTTGCCAGAACTTGTTCCAATAAAACAAATGAGTTCTAAACTGTGTTGCATCTGAACAAGATATAAGCATTTATTCCATTATTTAAGCGGTTTTCTTAGGCAAGTGCTGATTTAAACTCACTGAATATTAAGATTTTTGTGATCTCTCCCATCCAGTTCATTTCAAAATTAATATACAACAAAATAATACAGAAATTGATATACAAAAATTAGTATACAACAAAGTTATAAAGATTACATGTTACTCTGCTTACTTCAGCATGATTATACTTCCATGCAAGGTAAACCCCACCTGTAAAACACAATCATTAATGTTCAAATGCTTTTCATCTCTACTTGCAAGTATGTTCTTCATAAGACAAAATGGCACCCAAGGATGAGAAGCAGTTTTATTACTCTTGTTTTGCTAGATAAGGAAACTGAAATAAAGGGAGAGTGCATAAGCACAAACATGGCTGGCCAAGATTAGGCACTTTTTGTTAGTTTACGTGCATTTTATCATAGTCCAAGAGAGATAGGGAGATCCTGAGAAAAAGTATGCAAAGATGAAAAATAAAACTACATGACTGTAATTCAAGTACCTCATTCCTTCCTCTACTACACAGCAAGGTAATATTTTCATTAATATTAAATATTTTTCACAACATAGCAGATTAAAAGATTCACTTCAAAGAGAAACAGGTGAGAGCCTCTAACAAACTTGTTTTTTTCACTGAAATGGGCTTCTGTTGAAATGTTTTAAAGACTATCTTTTTATTCCAATGTTTTACAAAAGAATTCTTTATTTTTGCTCAATAACATTTGACACATTACTATTTTTAAAGTCTGTACATTTTAATTTAGATAAGGGATTGATTTCCTTAATATCAAATTCCTTGGTTTTAGCTGTTTTAAAATGAAAGAGTGTTTGTTCAAGTCCATTAGCATAGATTATAAGTGTGTGTCAGTCTAAGTATGACAAGAAACTTGACTTTGAAGACAAAAACAGTAGATTACACTTAATACAGAGGGCTGTCCACTGGCACAGTCAAGCAGCGCATTAGAGCTTGAACAATGGAGTGTTTAGGGATCTGGATTCTTGCATTACAACATCTCCAGCAAAGTCCACATACTGAATTGCGTAGTATCTCTGTTTTTGTGTAACTCTACTCTTGAATCTACACACAGGCATTCAGAGAAGGATGCTTTCACCCTGAAAGCAGTAAGGACCAATCCCTCTCTTCATTCTCCAAGTCTCATTTTACAAGTGTGCGTGTATGCCCAACAAAGTACCAAATCTAGATTGACAGCTAGAAGTGTTATATTTAGCACATATGGCATGTAATTAGAAATCCGAGTGTTTCCAAAAGGCAAAAGTTTTTCATTCTGATCTCAGTGTATTTTTACACTGCATTAACCAGTATTTTTCTCCTAATTGAAGTTGATTTAAGTGAGATCAGAGTCAGGCCCAAGAGCTACACGCCGAAATTCTCCTCTGAAGCAGTTTGTAATGTAATTTTGTCCTTGCTAACTGTTGATGGCTTATCCTCATCCCATTTTAACCTACAACCATCAGCTCCTTTAATGGAAGTGCCTATAAAGATCTTCTCTAAAATATGCTTTTCCAGCACACTTAATGTCTTTTAATGTCTTTCCAATTAAATCCAGATGTGAAAAGCTTAAGGAACAGTTCTCAGGACTGAAAAAGATGACATAAATCTTGCAGCTGACAGAGATCCCACTGAGCTCAGTTGGGGAAACTCACAGAGGACTTCTTGTGGGCCAGAAAAGCTGCTGGGTATAAAGACAGATGTGTATACTCCTATTAAAAAAATTTAAATAAAAACTGACTCCTACAATGAGGTATCCACAATTATCAGGGACATTACTAACTCAATCCCTCAATGTGCTGAGCACATCCTGTGTGGCACAGATTTCCCTCATCTTTTCAGGAAGTTTATCAGAGTTGAAGGGGGTCACATCTGTTAAGGAAGGAGCACCTCACCTTTTAGGATTGCAGCTCTTAAACCAGTGGAGGGGCTGATTCTGGAAAAGCTGTCTGTCTTCATCTCACACTATATCAACAGGGAGATAATGTGCTCAGCAAAGCAGGACCCTGAATTTCTGTCTCCTTTACCTCCTACACAACCAGGTTAGCAGATTAAGCTGTGATTTCAGTACAGAGGAGATGCTAAATGTGCTATTAATTATAAATTCTTACTAATCTGATGGGAAACTGGGCATTCCTAGTGACTGACTACCACTGCTGGGTAAGTGCTGTTTGTGCAGCTGTCAATTTGGGGTTTATTTTGCTGTAAGCACTTGCACACTCTCAGGTTTTTGTTTTTGTTTTTCTTTTTTTTATTTTTTATTTTCACAACAGTAGATCATCTTGTTTTGCCCCTCCCCAGCTGTTTGTAAATGTGGGCTCAGCTCAAGCCATGTCTTTTGGATACACAGGAAATATCCTCCTCCCCCCAGACTGTGTTACAGAAAGTTTCTAGAAACCTGTCCAATGCTAACAGCTTTGATGCTTTTCCTACTCTCATGCTACTGATTTATTTTTGAAAGTGGTAAAAGATCCAGACAGATCAATGATTTTTAAAGAGCTGTATGTCCATGAGAAACAAGAAAGAAAAAAGGAAAAATATTCCAGGAGAGCAGAAGGACCCGTTTCTAAATGAAGGCGAAGTTTAAGCCCATGTTTATCAGTGACAGGAACTTCAGTAGAGATACTTCGGATACTATTAGTTTCATTTTTCTACTCGCATTGCAATATTTTAGCACTGTTGTCATGAGTTGGTGTATGGAACCATGAAACTAGGTAACAATCCATGGACACTCTTACTTATTCGGATATAGCAATGAATGAGTGAACATGGGATGTAGACAATAGTGCAGACCTAACTGAAAGTGGAAGGCTCCTAGACACCCTGACAGAGCATCTGAAGATAAAATTCCTCCAGATCTCTGCTTGCTTTATTTTCCACAACGGCCAGCACTTTTAGACCACCACTCCTGCAAGGCTGAAGGCTGGATCTGACTCCCACCAAAATCAGAGTTTCATGACCATCACTCGGGAGACACGAGGAATGCCCTTCCCTTGGAATGAACTGCTGTCTGTCTCCATGAGGATCCCAGTCTTGGCTAGCTTAGGGAATGAGCTCAAATCTCCTGTGCTTTGCTGCCAGGGACCACCAGGACAGCTCTGATTTATAGTTTTTTCTTTGCAGTTTTATGATACAAGAATGTTCACTTGTAATTACAATAGCATTTTGTTGGCTCCCTGCCTTCACTTGGGTATGCACCACACCATATCCTTCATTCCAGCCTTTTTATGTCAGGAGCCAAAATCTGAGAAGAAAATTAAACCAGAAGTATTATGAAGATGCTGCAGATCTTGCTGCATGAGGTGACTCATGTATTTGTTGGTGGGGATATGTGGCCAGCTGGATGGGACCTGAACTAGAAGTCAGGAGGAGAGACAGTAAAAATTCTTCTTCGGAAGGACACTGAATGAAGAAACAAAAATTTTAAGAGAACACCTCAGTTTTGAGGAAAGTCTTTCTAAAGTCCTGAACAAACAGCAGTCAAAAAATCACAGGGAAGTGCCACACATGACCACTGGGCTATTGAGTATGTGTGGGGTGACACATTCATACTTGTCTGCTCTTCTGTGTGAAAAATTTCAAGAGATTTTTAACTCATTTCAAAGTGATTGAAAATACTTGAAATCTTGATGTGTTACGTGGGATAAAAATTCTGTTTCATTCAAAAGAGTGACTCTGTCATTAATCTGCTATGTGACATTGGGGAACAAATTTAGCTGAATATTTTTCAGGCATATACTCAGCTCTCAACTTTGAGATCAAGTAGCACATTTTGATAATCTTTTGGTGTAAATTTGATTTTGTCAGTTTCAGTAGAGGCATGCACTTCTTTAAAGGAAATTCCAGGTATTTTAGATACCATTTAACAGTTAACTGTCAAACATTTTCCAAGTCTTTTGAACAAAGAATACTTCTGTGCAACTTTAATTTATAGTGCCATATATGTCCCATTTAAAGTGGCTGTGATTAAGAAGAAACACTGAGCTTAGGTTTTTCTACTAAATGAGAAAAGTTTAAAGCCAATAAACTGTATCTAGGGTTTTAGCTGGGAGATGAAATAAAGGGCACGTTTGTTCCTGGTCACTGAGTTTTTAACCTGGGTCTGTTGCTCCTGCTGTTAAGCTCCTATACATTCCTCACTAGCACACAGCGTCCAGCAATCCCAGCTCTCAGAGTCAGGAATTAGAGGTGAACTGCAAAATAAAACAGCTTTTTAGGGAAGAGCTAATGTATGGCAAGCACCATACACACTAACATAAAAACGAAGCTGCAAAGCTTAATTTTTTAGAAGACTTCTTTCACAGACATTTTACAATTTTAGATTACAAGCACAAATTCCAATTTACCAATTGGATCTGAGGATTCTGACAGTATCTAGAAGACATGGAGGGCACTGTTCAATTTGCTGAATAGAATGCTAGCTGTATTTCACTTAGTCCTACAGTGCAGCAGAGAAGAAACTGAGCCTTATGCTTGGACTCAGCTTTCTGAAGATGTGTGAATATCTTTCAAGTGGCCCAAAGTTTATCTTTACTGTACAGCAGGAAAGATGGAAAATGCCCTGGTTTTCTAGCAACAAAAGAAAACTATACTATTTTTGTACCCCCATTTCCTTTCCATGCTTGAATATGCTTTGTTTCTTCAAATAAAATACTCTAGCCTATCTTTTTACAGTACAGAAGTAGTATCATAACTAATTTCATTGTATCTCCTTTTGCCTCACAGTTTTGCCTTTCAGGGACATTTGAAAGAGACATTAAAGGAGAAACAGAAAATGGAGAAGTCTGTCTTCAACATTTCACCACTTCAACGATCAAGTTAAATGAGAGCATTGTAAAAAACACAAGTAAAACTTTGATTATTTGCTTGTTTTTTGGCTATCCCAACCCTGCTATTGTACCAAGAAATTCAACCATTTCTTTAGCAAATGCAGGTTGAAGGATTAGTCCTTACTTAAAATCAGTATCTGCTACTTTCCTATCCATACTGGGAAGAGGAAGATGTAATTTTCACAGTATGATTCTGTATTTCCTACACCTCTCCTTTTTAATAGATAGGCTAAATCTACCCTTAGATTCAGCATCTATTTCCATTTTTATGCTAATTTATCTGTACCTGAATTTGCTCCGCAGTCAGTGATTCCCACTGTTGGTTGCTACCGAGACAGGTAGGAACATAAAAGGACTACTAACATTGTGGAACCAGGCACTTCCAGATATCACAGAATCACAGAATGGCCAGTGCTGGAAGAGACCTCAAGGTCATGAATCTCCAAACCCCCCACCTCAGGCAGGGCCATCAACCTCCACATTTAATACTAGACCAGGTTGTCTCCATGAATGCTATCCTACATGCTTTTTTGCTAAAAAGGGAACACGCAGGTACTCTGTCACCCAGCAAGTGCTTAAACTGAGACATTACCAAGCAGAAAGGAGGTTTTCTCAAGAACTCTGACTCTTAAATTCAGGAACATCTCCAGCTGGCAGCCCAGCAATGCAGATTAGGCACTCTTGACTCTGATTAACGGAGCTCTGCAACTCTGGACCTGCTTTTCCTCCACATACAGTTACAGTCAAAGAAACCTACCCAGATACACATCCAATAACTTTGTGGAACAGCTGGCTTTTAGTCTGGAAGATCTGCTAACGGCTATTTTATCATTTCATTCTAGCAGCTATTATTAAAATCCATTAACCACAGATGTCAAAAAGAGCTTATGCAAAATCTTGCTAGTTACAAAATAACCTGTCAGGGTTAGATTCAATAAAGAATTTAGGTGCTTACAAATTAGGCACTGTAAGAGCGAAGTTTTAAATAGCACATCCTTGGAATAAAATCAAAGGTCTAAAGTTAAGTACTTGGCTTCTTTATTTGGTGTAAGAGAAGAGGCGGGTTTCTCTGAAGAACCTGAGAAAGCCACAAGCTGGATATGGAGCTACCTGTGGCTGAACTGCTACGCTTCATTGTTCATACGCAAAACTAGGTTCACACACAGAGGATCCAGGAGATTGGTCAGACAGGACCCACAGACACACGGTCCTTCTCTAGGATAGCACTTCCAAGACCTGAGCAGAGCTCAGTGTTTTCACTGAGAAGGTGACCACTGGAGAAGCAGGAAGAGGTGAGGGTCCCCCTTTTATCAATGGCATGAGTGAAAGCATTTGTCCACCATACAAAACAGACAGATTTTAGTTTCTTAACTTTAGGCAAACAAGACACATGTCCCAGCTCCAACGTGAGAATCCAGTCTTCAGGCTCAGTGATAGCGAAGATTTGGCTGTTGAACTGGGCCACTATACAGAAAGAAGAACTCGAGATTCACAAGCAAAAGATATTGCATGAGAGAGCCTGACACTATAAGCTAAAATGTTTGTAACAATTACAGAGTTGTTCTGAGGAGCACCCTATGTCCCCATGATAATTTCTGTTCTTCACCCAACTCTTGCTTTAACACAAAGCTCAAAAGTGGTAAAAGCAGAAACCAAACTGCCTTTCAGTGACTTTTTAACCTGTAGGATACAATCATATTCCTTATATTGTGCTTTCTCTTTGTGAGCTTGAGTGTGTTAACTTTCTCTTATCTGTTATACAGTGTCTCTCATTATCTGGGAAGGTAGATAAATAACTATACTTGCATTAGTGTATCTCCAGTAGCCTGTCATGAATACCTTCAGGCTGTGAAAGGAACAGAGTCTGAGTAAGTCAGAATTATCATGTAAAGCATGGAAACAAAAAGTAACTGCTTCAGCCACAGCTGAGAAGAAAAGTCTTCAGGATGCTATTTTGCCCAATATTTATTCCTTATGATTCATTTTAATTAGTATACAGCTGTGTCTTACTAAAAGATTTGATTAAGATAAGTAATAGTAATCCTTAATTAGTCAAGCTGTCTTTATGCAAATGAATTCCAATAAGCCTCCTCATGCATTCAAACTCCACGAGAGGATTTCAGGATCAGGCTACAAGCAGTTTTACTTTGCCATGATGGAGAGAAATTAAATTGTTTAAAATCAACACACTCACAATAGAAGCAAAAATACTAATGTAAAAATAAAACAATTAATTCAAATTAAAAGGCAGTAAAACGATATGCCCAACCTTATTTTATGCTAAGAATTTGATATTTGTAGCTACCATATAAAGAGTACAGTAATAGCATAAAGGAAATGCTAGCTTTATAAGGCTACCACCAGAAGAAGAGAAAATGCACTCATAACCATGCACACAGTACAGTGATATTTTTCAAGCATAAATAAGACCTCACCGAAACCATGTTTGAGATAAATGTTATGCTATCCAGTTACAATAAAGAGAGAAGGAGATCAGACTTATTATTTCCTTCACAATGAAATCAGTATAAACAATTCATATAATGTTTGGACACCAAACTCCTGAAACAAAGAAGCCTAGAAAATCTCTTTCAACCACCCACAGATTTCGCATGCTAGCCTGTGATTATACAACTGGAGAAGATCATTCCAACTGCCATGTAAACCAATGTCAGTCTGCAAAAGATAGTACCACAATGGTTCTAATAAAAAATAGAGCAAATTCCTGGAACAGACATCAGTAAGGAACACTTCTACGTTTACCTAACCATGTTCCCTGTAAATAAGGAATACTTTGCTTAAATTTAAAGAAGACAACTTAGCTCCCATAGTGAGGGTAATAGCGCTCTTGTGTGCCTTTACTAAACCACAACACACATCCAGCTATATAAAAATGAGTCTAGGACTAATACAACATTTCAACCTGTTCCTCCATGAAAAAAACTTGTCCTCATATTTCCTTGCTATATGGGAATACTCAGCCTAATTTTTAGAAATACCTATCTGCCAAACAGCATATCTCTATGTCCTATGGACTATACACAAAACAAAATATTTAAATGATGAAATACTTTCAGTTCTCTCAGGAAAATATAGTGTTTCTGGAAACCAGGCTTCCACCTTTGCATTTTAGTTTTTCTCTTCCTGGCAACCAAAAGTAAATTATCTGAATTAACATGGCCTTATGTCTAAAAGAGATATGAAAGGATACGGCCAGTTCTCTCTCTATGGATGTTGTCCTGAAAGTGTAAAACACTGAATACTTCTTAGGTTAGACACAAGGAGCAGGTCACAAAATATGAAGGACTCTAACGCACTGGATTAAGCCAGTTGCTGTGAAAATAAAGTCTACAATTTTGGGCCTGTTTCTACTCTATACCCTTTAAGGCTGGAAATTATTTCACTCAAATCAGAATTTAATGATACGAAACATCCACCTTCCCTTTCCCAAACGTTGGGAAAAGCAGTGGCATTTCTTAGTTTCTAGTTATGACATAGAGAAATTTTATCATTCATTTATGGACTTAGCAAAGAAACTTACTTCATGGAAATCAACCATCTCTGCAAATCGGTTAATAATTTATATTTACCTAATATTAATCTCATTCATTTACCTAATATTAATCTCATTCTTTTCTCTAGGCTACAACTGACTGAACTGTAACTTTGTATGTACAATGGGTATTAATCATACAAAAGAAAACAAAAGGAGAAGTAATGAACTGACAAAGCTTGTTAGTTCTCTCCAAAAAGAGTGCAACAATTAACAATACAGTGAAGGAATAGCAATCATTCAAATGCAGTTAAAAATAAAAATAAAAATATAAATATAAATACAAATATATATATATATATAAAACAAATGAAGAGTGGTAGCTGATAAAAACTCAAAAATCTTGAGGAAAAAAGTCATTTTTAGACTTAAGAGGCTGAGAACATTTTATTTACTAAGAAAACAGAAAAAAATATTGTATTCATTATAAAATGAATAAATTGTCATTCTTAAGAAAGCTTATTCAGCATTTATATAAAGGCTGTTCCCTCATATAGCCATATGTGCTTCTAATCTTGTATTGCTAACATCTCATTTTTTCTAGGTCTTATTTACATATGCAGTAGCATGTTGAGTTAACAATGCATTTGTTCATGAAGAGCACTTTTCAGGAAGCATAAGACAATCTTTGCTCTTAGTGATCACTAGTTCACTTCTGTTAAATATGATGCAGTGATATCATCAAAACTGGGCATATATGAAGAGCTAATGACAATCAATTTTCCCCAATATTTTGATATTGTTTTTAACATGAAATTCTAACTTAAATTTGAATACTACTTTGAATTCTAAAGGCAAAACCAAAAAGTGAAAAAAATGAACTTTTAAATTGAACATTCAGTCAGAATATAATCTTTACCTTTCACTGGGATAGGGGCAAGAAGGGGTTTTCAATAAACTGTGACAATCATATACTGACATTTTTTGCATAATAGCTACACGTTCACAATGTAGACTGCATATTTTACTAAATGTCATGCTTAATTTGCTAATAAATTCTAAAAAGAGCAAACCCCTCCTAATAACAGCTGCAGCAGCCCAGATGCCATAAAACAGAATGCCTTTGCTATGCAGGGGAGGGGCTGCCCTTTCCTCTGTGCAGGCACGTGGAGATGCCAGCCAGCACCAGCCATTCGCCAGCACATTGTGCACTGTGGGATTTAGACATGGGGCAGGGCAGGAAAGCGTGCAGAACTGATTTAACAAACAAAACATGGAATAAACTTTTTTGGTGATGCACAGGTGGCAAAGGAGTCTCATTCATATCTGGTTTGCTAAGTGGAAAATGGCAGCTCCAGCCCCAAGCCTCAGTCTCCCCATTGCAATACAGTGGAATTGCATGGTTTCTCTTGCTTTGGCAACAGGATCAAGCTCTAGCCCTAAAAAAAAATGGATTCTATGAAAAATACATGTGCACATGCTGAATAAAAACTTACCAAGTCTTTAGAGTTGATTGTTTCTGAAGAACAGCAAAGTTTGGCAGGCAGAGGAACTGTCCTTTCTGTTTGGCTTGTGGGGAGATAACATTATCATTTTCTCTTAAAACTCTTAATATACTATTAGACTAGAAAGAACAAGCAACAAAAGCCCTGATTTATCATGGAAAATAGGGGAGCTTATTCTTTACAAAGGGTTGTAGAAGGCCTTAACAGTAGCTCTAGAAACTCCAGTCCTCAGCTTTTCCAGTGAAGAGGCAGCACAGGGCTCTTAGCCTCCTCCCACTCTTACTATGTCTCATCCACTGTTTTTACCAACTCCTTTTAGCAGTGAAAAATCAGTCACCGTGCCCATGCTGTGCCATCCATGCACAATACAGTTTGGCTGAGGGAATGGATGCTGTCCCTGGGCACTGAAAGGGTCTAATAAAATAAAATAGAATAAGCAGTTCTTTGCCTCTAACATCCCATAATGAGAAAAGGGTAAGCAGAGGGTGAAGTGAGGCTTGAGATCATACAGAAACTGTTCTGTGATCCTCATCATGCAAATGAGGGAATGAGGGACTTAGTCATACCCTTTTCTACTTGGAGAATGCTACGAGGCAGGAGTAACTTGACAGCTGCTCTCTCACAATAGCTAGATCAGATTCCAATATACTCTTCAGTCCTGGGCGTTGTTTAATTACTTCATACTTAGATGTACAAAACTTCATGCACCTGCATTACACAGCATTAAACCCTACATCTACTAAACCTGCCAGCACAGAAGCTGATGCAACTGGTGGATTTATTTGATGTGGTTGCTCACTGGGAAATGGATTGAAAGCACAAGCTTCTATCAAGCCTACCACAGAGGAAACCACTATAATATTTTACTGATGTGGGCAGGACCCAAGCGAGTGACAGAGTTTGGCCAATTTGCTGCAATAAGTCCCTTCTGAAACAAAGAAACAAAGTTCTTTTGTTCAGTTTTAACACGTTTTTTGACTTCTATTACCCACTTGCCTTTTTCCATTCCCAAGGAAGGTTCCATTAATCATCCTTCTAATGGAAACACTTGTGTCTGATCACTTAGCGGTGGACACAGGCATAGCATTGGGCATGCACTGAACAAGAAGCCCAAGGGAAGCCCAGCTGAAAAGTTTGGAAAAGCAAGGATGCCTTTTTAAAATAAACTTTGGAAAGGTCAGCAGGACAGCAAGGGGTCAGCACCAGGCAGCCAGTGGGTGGATGGCACAGGAGAAAGACAACAACACTTGTCATTAATTATATCTGTTGGAATGCTACACATTTCCCACCCCCCCCTCCCCAACTGGTAGTACTTCAGACAT
Organism: Perdix hodgsoniae; assembly: GCA_035772895.1. Classification (NCBI taxonomy): domain Eukaryota; kingdom Metazoa; phylum Chordata; class Aves; order Galliformes; family Phasianidae; genus Perdix; species Perdix hodgsoniae. The sequence goes on from JAPSGF010000011.1 coordinate 2,870,761, forward strand.
CCAAGCACAGTCTCTCCCACGTCCTACTCGACCCCAGGCAGGGCACATGCCAAGAAGCTTTCATAGAAGCCAAGAAGTGGCTAATACAAGCAGAGGTTAAACATTTAAATGTGTCCCTCCACTTCAGAACATTTTTTTCTCCAGTTCAAAGTCATCCCTTCATATTTCTCTCCTCTATCAATGAACTACATATTTTCTTAGAGCTAAATGTGGGTAGATTATGGAGCCCATCCTTAAGCTAACAAAACTCTTAATTTCTTTGGAGAGGAATAATTACTGGGAACTAGACTGCTCAGAGTAGGTACTCCACTCCTAAAGTTGATGAGGCAAGAATACTACGTACCACATACCTAGGTCTAGATGTATCTGATGTCCTATACTGTTTTTCAAAACTTATGTAAATATCAGAATGCATCACTACCTCTGATTTTGCATGCCTTGCCACTGCATAACTTCAAAGTATTCCTATTTATAAGGTTATTTGCTCCAAAATAAGTAGTATACTTTACTTCAATAAAATCCCCAATAAACTGTCGGTAGGAGAAGAGATGGCAGGCTAGAAACTCATGAATGGATCCATTCCTCATTTACCCTAAACTCACCAAGGATATGGCCAAAGTTCACTGTTTTCTGTGAGTCAAAGAAGATAGGTATCTCTGGAGTGTGATACTTGGGCTATTTCCCAAATAAATGGATGGAAGGAATCAGCTTCTGTGAATATCTCTCTCTGTTCTTTCAGTATAGGTAAAACTATGCAACTATCCCAACCTAGAAGCCTTGTAGCTGTCTGAAGGTCATCCAAGACATTATAGTGATGATGTAACAAAGAAGCTTTGGGTATTAGAACTTCTGCTTAGTAAGTTTAAAACATGAAATGCTGTTATTTGTTCATGCTGTGAAAATTTCTGCACATTTCTGTAGCAGGCCCTAAGGAGTCTTAAAACCAAATAGTGGGGTTCCTTTGAGAAGATGGAAGAAAAACAACAGAATCTAGAGAGAATTGTGCTGAAGAAGAGTTAGGTGCACTCTGTGCACTTGCAGAACCCTGCTTTGTACAAGTGTAACCATACAGAGATAATGATTTGTGCAAGATCAATCTGGATATGCTTAAGTCTGCTAATGGGTTATGAATATTATTTCTGAAGAAACAAAAAGCCAGCACTGGGGTCAGTGAAAAGTACTGTACAACAACGTGGCTTAAGGAGAAATCCTCCAATGATACAGGTAAGCTCCTACACAAAATCAAGTTATTAAGATTGCAGTGGGAAAAGATGTCAAAAGAAAAAAAGAGAAGCCTTCTGGGAGATATAATGAAAAAAAAAAAAAAAGTGACCATGTTTTTATTTGAACGATGCTTCAGAAAAGGAATATTCTAACTGAGTGTTATAGTCTGTGTGCTCAAGACCCAAGATAGGGTTTAAATTCACAGCTTTAAAGCCCAAATTAAATCATCATACATTTTTGAGAGTTTTATTTAACTTTTCCTCTGTAGTTTTCAAGCTTTCATACAGTCATAAAGCATGGGCAAACTTAGATTCACTCTAATAGAAAAATATTGTGGAAGGAAACATACATTGTGGTAAAGCACAGTATCCACAGGAAAGTATTAATCATTGTTAACTGAAAAAATAAAAAACAAACCCACACCAAAAAAAAATCTACCCAGTGCTGAAAAAGTAATAGCTGTGTGAAAATAACTTGTTACTTGGATAAAGACCCACTGCATCAGCACTCATGGGTTCACCATTCATTGTCAAGCCACAGCACTGAGTGAAAGAGTAAAAGATTGAGTGACACAGGTTGCACGTAAGAATTTTAAAAAGCAACTCTTCTTGCTTACAGTTCTGAAAAAAACAGCAAGCAAGCCAAAGAGTGAGGCTGGTACAGATATAAACCATTCACAAAACTGCATTTTTGAGTTATGCTTGTATTAACCAGAGACTGGATATCAGTCTTCCTCTCTTATGTTGAGAGGTAGACTATGTTCTGCCTAGTCATAGCCAGAAGCTACTTGTACAGAGATGGAGAGATACAGGTCTAAAACACAATACAACAACAACAAAAAAATGAATTCACTACTCAATACGCAAGGAGAAATGAAAAAGAGACCTGTCAAAGTCATCAGTTTCAAAAAGAAGCACCCGCAGGTAGCAGGATTAACTCTTAAGATTTCATCAGAGATCTCAATACGAAAACAAGCTGCCATCCCAACATGCTTTCTTCCATTTAGCTCTTTCTTACTCCATTAAATTGTGTGCTGATTTTACTGTTCTGTGCTACCTGGACCAATGAAGAAAGTTACAGGTTAGCAAGATTTCTGTGCTATATTTACAAACCACATGCACTCAATGTTTCATAAAGCCAGAAAGAAACCTGAGCTGGTCTACTCTGACCTCCTGTGTATGTCACATTGTATTAATGCTGTGTGTATGTGTTGACTACAGAAATCCTACCCTGACCCATAGAACTGCAGAGACATTTACCAGCTTGATTCCACTGGTGAGCATTTTACCGCTCAGAACTCATTGTCATTTGAATTTGAGAAACTACTGAATTTTGCTATTGGTTCTTATTATGTCCTTCTCAGCTAGATCAAAGTGTCCCCTAGGAATCAACAATTTTTCTTTGTAAGTACTTTGACAGAGTCAAGTCAGCTCCCAGTTTTTCCCTTTACAAATTAAACCAAACGAGCTTGCAAGTCTCTCTCCAGAAGACATTTCCCCCCCGCTTCCTCCAGCAAATACTTTTTTTGCAACTGTTTTCTGAACTTACCTCAGTGTTTCCATATCCTTTGAAAAATGCTGACACTGGGACTAGATGAATTCTTCCAGTACCAACTCGACCAATGCCGTTTATGCGGATGTACCTTGTAGCATACTTACTGTTATCCAACACATTTGTGGCTGAATACTGTAATGGGAACTCTTATTCAGATGCCCACTCCTGATCACTTACTTACTTTTGGGCTAAAATTCTCCATTCTGTCAGTATGGCTTTGATCTCTTGTTCCTTGATGAATAATTGTGTGGTTAACTATGTCACTGTGGACCTTCTTTGAATCCAGCAGGTTGGCTGCAATTTATTCTGTGACTTACCATGTTTAAGAGCATACTCTGCTCTTCTCGTGCTATCAACAAACACTACAGAGAGATGATTTCATGCCTATTTCCAGACTGCTGAATTACACAATGCATGTAAGTGAAAATTAAAACTGAATTTTGAAGTGCTTGCTTTTGTGTAGAGAAAGAGCAATCTCTTATCTGCTTTGAACAGATACGATGACCCACAAAAGGCTGTACACATGAAGCAAATAAAAGGCTAAGTCACGTTTTCTGCCCTAGTCTCCCATTTTGTGCAAATGAATGATAGGATTGACATGAAGGTATTTATGTGAGCAAAGAAGACACTGCAGGTCAAACTATCTGGTTTCTGTGCAGATCAGGTCAGTAAACCATTTTTATTCAGCCTAGTACATGGCATACATGGCACACTCAAAATCTGTGGCCTTGTCACTTCTTTGCAAGATTAGGTTTAAGGAGTACATACAAGATCTTACCTGGAATGGTGTGTATTAGTCTACTACATTCTCAACAGAGCTAGCAAAGGAGAAAGGAAAAAAGAAACAGATGATACCTAGTCCACAGTCTTATAACATTCATTCCTCCTCACAGAAGGATGGAGAAAATGAGATGGGTGAAAGTGAAAAAAACTACTGTGGGTTGATGCAGATATTTTAATAAATAAACTAAAAAAGAGGAAAATAACAAGCGATGCAAAGGCAATCCCTTATCACCTCTCACTGCAGACCAGCCAGTGTCTGAAGGATGATTACTTTGGAAAAGCTCCCCTCCAGCTTAATAGCTGAGCATAAGATTATAAAGCATGGAACGCGTCCTTGATCAGTTTGGCTCCGTTGTTCTGTCTGGGTCTTCTCGTAGTGCTAGCCCACTCCCTTGAAGGGCAGAGTGAGAAACAAAGACCTTGAAACTGTGCAAGCACCCTGTATCAACAGCTGAAACATCAGTGTGTTACCAACACAGTTCATGTCACAAATCTAAATGGTACCACACAGGCTGCCAGGAAGAACATTACCTCCTAGCCAGTCTCAGTACTCTACTGGGCAACAATGCAGCAGTACTGGGTACAGAATTAAGATTATGAAAGCAAAGAATCAAATCACCAAAGTTGCTCTAGCCCAAGTGGATATTTATCCTATCTGGCTATGAAGTGTATAAAGTTGTGAACAGCTGCAGTTCACAAATTCAGCAGCCTTGAGAATGTGTATTGTTATAACCAAAAGAGCTCTGAATTTTCCCTTCCTTTAAAAAATACTGTGTTTCTTTGAAATTTGTGTTACTTTTTAAAAACTAGGTTTTCATATGATGCTGCATTGTCTTGCAGTCTTAAAAATCATGCTTTGCTAACTTCAGTACTTGAAAATCAATTACTTAAAAGAATTAATGTTATGAAGAATTAGTAGCACAGATTACTTTAAAAAAGACTGTTCAAAAATTTGGATAGGGTGAAATTATTTAAGGCAGCCTAGATGTAAAAACAACGTCTATCATCAAATCTTACCCTTATATTTGCCCACCAGACCATTTTAATAGTAAAAGAATCACATACTAATATATTACTCACTGTATAGTAGGAGCCTGCACTGTCTCAATGACAGGATATTAAATACCTTTCACTCTGTTTTCATTTAGTGTAGAAATGAATCTAGGTCTGTTGCATCCAGAAATGGAATTAAGTTATCAGAGAATATGGATTTCAACATTGAGAAACGTTGTGGTTTCTATTAAGTGCATATATATATACATATAATAAGATAGAATGTCATCTATTAACTTCAAGTAGAAATAAGAGACAAAAATTAAGATCTGAAAATTCAGTTTTCTGCATCATCCTCACTCCACTGCGATGTTATTACTGGCCAAAACCACTTGGTTTTGTTCCCATAGCTTAGCTAAAAGTTTATTTGTTGATATATGATCACAAAAAAATCATTCTCTGAGTTGGGATAGGAAAACAGCTTAAACATCCAGCCCTTCCTTTGGAAAGGTTTTGTAAAGGCTCCGTTGCTTTGGTCAGACATTTGTGTCTGGGCTCATAATCTGGGAAGAGCAAAGCCACGAATCCCCCAGAGTTATTATTTTACACAAAGTGACCTGTTCTCCCAGTTGTTTTTCCAAATGGGGATTCTGGTGAGAGAGATCAGGATTATACCTGCCTAAACTATAATAGGCTCTTCCCGCTGTATTCCTGAAAGCTGAAACACTGTGGATTTTCTTTCTTATAAATATCCAATTTAAGAAAGGAAAAAAGGGATCAGGTAATCCACAAATTTAAGAGATGCTGGGATCCCGTTATGAGCAGAAAACTTTGGACCTTTCTTGAAGCTTACATTCCATTGCCTGAAGCATTTCCTTGAATTATTTCTTCCAGAGTTCAATGAGTTGAACAAAGGGCTTTGGAGGGAGAAGATCTGAATAGATTTGAATTAGCTGAGAAGTGAACATTGGACAGGAGAATGGCCACAATCCACACACTTCCACTGCTCTTCAGGACAAGGCCTTGCATGTTGCACTCACCTGGGAGACTACTCCAAAAGTCTATACCTCAGCAGTTCCCGGGTGCTTAGGATAAATGCACCAGGTACCTGCAGTGAGAGCCCGACTTCAATTCTCCTACCAGCCCATGCACATGGGTCACATCTGGAGAAACGGAATGGAGGGAAGAGTGGCTGCTGGGCACACACTTCTTGGCTAACTGCTATACGTGGCAGTTAGGTTGCCAGAGCATGCAACAGTCTCAGGAGCACTAACGCATTTCTCCAGTGTATTTTCCTAAATAGTGAGCTCAGATGATTTTCCAGTAGTTACAACAAATGGACTAAAAAGTTGGACAAAGTAGGCTGGTGGGAGCTTATTAGTCTAACTGTATAGATTGAAAATGATATTGTTCTGTATTTTACTCATCTCCGGGTCTGCCAGAAAGAGGATATACTGCGTCCCAAGTTTCCAGACATCATCAAAAACATCAAATCCCATTACAAACACACAGGCATATAGTGCTGTCGTATGACAAGTCATATTCAATTCTCATTTACCAACAATGTCTATCCTCAATTAGAAATTTTTGATTCTTTGTTAAGTTTGAAGGTAGGCACCCAAGACATTCATTTTTTATTTTAATAACAAATCTCATCTTTATCTCTTTCCTTGAGTAAGGAAGCACTACTTCTTTATGTTCTCTTGAAAAAAGTTTCTCCTACTAGTTCTGACGAAACTTCACTGCTTCTGATGAAGGAGGTACTGGAGATGCCAACTTTTGATGCTGATTCAGAAGCACCCGCCACATGTTGTAAAAGTTGCTGCCTAAAAGGGATTATGTGTTCCTTCAAATAATATACACTTAAGGAGATATGAATAAACTTCCAAATTCCAAAATGATTAAAAAAATATAATACTCCCACAGAAAAGGAAAAAAAAAAAAAAAAAAAAAAGTGAGAACCAAAAAGAAAGTTGATGAAATGGAACCAATTCACGCCAATTTTTGCCAACACATTTTATATGAAAAAGATGTCAGATGTCCTGGAGTTATTTATAAAGCTAGTCTACAAACAAGAACTGTCAGTACCAGAAAAATGGGTTTCATGTGCTTCTTTGTTAGTTTCAGAACACTTACAAACCTGTTGCAAAGAATAATCCAAAAAGACTGTCACATTCAGTAGATTATGTAAAGAAGAGTCAGAAGACTAGTTTGTTCTGGTATAATTTAGAGCAGCACTAAGTCTGATTAACTCATGCTAGATACTGTACAGATCATACATGATATGCAGTCTTCTCTGACCTCCTCCTCCAGAAGGAGGGTGAGAAACATCTGAAAGGAGACCAAACCTTCACATTGTTTTCTTAGACATACAAAATACATAAGATCTATTACATAAATGTAATGGACAGTTTTCACCAGGTATACTTTCACTGCCACTGTGCTCAATCATCTCTTTGGTATACACTTAACAGCTTCAGGTCACTATCCAGTATCTTTTAAAGAATGAATTATTATCTCCTTTTTGCTTTGAACAGCTTCAACAGGAAAAATGAGATCCTTAACTTCTCTTCTCCTTGGCATTTACCAGAGGATTTTTTTCAATCAACAGAGAACTGTAGTGGCTGAAAAATCTGAATGTAACAATCCAGGAATTACAGAACTGAACTATTTCATAACACGCTGCAGTTCAATTTCAGTACGACCCTAAGCTTTATTGCATTCTTCCCCTCGGAAGCAAATCTGCCTTAGGCATACCATTTTTGACAGTCTACAGTACATCCTCCATAAACCTAAATTTATATGATAAGCTCTTATTCTTAACTCCATTTTTATCCTCATTTTGGGGGAAAAACTAAAGATAAGGATCAGTTTCTACACTTGCCCTTAGCTGCTTCAGAAAAGGGAATGCAAATAAAGCTTCTTTATTTCTAGTTATTATTCTAATTACTTATCCACAGTTTGGATCATGACTGCTTCTATTTATACTGGGAGCCTACACACTGCACTATTTCTGCATGACTGCTTGTCAAACAGACACCTCAAACAACGATAAACAGCTTCCTTTCGTAATTAGGAATTCAAAATTTTCCAGGGGAACCAAGAGAAACATTTTTTACATAGAAAACAATTGAGTTGCAAATTGGAGCTGGAAATTAGTCATAGAAACGACTAGAAGTAAGCAAAGTTGTAAAATAAGGACTGGAGTTAAACCATGTAAACTTTTACTAATAAAGCATATTTGCACATGTGAAATAGTCAAAGTTTTTAACACATGATGTAGTATGTAGCTATACACTGTAAACATACTATAAAAGTACTTCAGGTGATCCTGTTCTGACTAAAAGGTTACGCAGAATTAGCATAAAACGAATGTTTTCTTGACTAGGAAGAGCAACAAAACTGAACATAGGTAACTGTCTTTGTTTTGAAGAGTCATAAGAAAGAATGAACATGAAACACCAGCCTTCATTTATAAACAAATCAACATCTCAAGTCTCGTTATAAAGCCTTTACACAGAGTATGGGCTAGCAAAACAAAACCTGCACATCATTATATGTTAGGAAATGATGCAGCTAAGTAGAAGTGACAGACAAGTTTCCATCTAAAAATTAGGGCGGCTAATGGGAAGCACTGACACAAACTGTTTTTAGCTTCAGCATAAGAACCTGACGTGACAGTGACATGCCCTACAGGTCTGACTCACAGGCTTCTCTGCGTGACAAGCCTCCTGCATACACTGCGGAGCAAAGTAACAGCAAGGAATTACTTGGAAGAAAGTTTGGTTACCCCTACAAGTTTAGGCAGAGAGAAAGGCGCAGATGATTTGACAAGAACAGCACTTGATTTCTGAGGAAGGTAACATAACGCAGTCCACCCGCTAAGAGCCTGACATGGTGAGGTGCTGAGAGCACTCCAGTTCAAGGGGTTGCAATCAGTGTGGGATGCTGAGCACATTGCAAGTCACGCCCTGACTCATGCAAGCACCCAATATGCTCACAACAGTTCTCCCAGCCACCTCAAAGATTTGCACATAACCCACAGCCACACAAAAAGAAGGATGGAGCATATGGCAAGGTTTCTATTTGCTCTGACTGGCATCAGAGAACTTTCAGGCAACTGCAAAACACTACACATTCAAATGCTTCAAAGCTGTTTGTAAAATACCACTATCGTGCTGTGGGACTGATCCTGCTGTCCTCCTTCCCTTTCAACAAACTCCTGCTTGGAATCTGTTTGAGAACACGTTGGCTCCACAGCTCTTTTCACTATGACAGTTATTAAAAAATAGCAGCAGAGTGAATAGGGAACTGAAGTTCAAAGATCCTGCTCTACGTGTAACTCTTTCACACACTAATGAAAGTATTTTTATATAACTGCAATATTTTGCAGGTTCTGTCACCTACACTGTCTGCTCTAGTTTCGCATTTCCAGTAATGTGAGCACGTTCCTGAACATGTGATGTGACACCTGCAAAACGTCCCTCTTCCTCAGCCCTTTCTCCCATTCACACTGTGAACAATCAACCCTAGCTATGCTATCTAATCCCAGGAGCTCCTTAAAGGCCTGACTTACTGCCAGTTTTGGTCAGACAACTGTTTTATCTTACCCCATACTCAGGACTCAGAGTCACACTCACTGTGACTGACAACATGAAGCAAACTGCATTACTACTCTAATCTTCAAGATTGTCACGATTCCTAACGTGGCAAATTGGGAGTATGAGTAAACTCAGACCTTCTGCTCCAAACACAGCTGTCCCTTACACTTTAGATAAAGAAAACCTTTGCTGAACATTTATTACAGCAATGGTTATACAGATATCTCTTCTGATGCCAATATCTAAGCAGGTCTTTGCTCCTTTTTTCTCCTCTCCCCTACTGCCATTCCAGTCCATGTTGCTCCTTTAATTATGCTGCTACAACCATCTATTTGCCAGGAAAATAGAAGTTACATTTCACAATGGCCAACTTTCCAAACTCATTCATCCCACAGACCCAAACAGTTGCACTGACACAAGGGGTGGCAGTGCCAGGCACACATGCAAGTGTCACCACTAACAGATGGTCTGTGCAACCATGCCTGATGGACTACATTAGGAGCATGATTCATTTGGAAACTTAATTCAGTTATATAGGCTGACTCACAACAGGAACCACAGGTTTATTGTGGAATAGTGCAATTATGCATTTCTCTACAGAATACTAAGGCTTGTTGGACGACTAAGCCCATCTAATACAATGTCACTGCTCAAATGAGCTGCCCAGCCTTTCCCTTTCCCCTAGAAACATGTTCCTGCCCCCAATGCTCCACCACTATGGGCACCCAACCAACTCTTAAGGGGAGTCGTAAATCTCTTCTCATTTTTACAGCATAGCCCTCCAAATCGAGTCTTGTAGGTGCCTGTGCAACATGAGAGTAGGAGCAAGATGGCAAAAAAATGATGAGATCATTTCTTTTGGTAGCAACTATCAATTAAGCTGAGTTGTACTGTCAAACCAACAGTCAGCATAATGGATAACGGAAACACAAGGGAGTGCTACCTATCTGCCAGCCGTTCCTTCAGAGAGCACAAAAGGGTCTCAGACAGGTTCACCCTCCTAACTTAACCTGGTAGCACGTGTTAGAGTTGAGCAAAGAAAATGTGTTAATTTCTCCTGAGAGAATAACTGGTAAGACTTCACTGGGTGTGAAGATGGCTTTTCACCTGGAGGTTTAGGTAAATACAGAATTATACGGGAAAGCATTCTAAACATCAAAGCAGTCAAGTTTCATAGGAAATATCAGGCTAAAGTTTGTACCTCAGCTGTCTTTATAACTAGGTGTGGAGACATATTCTATGGAAATTAAACATACAAGATTCGTTTTTAACCCTTGGAGATTTTCATACGATAGCCTTTTATTGATCCTTTGGTAAAAAAAAGGTCCCTGAATTCTAACTGCTTCATCAGTGGTTTGACAATTCCAACTTCGGCAATAATACAGCTACAGAGTAAGACGGGATGACTTCTCATCTCTTTTAGTCTGAATTTTTCACTTCTTATGTGTGCCTCAGCACTAAATGAGAGGAGTTAGGCTGTACAAAAAGAAAGTCTTCTTCTTGTACAAAAAGAAAGTCATAAAATAATATGGTGACTGGGAGAGTGGTCTTCTTCTACAAACATAGGCACAGGAAAAAGTGACAAAAAAAGAGAGTAGACTGAGGTGGAAAAAAATGGATATTACCCCTTAGGATACTTCTCTTTTTCTGACCTTTCCCACATCACAACCTCAACTGAGGCTGCACAAGGCTGAGCAAGAAATAGCTCACGATTCCCAGAAAGAGAGGAAACAGGTGCCTGACTCTAGAAGTGGGAGAAGAAAGACCTTGATCTAATTTTCTACTATTAGGATTAGTTGTCCATTTGAACCAAAGTTTCATATTCTAAATATACAAACAATTTTAAGTATAACACTAAGGTATATTTGGAATTAGGCTATGATTAATATCACAGAAAACTAATTGTGAGTAGAGTGAGGTACAGAGCAACAGTTTTTTCATGTTGTATTTCATTTGAACATAGGTCTTTAAGTAGCATCTATTTAAAAGTAGTTTATTTTTTGACTGTCTGTAACTCTGAGCACTTCTTTAAAGTCAAAAGTCCTGGTAAATGTAGTGCCAATCTTTGCGGACTGCACAGAATGCAGCAGAAACTTCATCCACCATGAACATACTGCAATAGCCAAAGGTACCTCTAGAGACGTATGGCAACAAACTTGATGGGATAGCCTGAGAGGTCATTGAGAGCCTGAACACACGTCAACGTGATAAGAGAAGCAACTTACTTAGCCTCTGTAGCTTGCATAAAGGTTTACGAATATACTGACCACCCCTATTAGCAGCCTACTGCACTGCACTGCAATTGAAGTGTTTTTCCATCAGTGACATGTTTTGTCCTAGAGTTTGTCAAGCCAGTTTGTCTTTTTAATGCTTCTAATAAAACATTTGGGGTTATACTACTGCCATTATAAATTGAATGAAACTGTGACTTCTCTGCTGTGGAATCCAGCTCTTCAAAGTTTAGGCAGTAATTCCAGGTTGTTTTCTTATCCAGCACTGCTTATTCACCTGTTACTAGCACTACAATGTTTTCATTCAACAGAGAAAAATTTGCTTGATTCCTACCTCTCAACAAACAGAAATTAACTGGCTGACTTGCAACCATGCATGAAGACATCAGCCCCAGCTGCTGTACATCTACAGCAGGCCTTGAGTTAAGATTAAAGCAGCACACAATGCCAAGTAAATTGACCTAACCAGTTTTCTCTGGAAAGCATACTGAACTCAACTGTAATATACCTCGTCTAATTTTCTTGTGTCAGCACTACAGATAACATTAGATACTTGCTTCACATCATTTACAGGGGGAGAAAATGGCATGGGAAAGTGTAACAGCAAGCGAAAGAGGTAAAAGAGAGGCCTGGTAGAGGGAAAGGTTGTGAGGAGGAATCTAGGACAGAAAGTGATGGGCAGTGAATCCTGTGCTTTGGAGCTTGCTTTCTTCATGGCTACACAACACAGCAGTGCTCATGCTTAAAGGGAAGAGTGTGTTCAGAGAGGCTCTTGCTGGCTTTCCTTGCATAATTTTGCCCTGTGCAAAAGCTTGTACAGGCTGCAGATCTGATGTTGCTTACTGTACAAGTGCAGCACAGCAGCAGAAGGCCCCATGTCCCAGCGATGTCAAGTCCCACCACTCTGAGGCTGTGCTCCAGGCAGGAAAGCTGCAGAGGTTACTGACCGTGGTGCTGTGGGCCGGTGACACTGACACTATCCTACCAGACTGAAGCAGGCAGCTTCCTTCACAGGGGCCTCCCATGGACATCGCATCCCAGCAGCTGTCAGTCATCCACGCCCCAGGCCAGACCCGTGCGGGTGACCTACAAGTGAAATGTTTTTCCCTGCTAATCCCAAGCAGCCATCTGAGGCTCTCTTTAATAACATAAGATGTCACCCCGTCAAACAAAAATGGTACTAATTTCTGTTTTTGAGGTGAAAATTACATTTTGTTTTCTAACAATTATTCATATCAAAGAACAAAAAAAGCAAACCAGTGACCCGTCCTTTACCTTCAGCTTTCTTTGCGTCCCCTGTTCTTCCAGACGAAAACAGTCATGGGAATGGCAGCTCTGGAGGGCCCAGCAGTCCCAGTGCCTGGCTGAGTTGCTGCCTGAGTGCAGCAGTTCTGCTCTGGTGAGCAAAGAGCAGCAGGGTGGCCATGCACAGAATGGCCAGAGAGGGACCGAGGGAGACCCCACTCACCACACTGGAGATGGGTAATGAAACAGGCAAAATCTGTGCCTAAGTATGGTCTGTAGACAGCATCAGCAGTTGGGACTTCTTAACCAATATTAAAATCACTTCCAAGGCAGGAAAACAAAACAGAACACGGGCCTGTGGAAGTGACTTAACATTTAGATGCTCATAACCCAGCTGGTATGTCGAGCTGTGTACTTGCTCCCTTTGCCAATAAAATTATAAGGATCTAGATACTTGGGATTACATATGAGAGAAATGTTAATGAATTCAATATGGCACCTTTGTGTTGCTTATTTTATATGACTACTCAAATATTTTAAATACATTAAGTGTATTAATACTCTGGGGAGGTACAAATACAGCTATTGTTGCTGATTATTAAGAAAAAAGCTTATATGGCAACTTTCAGTTAGTTTTGGTTTAAAAATGAACTATGCACATAAAAAAAAAAAAAATCTTTTTCTAACAAGAGACTTTCAAAGAGCCTTATGAAAATTCTCTATGTATTGGAGCCAAATATTTCACAAAAAGAACTTGGAAACAAAATACTGGTATTTTTTTCTTGGATTGATCTCAAACAGAGGCTTCTGACTACAATAGTATTCAGCACTTTCATGATATGGACAATTGCCTTGGGACTGAGAAATCAATTCTGTAAAGCTTTAAAAGTGCTGAAGATCAGCACTGTGCAGGACGCTGCCGATATTCTTTCTGGGATCAGTTAGTTGCTGAATAGAGAAACCCAAACTGACTCAGTGCTACTGATGTATTTCAAATGTTCAACATGATCAGCAGATCTGAACGCTATCTAATCAAATAATTTTTCTCCAAGCATCTACAAAGAAATAGTTTTAAGCACCTTCTTCATCAGAAGTATTTTTAAGTATTCAAAAATTCTTCAGGAAAAGATGTGGATTAACTTTGTAGGCCACAGTAGGTGTGCCATGAGAAGTGTGTTACACTGAAGGGGATTAAATCTGTTGCCTGAAATGTATTAACTAACCTGACAGAGGAAATACTTAGGAAAAAATCAGGTAGATGTATTTGGCTTAGAAGGAATATATTGATAAGACATCTTAGCTTTTTTGATTTCATAGAATATCTTAATCACTAGTATTTCCTATACCACAATACTTTTGAAACAATGTAGTGCTTACAGATGAAAGCAGTGCTCTGAACAAGTAACTAAAGCTCAAAAACATTATGGTAAAAGTTTAGGAAAGGATTAGCAAGAATAGTTGTATTGATGCTGGTTGACTCTCAAATACATGCCCATGGGTTGGTTCTCAGAAAATATTTGCTTGTTTCTGAAAGATCAATTTATCTGGTGATATTTTTTGATACTAAGACATCTACAGTCACTAGCCATTTGCAAACCTATTCTCTCTTCCTCCTAACACTTCTTGGTAACTGCATTCTTTACACTTCTAACTACCAGTAGTGAAGAGAGAGTTTCTAAAAGGGAATTTTGTCAGCACATAAATCATTGGCATGCCACTTAAATAGCTTCAGTCTTGGTATGCTAAATTTTCATGCTCTGATAAGATTTTGGCATGATCCTTTAATTACTCTTGCAAAGAACACAAATAATTAAATCATGAAGCACTCAGTTTTCTTGGCGTTGTTCCCAATCAAAGGCAATGTGACTACATGCAAAAGATCACTACTGCTATTACAATGTAAATAAGGCAGTAAAACCCTAATATGGAGATAAAAAGTAAATTATTATAGTGTATAAACTCTGCAAAAATTAAGTGGTCAGCTTAGTCATCTCCTGATAATGGGGACTAATAAAAACTGCTTGAAAATACTTACAGACAGAAGAGCTAAGCAGCTTTCCTTACAGAGCTTTACAAACTCTTCTACACTACAATTGGCTGTGTGTCTGGGGGAAAAAAGGGGTCAAAAACTTCATGAATTAATCAAGATATCTAGGAGTATTGTAAGGGATATGCTCTAGAACTCTCTCCCTAATTCAGAGCCTCTGCACAGTGGTACAGTCTAAAGGAAAGTATATTCAGAGGCCCTGTACTTTGTACCTGCCAGTGACCATTTGCATAGATAGGTAGCACCCACTCGCTTTTTTCTCTTAAGTGTCAGCACAGGTACAGAGAAGCAGCTCATCACTGCCTTCCTTCTCCATTGCGATGCTGCTGTCTTTGGACAAGTGGATTAAGCAAAACAGAAAAACACTCCACACCATAAACTTTGTTCCTGCTCATAAGTTCCTGACTTGTAAGTGGAGCTTAGCACCAATCTGTGCCCCTGATGCAGCTGTATAAGTTCTGACCAGGTCAGAAACATACAGAACTGTTTAGTGTCCCAGAGCCAGCCGTAGGCAATTCCCTCTTCTGTATACAATTCTATCTGCTGCTATGCCATCTGCTGCCAGGACAGCCACATCCTGTAGAAAGGTACTGAGGATTTAGGTTAGCGACCTAATATACAATTATAGCCTACTTTATAGACGTTTGAATGCTTGATTAGACGTAGTCCATAAAACTGCAAAACTGAAGACTAGAAAACAGAGAGACATTGGCCATAAGACTGTCAGCATGATCCTAGCACAGTCCTTTATGCATAGACGTGCACATTTATGGTACAATCTTTAAACACATGCTCATTCCATTCTGAGCCATTCTCATTCACAAGATGAATATATAGGGAATAATAGCTCTTTCCCAAACTTCTATAACAAACTCCAAGTTTCATGATAAAAAAATTGGGAGATTGTAAGGATGCTCTGTATACAGGGGAAGCAATTAAGTAGACTGCTTTACCAGGGTTTATAACTCCAGGCTTGCCATCAGCATGGTGGTTGACTTTTAGCAAGATGTTGAGCATCTTCATGCCTCATCTCCCTACCTGTAACACACACTACCAGCTTTCTGGATAAAGCATTTGAGACATATTGCTGAAAAGTGCTATGCAATAAACAGGTCTCTCTTTCAAGAGACCACAGTTACACACCTCATACAACCTTCCCTTGTCAGTGGAAAGACTGAAAATACTCCACACCTTTCAGTTTAAACAAATCAAAACATTCTTGCTCTTTGGATCACACCTGGAACTATTTATTACCAAGATCTGATCCTGTGATGGGATTAGTTCAGCCTCAGTGTTACAGTAACTCCACTGTGGTTTCAGTCTTGTAACAGGGAATAAAAATACATACTTCTGGAGTTATGTTTCATATTAGATGGCGAGCATATTTGTACGAGCCCTCATTTTCCCATTTAGCTTCAGAGGATCCCATTACAGACTTTTGTATGGTTATTTTCTATTTCTGCATTGGGTCAAGCTTTCCCCAGGGTACCCTTCTAATTCATGGTCTTCTACATTATTATTACCCTTTTGACCTAAATGATTAGCCAAAGTTTGAGGCCCTGAGGGCCGTTCCTATTAGGAGGAGAAAATTATGAAGTCAAGAATCTTTTAGGCATATCTAGTTAAAAAAACAGCTCTGAAATCACCCGCCCCCAACATCACTATTTTTTCCTAGAATGCAGGAGATACACAGAAATCAAATTTTCCTACCATCCCTTCTTGAAGCCTTTTCAGCCAGGATGCAGACCCGCATCCCCTTATGGGACTGTCATAGTACTTACCTAATTATTTCTTTCACTTTCTTATCCTCCCTTGACTTCTTTTGCTAAGTGTTTTTCTCTTGCTTCCTCTCTTTTACTTTGTCCTTGTCTTTGTCTTCCAGGTATACCCAACTTCCGGGGAGATTAGTTTAACACTCAGTCATACCCTCCTTCTACTTAGTTAAAAAGCCAGTTCATCCCCACACAGTCTTCTGTTCTGGAACGTGAAATTAGGGCAGAGGCTGCTATTGTTTGTACTGCTACTAAAATTACCTTACCTGTTCCTTAAAAAAAAGGGTGCAACACACACTGAATTCCACAATATTTTAGCCAAAGATACATCCCCAAAGTGTACATGAGATCTTTCCAGCTTGCCTGCAATGTCTCTCACCCAGCTGGCTCTGGGGCCTGCACCCAAACCAACATTTCTGTGGGTTGTGCCAGCAGTGTTGGCAAAGGAAACAGTCCTGTCCTCCCCCATCCTCATCTCCATCACTGCTTGCAGGAAAAACAGCTGCAAGAGCTCAAAGGAAAGAGTGGTAGAGGGTCAGGAATGAGCAGCCAAGAGTGGGGGAAGGCGGGACAGTGCATTTGGCATTGGTGTCAGCACACCTGGCTTAAAGTATTCATCAAACTAGCCTTATCCACTGAAATCTCTGGGAGTTTTGGGCAAGCAAAAATGCTTGCAAAGGAGACAGCAGTAGCTGCTGGTTCTAATCAGAGAGAATTTGGGTATGGACTACATGGAAAAGCTGTGAATTTTTAAATTATGACAGTTACGCAGAGTGGGCTCAACTCTTTCTATCTGACATATTTAATGACCTATCAAAGTGAATTGGAAAAATAACAGGAAACATGCTCACAGTGAATCCTGCCGTGGTCTTGCCCTGACACAAGGTTTCCCTGGTATTTCACAGCCTTAGCATCTGGAACCCTTAAAGGTTTTAAGAATGTAGTCATCTCCAAAAGAACATTATGAAAGAGAAGTACAATTTAAAGGGAGAGTAAGTGACTTGTTCCACGTTAATAGGGATGTTTGTGGCTAAGCCCTTATGCCCGCAGCCCCATCTCTGAGGCTGCCTGATCACAGAGCTCACCTCACAATGGGAGTTTAGCTACCATCTTCAAAGGGGAAAACCTCATGTGAGTAAGCTGTAAAAATATCTAGAAAGAAGCACTTCAGAGACTGCACTGCTATTCTTTTCCCTTGCAGACGCACACTGTCAAATAAACTGAAGGCACCAATTCTTCAGGAAAAACTCAGAGGATTCTCTGAACTACTTAAGCAACTGTGCTATGCCTATAGCCCCAAATAACACAAATATTAATTCTGAAAAGCATAAAATCTATATTACCACATTAATCTCAAAAAGACATTTGGCTAATATAAAATTCAGCATCATCTTCACTGATGGTTCAGGGAAATAAAGTTGTAATAAATTGCTGCAAAGCAAAGTACTAATGATTGAGTGAGGCTATGCAATTAAGATATAACTTTTAAAATCACCTTTGAGGTTAAATGCAGAAGAATTATGAGTAAAAGGGCAATTAAATGCCAGACATTTCAATCTAAGGTCCTCCCATCAAAGATTCAGTTACCTAAATTGTTTTTCACTATTTCAGAGGAAGAGCTGGGTGTAACAATAATTCATCCCCCGCAAGAGGAAGTAAAGAATACTCTTTCAAACAAAAGCATTACCAGGCTATCAAAATCTTTACAAAGAAAAATAAACTAATCAAGATTGATCTACTAGGGCTCTCAAGTTCCCAAATTCCTAAATGTTAACATTAGGTTATAAAAGGGAAAGAAGTGTAAAATGTAGCCATTACCATCTTCACAGCACAACCTGAAGTAATATATATCTCAATGCAACATGAGCTGCATGAGCAGCATACTTGATATTACTATAATCTGTAGCTTTTTACATAATTTTGCATTCTGCATTTAAAAATAATTGGCTTCTGAGACACTTTAAGACTTATTCTGAAGGAGAAACATAGATTTATTTATGATCTGATCCTGCAGACCCTTACGCATCTGACTGACTTTAGCATATATAATGTCTCTGTTGAGTAAAGTTATTCAAATTTAAGTGTGTTCGAGATTGCAAACTCATTTTAAGTTTTCTTTGGGAAGCACATGAAAAATTGAGCATTTACTGACTTAAGAATTAAACTAGCTGAAAATTACATTTGTAAATGAACATTACAAGAATATGCTTAGCACATTATTTAAAAGACTAACCTTTATCTACATTTCCTTCTTCTTTCCATGTGATGATGTGCTACTACATATGTCTAAAGGAATATCAGAATGTTGTTTTGTCACACTATTTTCCACTTAAATCTTCCAAGTTATACTAAAATCAGCAATATAATAAGTTGTCCTGTTCTGTAAAGTTCTGTACCTCTAATAATAGCAGAAAGAAAAAAAAAAGTATATAAGGAAACAAGGAAAAAGGAATATAAGAAAACAGGTTCTTATCCTAAATAACTGTGACAAGATTGGGAATCTGCCTATTACTGAGCAGTAAGATTTAGACTACTATACTTGTATCATATAATTAAATAAAACCTTCACGCAATTTCCCTTGGGTAGAGAGAAAGAGAAGGAAGAAGTACATTTGACAAATGTTAGTCACATCACTTACTGCATGTCTGGAAAGACCTTAGAAGGCGTGTCTATTCGAAAATAACTAAATAAATTCAAAATTCACACTGGTTTGTTGCAAGAGCTCACAGTTTTTATTTTAAACTAGGAGTGTGCTGTTTTGCTCTAAGCTAAAATAGTCTGCATAAACCTCCTTTAAAACATACAGTGAAAATGTGCTCCTAAGATATACAAGACAAAACTGAAGTTGAACCAAGCATCTCAAATTAAAAATTTACACCCAGGGATCCAGAGTGAATAAAGTTAGAGTTCGCAAAGATGGGAGGAAAAAAAAAAAAGTCTATTCCAATGTGGTGTTTTTTATCTTGTGCATAACGTACACATTTTTATTTTCTCTTCATTTACACCATTTAACCTACGGACACTGTTGCAATAGTACCACACAAGTTGGTTGATACATCAGTTTAAACAAGTCACGTTACTTACTGCTTCCATTTGCACGGGCATCGGGGTAAAAACCAAGTTCTCGGACTCAAAAAACTCCTCAGCACCCTCTCAGCACCTTTTCATCTTAACATTTCTGAGATACATGCACAGCTCTCCTGACACATGGAAAAGAGTGCAAATTGCCTGGGTATTCAGCATCGTAAAACACAGTCGCTGATATAAAAGCTGAAAATGTGCATACCAGCTTTTTACTGTGCGTTTACAGCCCCATTCAAGTTTATGAATAAAGTTTCATTAAGAGTTGAATTATTACGTATCAGGTACGCTAGCACTCCATTAACACGAAACCAAAAGCCGGACCCAACTGCATTTCTACTTGCTGCTCACCATCGGACTTCTCCACATACATCTGTGATTTTTAAAAATTCCTCCCACTTCCACAACAACCTTCTGCTAATTTTCTTCGATTTTCTGCTCCACTAACTTAAAAGTCATTTCCTTAAGAAAACAGATGACAGACAACTTGAGTGACTGATGATATTGTGCCATCACTTTGTTTTTCTCTGAGGCCTTGGTTTAAGAGGATGGATGTTAGTGTAAATGACAGAAAGGGGAGCTTCGCATAGGATTTCACTTCTGTTCAAAGACAAGCTAATGCAACCTCACCGAGGTGCAATCAACTTGACAAATGGATGCTGTGCAGCCCTGTGCCTCCCACTGAAACCCGAGAGTCTGATTTACACAATATTCCCCCTGTAAACTGAAGGAAGACCGAATTCCAATCAGACTTAACGCTGCTTGGCTGTATAATGGGCTGATCAGATAATTCGTCCCATATAATGAAATCTGATAATAGTGGGAAAAAACACATCAGAGAGAATGGAATACATTAATGAACTTGTAAAAATACACTTAAGTCTTAACAGATTTAATAAACAGAAGAGAAACAGCTCAAACTGGGAGTCTTCATATGTGGTCAGCAGTTCTCGGGTTTAACAATGAAGTTGACCAAAAATACAGAGTTTCTATTTACAATTGACTACATTCACCACACCTTTTTTCAGATGGCCAGGAAAAGAGGAGGAAAAAAAAAAAAAAGAAAGCATTTAAATATCAAAGTGAGCTTTGTAATATGTTTACATGTCTTGCCTTGTTCTGCTCCCCTCTCAAACTAAACTAATTCTATGATACAAGCTGTTTTCTCAGGGAAATGTGAGTCAGATAGAAATGTTTTCCTACCCAAGAAACAGCGTTTCATTTACTAACTGGAAAAAATAGGAAACATTTGCTTTCAGACTTTTAAGATTTTTGAGGGGTTGAAAAACAAAGACAATTCTGTTTCAAAACACTTTTTGCACAAGTTTGATGGTTGGCACAGAAGTGAACTGAATGTTTACGTTGGAAAAATGTCACAGAGATGTCTATTAAAGCCAGTATTTTTTGTGTCTCACAATAAACTACTCAGATTGTCATGTTTTCTGCAAATAAACATTCTGCCTTAGCAACTACAATTGCCATCAGAAGCCGTTCTCACACATATGTGAGCTAAGTAGTGCCGAATTTTTAGGGTTTTATTTACTTTGCTGTTGTCACAAATAAAAGAAAAAGAAAAAAAAAAAGAAAAAAAAATAACTTATACAAACATCTCATGCTGAAGTGAATGGATTTCAACAGCTGCTGATTTGGTGACATGGAGAACCCCAGTGGAGATGTCCCGCTGAATTAACGTCTTGGAAATGTTAAAAAGAAACTTCAAACAGCCCTTGTTTAGCAGGCGGTCGAAGCTCGCTCTCTGTGGGGATCATGTGAAGACTAGCAGAGCAGTCACTCAGTCATGTATCAGCCTTGTCAATAGTTGCCTATTTTCTCAACAGGTGTCTCAATCACACGCCATAATCCTTTCCCCCTGTAGGCTTCTATTTAACAGAAATCACTATCACACATGACACTGTTTTCACTTAATGAGACGTATATTGATTTCTTAATAACTAATTCCTTCCTACCATCTCAGCCGAGTTTCGGTATGAACACTTCTCTCTCGCCCATCTGGACCAGCAGGGAAAGTGTGAGAACTGTAGCACAGGAGTGAGGACGCGTTTAATCCTTTGTTATTGCAGCCGATAAGTACAGCAAACACCAAATGATCACTCTCTGTTCCGTCAGATAACTATGAAACCAAGCTGCTACACTGAGGTATGTATCACTATGCAGCAGTCGCTTGGTGCTAGGACAACAAAAAGCATCAGTGACATAAAAGACTTTTCTGAAGGTAAAAATGTAGGGAAATTGTCTGTACTAAGATTTAAATAAATGCTTAAATAAAAATCCAGGTAGCCATTTTAAAAAATACCTTTTTCCTAGCTAACGTACAACTGTGAGTTTTTACAGCATTTTTTTGTAAATTCAATTCCTTCTTTAGATTTTGAAAATCTCGTTTATTTTAGAAGTCACATACATATAACCAGAGAACTAAAGTACATCGTAAGGGTAACAGCTATCAGACTCCAGACAAAGGATGAGAATTCAGAGAAAACTTTAAATTCCATATAGTTTTTAGCCTATCACAAAGTGCATATCTGCAAGCTTAAAGCTATGCTTTTTGAGCTGTATTGGTTTTAAGCAACACAACAACCTTCTAACAAAATGTTATAATATTTTTTGTTCAGACAAAAAGCAACAAGCCAGTAAATACTCTACAACACTTCCTAAATTTGCACAAAGCAGATCTCTTACGATGTGAATTAGAAACAAATATGCATCACCAAACTACTCTGGGCTTCTTGTTATGTTTACGAATATTACCCATATTTATGCCAAATACGGACAATCTGATATAACCTTTTTATTCTCAGGCCAGCCTCTTCCTCTATCGATGAAAGAAATACACTTGTAAAATAATGTAGGCAGATTAGGAGTGGAATGTTTCACTTTCATAGTAGCAGCTCTTGCAGAAACCACAGCTTCTGCATGAATCACAAATTAGACATAAAAAGAGATTTGCTGAAAAATCTATCAGCTTTGCTGATGCCTTGGCAGTGTTTTCAGATCATAAGCCTCCTTCTATCAGGCATAATAAACAAGTTCCCTAAGGACTTTTAACTCTCAAAACACAGCGCACAATTTAATAATTTCCAAATACCTTTGAAATTCATGTCAACTGAAGTTAGAAAGGAAAGCTGGTGCAGTTTGATCATTCCAGCTGTATGTCAAAATTCTTCCACATTGTTGGATAACATGAAAGTGCAGCACCAGTTCCTGTCACCCTCAATTTAAAAACTTTTGATGTACTACCTCTGAGCATGGAGTTGTTTAAGTACTATCTCTAACATCAGTAAACTGCATGTGCCACCTGCACTGTGACTTGAATTACTGAAACACAACACTATACAATTAAAGAGAACATCTCGGATTTCAGCAGAAAAAACATTGCACGGAAGAAATTTATATAAAAAGAAAATATTTTAAACATATTTCAAATGTGAAATATAATTTGATTGTGTATCTGATGTATACACAGATTATTAATTTATATGAGATACACCATACTGACAAGCTGTTTTAAGTACTTTGATAGATGCATATAATGCAAGCCAGATCTTGAAAATCCTACGTAACAGAGTGACTTTATGTACAAGTAATCCCTCTGAGTTAATTTTAACTACATGCATAAGTGCTCTGCAATCAGACATTTTAAGTTTTTGTAACCTCGATGAGAATAAATATATATACGTTACTTTCTATATTGCACAGACTGCTGGTAATACATTTTCTGCTCTGAGATAATCTGTAAGAACTTTGCCCTAATCAGAGATATAATTTTATTTCATTTAAGACTGTAGAAGTATTTTGAAATAAGACTGGTTTAATAACTGACTTTACCAGGACTGCTTAGAGGTCTGCCACTTCCTGCGTGTTTTTAGACAGAAGACTTGCATTTTTATGGTTTATTTGGTCTGTAATGCTTGACACTATGTAAGGATATTAGGCAGAGAACATGCCAGACAATTATTTAAAGAACACAGATACACCCTCAGCAAACGCACGCTTTAACGACATTTGCTTATGAACCTCCCTGGGCACTGATTGATTGATTCTGAATAGGAGCCCAGTCTCACACAGTTCACATTCATCAAAAGCATCCTAATCATACCAGCATATTAACATTTTGAACTTTACTGCCAGTACTCAAGGAATGCAACTCATGAAATAATGAAATTTAGGGTAAATTGAATCTTGTTTGCCATATATAAAGACCTACTTTCAACACATGAAATGCATTCTTGCTGCATTCTCAGCTTTCTTCCCAGCACAGACCATGAATTAATAGAAAGGCAACTATTTTGGAGTGTATCTATAATGCTGAGATACAAGCATTGTACAATTTTTCAACAGGTAATCACCAATGGTACAGACTGCATCTCAAAGCTCATTTATTCGAGAAAAAAAAACACCAAAATACCAAGAAGTAGAATAATAGATGGAAAAAACTGCACAAGCAAAAGAAGGGTAATGGCTACAAAAGCAATTAAGACCCTTAGACATGCAGTCAGAACAATATCAAGAAAAGGAAAGTGTATTACCAATACAGATAGCGTTGATGTTCCAGAACCTGACCATGTTAAGCTTTAAGCTTCCAAGTGTATTGACAGATTTGAATATTCTGAGCAAGCATTGGTAGAAGAAGGTGAGTATGTTCAAGCTTCTTTGTACTATGAGACTAAAAAAACTTCAGCTATTCTGCTTGTGAGAGAAGGTGAGGAGGTAATCTCACAATGTATTGGCTTCACCTACATTGAGATCTTCAGAAAGAGGTGCCAAAGATAACACAGTTCAAAACAAGATCTTGTAAGAGGTTGATCAGACAAGCAGAAAGGTGCACATCTCCTATTAGTGTACAGAGCGAAGTGGTCTTGAGCCCTCACTTTCTTTCATGCAAGGAACATAAGGGAAACTTTAGCTGCAAAATACGAAACCTTTGAAACAGCAAGAGGAGGGCTAGGGAGAATCTCCATCCCTAGTTGGATGCTAAGGGCAACTTGGTGACCAAGGATCAGGATAAGGCTGAGGTACTTAATGCCCTCTTTGCCTCAGTCTTTAATAGTAAAACTTCTTAATCCCTGGGAACACAGCCCCCTGTGCTGGTAGGTAGGTATGGGGAACAGAATAAGCTCTGCATGATCCATGATGAGATAGTTTTGGACCTTCTGTGAAAGCTGGATCCTCACAAGTCCAAGGATCCTGACGGATTACACCCTAGAGTGCTGAGGCAGTTGGCAGATATGATTGCCAAGACATTCTCCATTATTCTTCGGCAGTTCTGGCTAACTGGGGATGTCCCAATGGACTGCAGACTGGCAAATGTGATGCCCATCTTCAAAAAGGGTTGGAAAGATGATCCCGATAGCTACAGACCTATCAGTCTCACCTTGGTGCCCGGGAAGGTTATGGAACAGATAATCTCAAGTGCTATCATGAACCAGTTAAAGATCAACCAGGGGATTAGGCCCAGTCAGCATGGGTTTACAAATGGTAGACCCTGTCTGACAAACCTGATTTCATTCTATGACAAGGTGACCTGCTTATTGGATGAAGGTAAGGCTGTCAATGTGGTCTACCTGGACTTCAGTAAGGCCTTTGACACTGTCCCCAACAACATTCTTGTGGAGAAGTTGGCTGCCCACAGTTTGGATGGGTGTACATTCCACTGGGTGAAACACTGGCTGGATGGCTGGACCCAAAGAGCTGTGGTCAATGGAGTTAAATCCAGTTGGCAGCTAGTCATGAGCGGTGTCCACCAGGGTTTGGTACTGGGGCTGCTTCTATTTAACATCTTTATTAATGATCTTGATGAGGGGATTGAGTGCCTCAGTAAGTTTGCAGATGACACCAAATTGGAAGGGAGTGTTGCCTGAGAGTAAAAGGGCACTAGAGAGGGACCTGGAGAGACTGGATCGGTGGAACAAGGTAAACTGCATGAGTTTCAATAGGGCCAAGTGTCGGGTCCTGCATTTTGATCACAACAACCCTAGACAACCCAACAGGCTTGGGGAAAAATGGCTGGAAAACTGCCTGATGGAAGGGGACCTTGGTGTACTGATGGACAGTCGGCTGAACAAGAGCCAGCAGTGTGCCCAGGTCGCCAAGAAGGCCAATGGCATCCTGGCTTGTATCAGGAATGGTGTGGTAGGCAGGACTGGGGAAGTCATCCTGTCCCTGTACTTGGCACTGGGGAGGCCTCACCTCGAGTACTGTGTTCAGTTTGGGGCACCTCAGTACAGAAAGGACATTGAGGTGCTGGAGCAGGTCCAAAGAAGGGCAACAAGGCTTGTAAAGGGCTTGGAGAATATGGCCTATGAGGAGAGACTGAAAGAACTGGAGATGTTCAGTCTGGGGAGAAGGAGGCTGAGGGGAGACCTTATTACTCTCTTCCAATAACTGAAAGGTGCTTACAGCGAGAGCGGGGTTGGTCTGTTCTTACTTGTGATAGGTGACAGGACGAGGGGAGATGGCCTCAAGTTGCACCTGGGTAAGTGTAGGTTGGATATCAGGAAACACTTCTTTACAGAAAGGGTTGTTAAGCACTGGAATAGGCTGCCCAGGGAGATGGCTGAGTCACCATCCTTGGATGTGTTTAAAAACCATTTGGATGTGATGCTCAGGGACATGATTTAGTGGAGGGTTGTTAGTTAGGGTAGTATGGTTAGATCACGGTTGGACTTGATGATCTTAGGGTCTTTTCCAACCTGAGTGATTCTATGAATCTGTGATTCTATGATTGTCTTCTGCCATGAAAGCATTGGCATAATACTTGCACAGTCTGCTTCAACACCTGAAAGGACTTTTCTGGCTTCTTTGCACGATAGAAGCTAAAGGACATCCCTGGTTATACCTATCTTTGCTGGCAACTTGGTTTGCTTACTTTCTAATTCCTCCTTGAGCACAAGAACGTGATCAGAAATACATGAGTTCATACCAAGCACCCCAGAGGCTCATCTGATAAAGACCATCCCCAATAATATTGCACTCCTGATCAAAATGTCAGTGACACACACCTCCCTGATATTCTGAGCCGCTCCTTCTCTTTCAATTGTGAATTTGTACCCTGGAATGATATTTTAGAAGAGAGACCTAGGAGAGAAGAGGCACTACCTAAAGGGAGATCTACAAGACAGTGTGGCTCTTCAAGACACAGCCCAGCACATATATCCATACTGAGGACAAGGGTTGTGATTTAATGTGATTGAACAATGATCTTTTACCTTTCTGTACTGTTCTCCATCACTGTTCCTAAAATCGAGACCAGATTTTCCTCTTCAGTTACCACTGCCCTACAGGAGGCAACAGCCATACAAGCTCCAGTCACAATAACTTGTGAAAGAAAATAGAACAAAAGGGGTCCAAAATACAAATCATTAATTATACCATAGAAATTGTTGATTTGGCTAGAAACCCCAGTTTTTATGCAGTTTGGAGATTAAAAACTAACTGTAGGAACATCAGTTACACTGCTTGAGATGCTGTGTTTTATCCTCATGCACTTAGACAAGATCCTAGCCAAAACAATGTCTGAATACCAAACCCAGGCAATGCAGCTACAGTGGGTATTTTACTTCAGACCAACTTCCATTCACATCAGATGAACTTTCATTTCTGACTGTATGTACACTTGCACAGACCAACCATCAGGTAACCTTAATGGGACAAAACATATGCAGACCTATAAAAATAGGAAAATGTGCATGGGATCAGGACATCTGGACAACAAAATAAAAGAAAATCAAATTTTCTTATCAACCTAGCAGTGTGGCTACTCATCTGGTATCTTATAAAAAATATGGGTAAAAATGGGTAACTCTCCTGCAAACAACAAAGCACAAAGCCTTTTAAAAGCCATGGATGCTCTTTGCTTCTGGCTACCACAGATTAAGGTATCTCTAGTCAGAAGTCCAGAAATAGAGGATATACCCAGAATGCCAGCTTCAGTTTCTCTCTTGGGGCTTTAATTTGCAATCCAGACTTCAGATCTCCCATATTATTTTTGAAGCTTCAAAATTTACTTCAAAATTCACTACAACTATCCAGATATCATGAGCGCCGATGTGCTGTTACACATAGCACTGTCTATTCAGCTGCTGATGGAGCACATCTTGCCTTAATACCCCAACAAGTGACAGCCCCAGAAATAATGTCTGGTAGGCTGTTATATATATTACTATTTAACACATTGTCATACCTTCTTTCATTAAAGAAGTCTTTCCAGCAAAAGAAATGTACATTTATTTTTAATCCTACATTTTACTTTAAAATGCTACCCATTTTTCTTTGATCAAAGGTATTTGTCTTATCTAATTTTTATCCAAAGTCTTGCTTACTGAAGCCACCAGTTTACTCGTTATTATTTTTCTTACTGTTTAGTCATAATCAGATACAAGATGTCCCTTAAGGTGTTTCCTAGTTTTATCAAATTCCATAATTTTTCCAATCAGTTCTGGTACCGTACCCCTCATTCCATCGTTCATTTTGTCACATTTCCCAAGTCTTACTATAACTCAGAGATTGTTATACTGCTGTATGCTTTACAGGTTATTTAAACATGAAGTGCTCTTGGCTTGTTATCCTAAAAGGCATGTCATGTACACAGAAAATAAGCCGTTTCTGAAGTTAAGATTTGCTTTGTTCTTCTTCCTATCAGTGATGTTTGTTGATGTAACAAATAACTGTGACAATTGTATTTGGCCATTGACTTTAACGCAAGTTATTTTGTTTCTTTGATAAGTAAATAAAATACTGCTGTCTTTCAGAATCATTGTAAGACGGAGGATGTATGCCTAAACATATTAAAATCTAGATTCACAAGGCAGATACAGTATGAGCTACAGTGCAGTAAAACAACTATTCCGCTAGCTGAAAAACTAAGATGTAACATATTGAAATGGAATCTGTTGAGGGTAAGGAATGGACTTTCATTGCTGTGCTGCTCAGCTGCTTCTTCAAGAAGCTTCTCTAGTGCTAAAAATGTGTTCATGCACTTCCCTCAAAAGTAAAAGTTACTTTCACAGAGCTGCTCCAGCCATGTTAAACTTGTCAGCTTTTCTTTTTCCCCTTTCATTATGTCTCTGTTAAAGTATCTGATAAAGAACAAATCTGAGTCCAAATTGCAGGGCTTCTTTAAAATTCTAAGTTACGTCCTTTAATAAATACTGGTCTTGTACCATTTAACCCTGAGAATCCCTCTGAACAGAGGAGAGACTCACAGATATCAGAAATAGGAAGGATGCAGCCAAAATCTTATTTTTCAGTATGCTACCACTTTTACTGTAACTAAAAGCCACAGCAAATCATAGTCCTTGAGGAAAGAGGATGAAGTTAGACACTTTCTGCCTACATTTGGCTCAGGTGTCACTCTGCCTAAACGGAAAAACGCTTAAGTTAAAAGTATAACTTCCCATTTTAAATGAAAATACATATTGTCCCAAACACAATTTCCTTACACTCTACTAAACACAGACAGGGATGGCTAAAGGCTACAAATCTTTAGGTTCTCCACTGATGCATTAACTAAACAAAAAAGACAACCTTACTTGTTTCAGAAAGCTTTATTAGAATAGGAATCTTTGAAGACAAACACAAAAGATTCTAATATGTTTAGATTTTATAATGTAAACAACTAATTTAATGCATCACTAGCAATATACAATAGTCGCCATCTTGCAACATGAATGCAAGTAAGAAACTGATGTAATCTGTGAGATATTTCAAAATAATTAATTTGAGAATAAAAAAAAAAAAAGAACTTTTATTGTGTAAACTCTCCCCGTTTGCCTTTTTTAAAAGGATCAGAAAACCAGAGCAGTTGAACCTTTGCTAAATGAAGGTAACAAGCAATCATTTGAACTGGCCTCTAAATTAAGAATGTGTAATTGCTTGAGAAAAGCTATTTGATCAAAAATGTTTCAAGTGTTACTTATCAGAAGAGTTCCAAAAAAATGCCACAAGATCCAGTTCATTTACATGAGGGCCAAAAACCTTTCAACTTTCTGCAGGTTTTCTCAAGGTAGTTTGACACGTCTACACTGTTGTGTAATATTTCCCAGCATGTTAGACTTCTGTGCTGGTATTTTTGTTCTGTAAGGGCAAATCAGGCTTTAAGTATTCTGCGGTCAAGCCAATATTTGATTCCTTCTTTTCCCTTTCTCAACTCCCTCTAAAACCTGTGTTTCCTTGCTTAACTATTATGCAGAAATTAGAAAATTATACCAAATACTCCTTTGTATTTTTTTCCCCCTCCTCTATTATATTCCTTATAACGAAACAAAGTTCTTTCACACACTGATCCCTGTTTAATTTTGATTCTGAAAGAACGATCCTGTTCTGCGGCACACTCCAAAATCCAGCCCTAGATCCTGCATCGATAAATCGAGGCACACTATGAAGGCCCACTTGTATGAGCAAAGCCTCATACAGGTCCTGCTGTCCCACTAAATGAATGACAATGTATTAGTGCAACACTTTACATCAGTGACAATGGGGTATTGAATCAAATATAACAGCATGGAAATCTCCTCAATTCATAATTTCACACAGCATGCTCTGCTGGAAAAAAAATTACCACCATTATTTACAACAACGCTGAAGTATGAAATACTTAGGGAGTAGTCTGAAATAGGACTGGCTTGCTGAATAGCCTGACATTTTGAAGTCATGGTTGAGCAGGCCTTTTATGATCTCAGAAAGCAGCTGGAATCTTTAAGCTGCTGGGAGGAGACGTGTATCAGTAATAGGTGTGCTTTTCATGTGAATAGTTGAGGCGTGACAGGTACAGGGACTGGGACTGCTCACAGCACCAGTGCCAGCAGCACACACAATCCTGCCTTCAGCACCGGTCTTAGAGCAACGCTGACAATGTAGCAGATTTAGTAATAAATATGTGCCAAGATGTCCCCAATAAATCCATGCAACTGGGTTTTAAAATTCCTGACACAAATGTGACACTTTTTTTACCATGTTGAGGAAAGGAAGCTTTCAATTTGACTGCAGGTTATGCTCAGAAAAATTACAGAAGGGAGGTTTCCTGGGTGCTGCTGGGGAGTGTAGAGACTAGCTGAATGTGTGTTACTACCTGTAATTGTCTTTGCAGCCAGTCCAGCAGCCAAGTGACCCATGTGGCAACTACCACCCATTTCTAGCAATGGTAGGGAGGTTTGGCAATGCCGCCACCAGCTGGATGTGCGCTGCTTCTTGGGCCTTGCCTGGGGGCAAGCACGTTCTGTCCTAAAAATATATATACTGGAAAAAGCAGTTTTGCCTTGAACCAAATCTGCTCCCAGTCTTGGGATGTTATCTGTTTCACTTTCTTAGCTTTGGACATTTCTGGCTAAAACAAAACTGCAAGATCATAGAATCACAGTCATAGAATGGCCTGGGTTGAAAAGGACCACAATGATCATCTAGTTTCAATCCCCCTGCTATGTGCAGGGTCTCCAAACACTAGACCAGGCTGCCCAGAGCCACATCCAGCCTGGCCTTGAATGCCTCCAGGGATGGGGCATCCACAACCTCCTTGGGCAACCTGATTCGCCCAATAGCCTACAGGTAGGGACTGGACTATGGGAAATTGTACAGAAAAGTTCTTTGATTTACAGGATCTGAATCCTTCTCAGTTTTCAGAACAGCACCCTAGCTGCTCTCTTGTAGGGTACTACGAAATCACAGAATCACAGAATCACACAGAATGACCCGGGTTGGAAGGGACCTCAAGGATCATGTAGTTCCAACCCCCCTGCTTAGCAGGGCCACCAAACATACACCTTTACTAGATCAGGTTGCCCAGAGCCCTGTCCAACCTGGTCTTGAACACCTCCAAGGACGGGGCATCCACAACCTCCCTGGGCAGCCTATTCCAGGACCCAGCCACTCTCCTAGTAAAGAACTTCCCCCTAACATCCAACCTAAATCTTCCCTCTTTTAACTTAAAACCATTTCCCCTAGTCCTGCTATTATCAGCCCTTTCGAAGAGTTTACTCCCCTCCTGGGAGTAAGTTCCCTTCAGGTATTGAAAGGCCGCAATGAGGTCACCCCGCAACCTTCTCTTCTCCAGGCTGAACAAACCCAACTCCCTCAGCCTGTCCTCATAGGGGAGGTGCTCCAGCCCCCTGATCATCTTCGTGGCCCTCCTCTGGACCCTTTCCAAAATCTCCATGTCTTTTTTGTGCTGAGGGCTCCACACCTGGACACAGTACTCCAGATGGGGCCTCACAAGAGCAGAGTAGAGAGGGACAATCACCTCCCTATCCCTGCTGACCACCCCTCTCCTGATGGAGCCCAGGATCCCATTTGCTTTCCGGGCTGCCAGAGCACACTGCTGGCTCATGTTAAGTTTCTCATCTATCAGGACCCCTAGATCTTTCTCTGCCGAGCTGCTCTCAAGGACAACTCCTCCCAGCCTGTACAGGTGCCTGGGGTTCTTCCGGCCCAAGTGCAAAACCTTGCACTTTGAATGAAACTGCCCAAATTCTTCAGCTGACACAGCCCTGCTGAGCACTGTGTTTAAACAGTGAAAAAAGAGATGGCCATGCCAAGGTTATTGCTTCACATGCCTGTGACTACTTAACTCTTCTGCCATGTATCATGGAGACAACATGGATAGAATAGGATTTACATCACCTGCATCTTGCATGAGTGCATGAACAACAAAGCCAGTAAGGCAAAACAATTCATCATCTTTCCCACAATTTTTGTAAATCTCAGCCAGTTTTCTGGTTTCACTACAAAAGCCCATGTACAAAATGAGTTATTGTTTTTGGCGAGGATAATTTTCTTCTTTATTTTGGACCAATTTGAACTATTTTTTGAGGGGATGAAGGATGAGACGGGAGATTTTGGACTGTAAAATCAATTATTTGTACAGCCGCAAGGATCTGTAAAAAACTAGGTCTCCCAGTCTCTTAAGTGATGGGAAAGAGAAAGAGTGGATATAAAGAAATACGTATGAAATGTAAAGTTTAACTTAAGAGTTCACTGTTTTGGTTTTGCTCGATATCTCCATTTTAGTGTTTATTATCTCTAGCACTGGATCCTTGAGAGAGTAAATTACTTGGAAGCATTCTTACATTTAGCATATGTGAAGGATCTCGCTGGAATGAGACATATCAATACTGGAATTCAGGCAGTCTGTAAAGCTACAAGACGGAGAAGATGAGTACATCAGAAGCTTCTGGGGATGCAGGAGCTCCTGCATTAAATGAGTATGCCACACTTTTGATGCTCTAGAGAGAAGGCCAGACAGTAACTCCTTTCTTCCTATCTCAAACAGGTGAATGTTCTCACTGGGTGACTCTGCATTACAAAAAACTGTACATGAAATGCATTTGGGAGCCAACAGAAAATTGTTATGTTATGTTAAAGGAGCTCTACTAAAGAATGGAAACACCTTTTTCCCTGGATACATCCAACAGTTTCTCTCTCTAATCAGGGCAGTGACTGCAACAGTAGAAAAAGGTTAAATCATTTTCTCAGGTAAATCGTTATAAGCAAGATGGGAAGATCTTCAGCTCTTTCTCTTCAAGGCATTTCTGTTGAAGAATACAAAAAACTTTTCAAGGAAGTAAGCAGGATGCTGTTGCACAACTTTGCAGGAATTTAATCTAATCTTGGTGCTCCTAAACAAAACTCCCAAACTTCCACATGCTCCGCAGAGATCCAGATCTTTCCTGCACCAATTCAGGCCACAAGTTGCATAGCTAGGAGAGTAACTTCAGAACTGAACTTCAAATGAGACAGGAGTTTGCCACAGTCTGCACAAAGCATGTATGCATGACTACTTTCAAGCTCTTCCCAATACCTGACTATTCCTTTGTTCTCCCAGTAATCCTATCCCTGCCCAAAATATAAACAAGTTTGCCTAAAAGACTGAGAAAAGTGCTTTAGCACTACAGACATGGGCCAAACTACAGATGAGTGCTTAAGCTCTGTAGACACAGATAACAAGAGTTGGATGTGGGAAGGTGGTGCTGGAAAAGAGTCTAAGTTTACAGAAGTTATACTAGCCCACCATCAGGGCTGGTTATAGAATGTAGGCCTATCCTAAAAAGAAAAAGTTTTTAAAACTCAGCAGACAGTCACTTCCTGTACCAATGGGACCAAATGAAACCAGTGACAGAAGGGAGCGGTCTGTTTTTCTATCCTGATGTCTTTCACAGTATATAAGCATGACTATTCCCCCACAATTATTTATAAAACCCAACCTCCTCCATTTTTCTATTGTCAGAAGATTAAATATGACATCCTGGCCTCTTTGAAAGGAAGGGGTATAGGATGTCACATTCAGTTCCTACTTGCCCTGTGTAGGTCCAGTTGTATGATGACTACTCAGACAAAAAGCTCAGAAACTCTGTAGCACTTGAATGCATAATGCCAGCCACGTCATGTTATTTTAAGAGGAGTGAGAAAGCTAGGTGGCAAACACAATTTTGGCAAAAGCACAATTCTTCAGATGCAACATGTGCAAACCATTATTTTGTCTTGTAGAAGTATTAAGGAAATGTATGATGAAATGCCAATTATATAATTAGTGTGTTAAGCAATTTATTTGAACGACAAGTGATTAAAAACATATCAGCAAACAGATATGGCATTACTTTGATTAGAGTGTGAAAAATAACTCTGGCAAGTACAGTGTAGGCAATAATGTAGTGTGTATATTTTCCTAGTACCAGTCTAAAATGGAAGTGCCTTTAAAATAGGCAACTGGGTTTTGACTGAGCATTAGCTTTAATTCAAAAGGCTTGGAAGACTTTAGCAGACCTAGAAACTGAAATGAATATAGCTGTTAGACTGAAAATGCTGTTCATTAGAGGTCAAGGTGAAAGATGAGATGTTGTCAATCTCAACCACAAGACAAGCTACTAGAGGGGTCT
Source organism: Perdix hodgsoniae (assembly GCA_035772895.1). Taxonomy (NCBI): domain Eukaryota; kingdom Metazoa; phylum Chordata; class Aves; order Galliformes; family Phasianidae; genus Perdix; species Perdix hodgsoniae. The sequence continues at coordinate 2,905,172 of JAPSGF010000011.1, forward strand.
ACTTTTACTTCATTTGGGGCTCCATCTCCACGAACTTTTGCCTAATGAGACTCTGTCTATCCATCTTTGACTACTGAGTAGAAGAACCTACCCCTGTTGTCTTCCTGCTGGTTGTTCCTGCCAGGGAAAAAGCTTGGTTTCTTGATTCTGCAAATGGGCTGAATATCCTGCTGCAGTGTGACAAAGCAGAAAACAGACACCTTCAGCTTTCCCAAGTTTCTCCAATACCTTTATCTTCTTGCCTTCCCTAACAGCAATAGCAAGTCTTTTTTTTCACAATTGGCCCGATGAACCTAAAGTAACCGTAAAACTAAATAAACTAGAAACATATTACAAAGGATAGCAAGCAGCTGGTCCTTGGAAGGCTGGTTCATTGCATGTTGTTAATGCCTTTCTTTTCATTTCCACATGTTGCACTGCACTGGAAGCTCACTTAGGTATTTTAATACAAGCAACAACTAAGGGTGCAGATTCAAAGCAGCTAAAATTTTCTAGGTTATGAGCTTGAGGTTAGAGATGCTATGATCCTGCTTTCTTCTTCCATGTGCATTCCTGTTCTCTTCTTTATGCCAGATCACGCTACCGAAGAGGGAACAGGTTCAAGGATGCTAAATAAGCCAAACATTTATACAATAAAATCAACTTTCTACAGAGTTAATTTTTGCCTCACCCTCTTCAAGTGACATTTTACAAGATAGGAAGTTGATCTACTGGCTGGCTGCTGTGAATAGTGCATACCACCCATTCCATCTTACTTGTCGTATCTGGTCTGTCCTGATGTCTCTGTCATTTTGGCTCTGGTACTCCTCTCACTCTCAGTGGGCCAGTTCAACTCAGCAGGCTATAAACTTGAGTTACTTTTTACCAGCTCAGTGGTTTAGGTAGCAGAAGAGTCGACAGTCAGGGCTGGAGATGAAGTCAAGGGAAAGAAACAGCCAAGATGAAGACTCCCACTTCGGAGATACTCAAAGGCTGACTGGACATGGGCCTGGGCATCCTGCTCTGGATGCCTCTGTTTGAGCATAATTTGGATCAATTGGACGTGGAGGGCCCTGTGAGCCTCAGTTATTCTGTGATTCTGTGAACCTCGCTACTGTTGTGAAACTTCATCTATAGTTGTCATATGGATACCTCATGATATTTTTTTTAACAGAGTAGGAAACAGACCCCAAAATACAGGCAGTTGTCATCATTTACATGACAAACATGTGAGATACCCGCAGTCTGCAACAGTAGCATTTTATATCCCACTGACATTACTGTGTAAACAAACATACCTACACAGAGCGCTGAAAATTCTTGTTCTGCATCTTCAGTGAGAGGCATTCACATTAGGATGCTGCTCAAGGAGCCCCAAATGAGAGCACTGAAAGGGTCTGTGAGACAGCAGTGTCTTGGTTTACATTTTGTTCCCATTTGGCAGTTAATTAGTAATGCACTTTTGGAAAATGAAAGATTACACATTCTGAACAAATACAGACGTTTGATCTCAGGCTCATCAAGGAAAACTTCAGCTGCTGCCAGGGAAAAGCAAATGTTCTGTCACGTACATCCAGAGTGAGTTAATGTGAAACAGAAGATGAAGGCTATGGAGACAGCGTACTAATGCAGTCGTGCAGTTGTGTGGAGCATAGCAGACAAGGAAGAAAGTACAAAGTAGCAGACAACAACCTGGTGAGCCTAACCTAAACCTGCTGGGATGACTCCTGACTGCAGTGTCAGCCTTAAGAGGTGCAAGTTTCCCAACACAATGATAGAGGAGCGAAGCTTGGTGCTATACATCAAAAGCAGTTTATATTTCTGTCACAAGCAAACTCTCTCCTTGAGAGCACCAGGCGCTCAGCTCTGGCCATGCCCTGAAGGTTATGGAGCTGTCAGGGAAATGGCAGCAGCCAGCCAGCTCACACCAGCACAGCAGCAGCCTCAGCTGCGGGAGGTGGTTTCACAAGAGCAGGTAGGAGTCCTCGTAGTGAAGGGGCTGTGACAAAATCACCCAGCCCTGGGAAAATGATGAGAAGTTTTCCGTGAGTCATACAAAACCCTTCACATTTTATTTGAGGAAATGACCCCAGAGAGATGAGCACTGAACTGACAGTAAATAAAGCAGAAATTAGCCAACAATGGAAACACACAATACCAGTTGAAAGTAGAAATACTTGTATTTTTTAAAGAAAATCCTAGCATTTTCTCTCTCTCTCTCCTTTTTTTTCTTTTTTTTTTTTTTTTTTGCTATGTCCAGGATAAAAAATGTCTACTGAGAAGTAAATCTGAACATCTAGAAAACACTCATTTCAGTCCAGAATGAAATTCATTTCAAGCAGGAATTAATGCAGTATCCAGTAAAACAATCCTTTTTTTTTTTTTTTTTTTTTTTTTTTTTTCCTTTTCTGATGTGGCAACATATCTAAGCAAAAATCCCAATCCCATTCATCTTCTTTGCTAACAGCAGAGGATGAATTCCCATCCTCTATATCATCACTGACTGCACCATTAATCTTTTGTGCTTGTTTTTCTCACAGGTTAGTCAGTGACTCCAGCTGACATAACTTCCCTCAATGATGTTCCTAAGCATGTTCTACAAACTCAGAGCATAGAAAATAGAGAGATGTGGACCTCCACATGTATTAAGTATTTGCTATTACAACACATTATCCTTATACCTTGTCCCAAGTTTTAATGTCCCAAGTCTGTCAGCCATCCCCAAGGTCTTCTGTCCCCAGAGAACTACTGCCATCTCTCCAGCAGCTGCTCACCTTTGGGTATCACCATAAGGCCTTAGCCTTGCCCAGGAACATCTGCTTGCAGGCCAACAGTGACAGTTTCCTACATAGCACGTTTCATTTCATTGTTTGCTGCTGCTGTCTTTCCAGGTTCTCACCCGCAGTTTTTGAAAGAGCTCCATGCAGCAGCATCCTTTCAGCACAGCCTCCCCATCCCTGCTAGGCTGTCTCACCAAGTCTATCTCATCCATAGGTCTTTCACTCCTATTTCTGCCCCTGCTTATTTTTTTTTCTCCAGTTATATTTATACTAAAATACAAATGTGATTCTATATAACATTACCAAATTGTTACCTGCCTTAACAAATAAGTGTTCTATCTTATGCACTGCAATGTGTAGGAGAGTTCAGAAAACATGATCTAACATACAACTTATGCAAGGAATACAATTAAGATGGTATGGATTCAAGATATGACCATAGAAGATAAATTTTCATTCCTTTAACAGCACATGTCATAGAGACTACTGGCGGAAGCAAAAGTTAGTAACAAATAGGTAGCACTGCCAGTTTCAAAAAACAAGCAGATGTTCAAGACTCCAAAATCATGAAAAAGTATTAAAATAATGAGACTTAAAAAAAAATACATTGGTCTTTGTGCAGTGATATATATAAATAGATTTCTTAAAATCTGTGTAGAGAACTGGTAATCTCACAATGAACATCAAGTTATCTGGGGGTTAAAAATTCAGCTGTAATGGCAGAGTATTCTATAGCAAGCTTTCAAAATCTCAGGATGTGCTTAACCTGTTTTCTCTATTACCAGGATGGACTTTTAAAATAATTTCATTTTAAAACGAATGTCCATACTTTCAATTTGTTTGCTTCTCTGCAAGCCTTAAGACTGCACTCAAAATATCCCTTTTTTCAGGATTTTCTTCACAGTTATGGGAAGCACAGGGTTATCTGCACTCCTGAGATCCTACCTTCAGAGACGAAACACTGAGAAAAGCACCAACCATTACGAAGTCACAAAAGGCAGTAAACACTAATTGCAAGTTTGCAAAATAGTTTGCAGATATGGAAGCAGTTCAAGATGAAGTTGAAGCATCGCTTTTATACTTAAATTATGTTAGTTCTGACTTCTTGTATTCCACAAATCATCACATTTAACCTACATTCCATTATAACAAGTCCTGTAATTGATACTGAGTGGAGAACATCTCTAGAAACTTGTGGTACTTACTACAAGTGGTGACTATTTTAAGTAAAAGTAGCTTGTAACTGAGTTCTAGTGGAAAAAAACAAAAAACAAAAGCCACCTCAATAACAGTGGCCATTAAGGAAAGAGAAATTTAGAAGTATGCAGTTAGATACTGCACAACAGAATAGAAAAATAAATAACTGATGAAAAAATATTCTAAAAATCATGAAGTTTCTGTTGAGGAAGTTGGCATACGTGAATGCAAAACCCAACAAAACAAACTTGACTACAGTTACACTGTAGAAATGTTGCTCTTTTTTCTTACTGTTTGCCAAAAGAAAAATGAAAAAATAGTGATAGCTTTGAAAATACTGCTACATAACCAAATGAAATGTGTTCTGTCAGACAGATGTTTGGAATACACACTTATTAACGTACCAGTATGAACAATTTGTCACAATCTTAGATTGCTCAAATGATGAAGCATTTGGAACAACAACAACAACAAAATTACTCTTATCAAACACAGAATCTAAAACAGCCTAAGGAATGAAAAGACAAATTTCCTACTATGAATAGGAAAAGAGCAAGTGACTTTGAAAAGTGCTGTGTCAAGACTTGGTAAATGTGAAACAGCAAGCTAATACACTTCCATAGGATTGCACCAACATGGGATCTGTTGGGTCCAAATCTCCCACTGGATGTGAAAAGTGACTTTCCTATGCTACAAAAGGCAATTCAGCCTCCAAAGTAGACTACAGTACCATTGGAAACCCGATTTTCTTATTTTTACTTCTTTTTTTTTTTTTTTTTTTAAATCAATGTATTTGGTCAGCTGTAGCCTTTTTGCCACCACATAATGACAATTTTGGTATACATTCGTCTTATCAGACACAATCACATAACAGATTCTACCACCTTCTCACAGTGAAACAATTCCAGTCTTATTGAGACAGTTTTCCACTAAAAGCAAAATAAACCAACCAATCAAACAAACCAACAAAAAATACCAACTGAATTTAGAGAATTGATATTTTACATTTAACATGAGTATAATTATCTTCATAAACACAGAAAGAGACAGATCCTTAAATTAAGCTATACCAGGCTTCACAGCTGCTCACAGCTCACAAACCACACATCTCCACTAAATTTGAGGTGTCCAGGCGAGTAGCCCACCTGAATATACAATATACACCTGAATGTGCAATATACAGTGCAAAATAGATGATGCAGAAATAGCAACTGACTTAAAGAAGAGTTTCCAGATTTACAGCAGTATATGGCTACCTTGCATTTATTCCATCTGAAACTTCAAAATGAGGACAACTCAGCTTAACAGTGTACAGCAGTTCTGCTTCTTATATTTATAAAAATAAGGGTATCACATAAGCCTGTTGCAAGTGAAGTTGTAGGAAAAAAAAAAAAGTAAAATCATATCAAATCACATAGAAATTAAAAAGAAATGGGAACTTTTTTATTACTCCATTACAAGATCAAGTTCCCTCACTAATTAATTCCAGTGCCTGGCCAACACACCATGTAGGTTCTGTTTGTTTGCTAATTAGTACTTTTTCTCTGTTTACTTAGCTGATGGCAAATAATGCTTCAACCCAGTCCTGCCATTCCCCATATCAAACTAAAGCTGTCAGTAGCATCTTTCTTCCCCCAGAAGTAGGACACCTTTCACATCTAGAAAGGGGATGAGTAGAACTTTGTGCCTCCTGACCAGCATGTGGATCTCTTTTGTGATCTATGAATTGCCCATTGGCTTTGAGATGATGATCTTCTGCTCTCAGCTCAGATGAAATCCTCGCACAAGGGATGTGGGTTCAGTAATGCAACAACCACCCCATCATGCAATGACAAATCATTTTTCTCTCTTTTTTAAAAGCTATGTGGAAAATTACATAACTAAAAGAAACGATGAAGGAACATTACTTAAACTGCAAACTGAAGCAAGATTAGGAAATTCTAGCTTCATAATGGCCCAAACAGACTTAATTTTACCCACTTGTGTACAGCCAATAATATAATCTTTAGCTATATTTTTTTAATGCAGTTTCTCTCCCAGAAGCATGTCCTGCTTTTAGCACTGAATGGGTACTCTGGGATCAAACTAATGCTGCACATAATCTGGAATTTCCTAATACCTAGGTGCTTAACTTCTCAAGCTCTGTAACACTTTTTCATTTAGACTTCTTAAATATATAATTATTTACATGACTTAAACGTACTTTTTGCTTACAAAGTCTTTTTCTGTTTACATATCATACTCTAGCCTAAATAAATGCTAAGACAAAGGCCAAGCTGGCTGGTAGCCCAGAATGTAGTTGTTAGCAAGTTGACAGGGACCACCTTATACTCATGGAAATGTCTAAATATTGTATTTGAGACATAAGTAAATTTTAAAAGGCGATCTTTACTGAAAGAAAAACTGAGCGGATTTAGAACAGCATAAACAAGTTGCTGGATGAAATGAGGACTCAATGGAATACGTCTGTTGAAGTCGTCTGACTTACCCCAGCTCTCCATTACTGTAAAACACCAAACACTTAAGGACAGGAAGTATCCTCATGTTACCATGTAAATAACTAATGGGCTCAGTTTATGTTAACAACTAACTCAGAGACTTCCAATTAAAACAAAACAAGAAAAAAAAAAAAAAAGCAACAACAAAAAAAGAAACCATCAACCTAAAATATGGCTAAGTTTCTGAACTTTTTCCCCAAAGGTAACTACTTGTCATAATTCTTCAGGTGACTTCCCTTTTCTTGCACAGATTCTGATTAAACGTATGGTAAATGTGAGCACAGCACAATTTAAAGGTGGTCTGCAAAGACAAATAAAAATGGTACTTTTTCCAATCTACTAAATATCTAAAAGGTGCAAGGTGCAGCTTAAAATTTTCTTGTACTTGTTTCCTTTTTCCTTTGAAAATTTGTGGAGTAACAGTGTCTTGTCTTGTTTTTAAACATAAGAGTATTGGAGGACGAAGAGTAGAATGGAAGTCCCCCTCAGTTCCCATCAGAAACAGTAGAGTGATGAGTGACATTTTTTTCTCTTGGCTGTTCACCCAAAGCTTTAATTAAACATTTTAACAATAGCCAAACAAAATGGGAGTTTTATACAGCCTGACTGAAAATCCCTTTTCCCTCTCAAATGACAGTTTCTTGTGACAGATGATGGCTAGAGATGATGGCTTCACCTCTTTGTTTTCCCAGCTATTCACAATCTTCCAGTAAAAATAAGATAGACAAGAAGTGATACATATTTAAAATAAAACAAGACCTTTGCAGAAACCTTACATCTGACTACAAAAACAAAGCAAGTTCTTCAGGCTTTCCTAATATGTCTTAAGAATCTGCAAAAGGGAACATAGTTCTGCCTCCTTTTCAGGAATTCTTTAGAGATTCAGGATTTTACTATGGTGAGATAGGCAAATCCCATTGACAAACATGCCATACAAAAACCAAAAGAAGTGTCTATGTATAAATTTACTAATGCTGACATTCTGGCCTTACTAGATATTAATAAAAGAACAGGAGTGCGGGTGAAGGTATTATACCTGGTCATGGCTGGCTTCAATGGAGCTTCCGATACCTTGGAAAGTCATCTGCACAGGAGACAGTGTCAAACAGGTCATACACTCTTTGCCATTTTGTCTATCATTGTAGTGTACCTATAACAGAATAACATACGTAATCTGCTAAACACCGGGTTTGTACAAGGGAGTCATGCTACAATACTGTCCCTTTTCAACAAGTTTGTAAGAAGAATTCCAAACATTTACATTGAATTCATCTTTAATACAAAACAAGGATTGTGTAAAATATTCTAGGTAGTCACATATTGTACTGGGGCCAAATTTTCTGAGTCAACTGTTGGATAATTTAGAAATGCTATGTTTTCCAGTCCGTACAGCCTTTTAGACTGAATTCAAGATGTTATACCTACACAATTACAAGAACCTAGTTTCAAGTCACAGTTTAAAAGGTAGATGCCATTTTTAACATTTTGTAGTTTGGTTATAAAACATCCATGTAAGTCATTACACCTCCAAAACCCTGGCAGTAACAGTTTTCATTTTTCAATTAAAATGCCATATCTAATAAAATTCACTAACTTACTTGGCACGGCTACACACTGCTGTATATTTTAATTTGATTTTGCAATTAAATCAAAATGACGGATAGCATGGTGAAGAATTCACATTCTTCCTGAGACGTCTAGGCTATCTTTTTCTAAGAGTAACTCGTTCTTTACTAATGTCAAGATGTGCATGTTAAACCTGACTCTTGCATGAAATACAGAGGAAGCTATTGCTTCTACCTGAATTATTTTTCTTGTCTTCAGTCCCCCTTCAGATAGTTCTTAAATCCCCTACAGAAAGGATGGATTTTAATATGTCGAGACAAAATGAAGTTAAATATTGCCAGCATTTCATTATTAAGAACACGTTGCCACTCATGCTGAATTGCTGAAATATTACAATCTGCTATGTAGCTTCTAGACAGGCAGATCAAGCACTTTGTTCTACAAGAGAGATGGAATTTGGTTTATGGTGGTAATTTACATTGGCTATGTGACCCCTGTCAGAAATGGAAAGAGAGATCAGCTCTGCTGGAGACAGACCTTTTATGTTAGTATCTATTTACAGCTATATAGATCTCAGGCAAAGGTTATGTGAGAAAGCCTCACCTTTAAACGTGGGCTACAAAATTATTTTTGAGAACAACTAGGAGCCATGTTGTTCCTGTGGAACTGATTAAGCAACATTCACAATACTGATTTGCAAACCATGCATACTGTATTCACTGTGCCTCTATCTTCCCTGCCACAAGTGCAAAGTGGGAATCATTCAGGTGAAGCAAAACCAGTACAAGACTGGTTGAGTGAGAGGAAAACCAAATCATTGCTGTACTGCAGAATTAATTTACTGACAACACAAAACAACAACAACAACAATTCAGCTGTGGCCAAAAGTTAGATACAGAACACAAAGTTCTCGCAGTCAGTATAGAAATACTGATTTCACTCAGCCCTTGTTAAAGCTTTCTGGATTATCCCTGTCTCTCCTCCTCTCTCAACCCCCACAATACGTGCCTACTAAATTGCCTATGGCTCTCTGCCAGAAAAGCCATACTACTTACTTAGAAACCACAAGAGGCCCCTTCACATATACAATGGTTTAACTTTGATTAATCGAAAGAAGTATGAAGGTATGAAATTTGGCTTGCACATATAAACTGAAGTTCTTTAAATGTCAAGGACTACTGTTATGACAAGAACTTATCAAGACTCCACAACTGCAGCATCTAGTTGCAAGCTAGATATTCTGACCAGTATGTGTTGTGGAAAAGCAATGTGGAGAAATGGGGCAGAAAAACTGACAAGGAAGATTCTGTCCTGCAAATATGACATAGCAAAAGAGGCAAAATCTGGTGACCTAGAAAAGTACACAATGTAGAGAGCATACGGAGAAACAGAAAAATGGAACCCTCTGAACTGCTTAGCATGCGGTAGGCTTATTTTTAATGGGAGTAATAAGAATAAAGTTACAGTACACTAATGCTCACTGGAATAAAGCAAAGTTAACAAGATGAAAGAACAGGAGACACTCTGAGGAAAAATTAGAAGTACCACATCACATTATCATCTGCAATAGAAGATTTGATCCACACCCTATTTTTGATTTCCATGTTGAAACTGCAATAAATTCAGAACTTTGGTATCTTTCTAGGCTTAACTTCCCTGAAATAATTTCTTGATCCATTTTTGACCTCATCTTAATGGATCGAGGCCATTACTTCATAATTTCTTAGACAATAGTCCTCTAATTATTTCATGCTCTGTTCAAGTTCTTCATTTTAACCAAAATAAACTCTCTTGATGTTAATTATAGAAAACAGTGATATAAAAACAAAAGACTGGACTTCGAAAGTGGGACAAAATAAAATTTTGTCCTTTCATTAAGTCTCTCTAGCTTACATATTCACACGGTCAGCAAAGGAACATTCATTTTTTTCTCTATATTTTTTGCACATATGTGACTAATATCCTAGTTTGGTTAAATGTTCTGTTTTGCTATTTACCAGCACAGCAACTGCATTCCCAAACTATTTTGTTTTTGTTTCTTCTTCAAATGTGATCTGCAATCTAAAAGTATGAGAGCTTTTTGTCAACTAAATGTGGAGAGATATTTATTGAGAGGCTAGAAAGGTGGGTCTGGGTGAACCTGATGAGGTTCAACACGGCAAAGTGCAGAGTTTTGCATTTGGGCCAAAAGAATCCCAGGCATCCATACAGACTGGAAGGAGTGGGTCTTGAGAGCAGCCCTGTGGAGAAGGACCTGGGGGTCTTGATAGATGAAAAACTTAACATGAGCCAGCAGTGTGCCCTTGCGTCTTGAAAGGCAAATGGTATCCTGGGCTCCATCAAAAGAGGGGTGGCCAGCAGGGACAGGGAGGTGATTGACCCCCTCTACTCTGCTCTTGTGAGGCCCCATCTGGAGTACTGTGTCCAACTGTGGAGTCCCCAGCACAAGAAAAAACAGGGAGCTGTTGGAGAGGGTCCAGGAGGGCCACAAAAATGATCAGGGGACTGGAGCACCTCCCCTACGAAGACAGGCTGAGGGAGCTGGGCTTGTTCAGCCTGGAGGAAAGAAGGCTGCAGGGTGACCTCACTGCAGAATTTCAGTACATAAAGGGAGCCTGCAGTCAGGAGGGGAATCAACTCTTTGAAAGTGTAGATAACTGCAGGGGGGGAAATGGTTTTAAGTTGAGGGAGGAGAGATTCAGGTTGGACGTCCGGGGGAAATTCTTTACAGAGAGAGTGGTGAGATGCTGGAACAGGCTGCCCAGAGAGGTTGTGGATGCCCTGTCCCTGGAGGCCAGATTGGATGGGACCCTGGGCAGCCTGGTCTAGCATTAAATGTGGCGGTTGGTGGCCCTGCATGTGGCAGGGGGGTTGGAGATGCATGATCCTTGAGGTCCCTTCCAACCCTGGCCAGTCTGTGGTTCTGTGATTCTGTGATTTGAGCAGAATGGGCACTCAGATAGAAGTGGTGGTAGTTGAATAGTTACCAGATAGTCCAAATATCAGCAGACAGTTCTAGACTTTCAGCCAGCAATATACTGTGAATGTTTCATCTGACATGTCTGTGTTATTATGACTAAGTATGACAGGATCTTGAATGTCTATAAAACTGCTTTAAGAATATCATTATTGTCCAAGGCAGGGGAAAACAAAAGGTATAGAAAATGCTTCCTTCAGAATCTGTGACCGAGGAGCAGCAACTGAAGGCTGGCTAAGTGCTCCAAGAGTGCTTGCACAGCTATTGCTCAGATCAACAACTGCAGTAATCCTTTTCTTATTTAAGTTACTAAGTGCCTATGGTTGAAGAGCTGTGATTGCTGCCCCCAACCTGCCTGCACTGCCTCTCTGCTGGGCAGGAGAGGAGACAGTGTGGCCCATGAGGAATGGCTGTACCATAGCCACAACTGGTCATTTTCCTTTTCCATATATTATGTAGATAAAAAATTACGAAGTTCTGAGAATAATTAGGATGTAGACTGTAATTTTCAGGCTTTGCTTTTTTTTGTAATTAAGGGATTAATATGTGTTTTAAGGATTTCACAGCAATGAAATTTCACTCATTAAGGTTTGGAATATTTGATTTGGTTAGCATATAAACAGAGATTTCTTTTACTGGAACAGCATTAGGATTTGGTTAGAAAACAATGGCCAACGTGTTGATGTTTGCAGTGTGGGTTGTACAAGTTCCTGAGTTAAAACTCAAGAACTCAGCCTCAGCCCGTTACGAGTGATTTACGTGTAATTCTGCTCAAAGGTACTTCCACACAGCACGAAGTAGTGCCACTGCCAGATCCTGGCAATAATTCTAAATGAGTGCCCATTTATTGGGAAAAGCACACAGCACTGCTTGCTTTTCTCCTGGGTAACTGCACACGGCCAGTGTCTGAGATAAATCATGTATAACCCGCTCAGGAATCCCAAACACAGCGCCCCATTGTTCTGTGTAGACAGGGCACAAAACTGCTGCACATAAAATGCAAAGCGCATCCCAGGCATCAAAACAATGAAATAAATCCTAGGCAACTTTTTTCCACAAGCACATGCCAAAATCCGAGTGGATTTACTCATACATCCATGTTTTTATGTTTGATATTCTCAGGAGATGCGACTGTATATCTTTATAAAAGATTAAGTCACTCAGGAACAAGCTGTATGGCATGAGTATGCATGCAAGGGCTCTACCAACAAGCACATGCATATAGAAACATGTGTGAAGATCTGAAGACATTTTACAGCCACGTTGAAATTTAGCCCTTGTTTTTAATATTTTAAATTACTGTAGAGATGGAAATATTTTGATGAACACTTTTAGCTTTGCAAAAAGGAAGATATAAAATGAATGTTTACAATGTCACAACTGAATGTGGAATGTCATAGCCAAAATTCTCAACCATGCATGCTATTTTATAGAGGAAAAACTAAGCGGCAGTGTATAAAACTGAGTAACAAGTTGTAGTTAAGGTTACTTCTATCATAATAGTACTCCACAAGTAGGAAATTTCCCACTTATTTTGCTTTTATATAAATACATGTCTCTCGAATCTAGCGTTACCATGATATCCTTCAGCACACGTGTTATAATAAAAACAGTAAAAATATTGCAGGACTTGTCTTGCAACGGGCCAGTTTCAAACACTGGACCAATACAAGACTTCAGACAATGGCTATAGTTAACCCACATGCATTATTCTACAAACACAGTATCCCTAACATCATTACTCTCCTGGTCTTCAGTAGGCACACTGTGATTTGAGGATCCCTCATGCATGAACAAGGGCCAAGTTTTACTGACGCATCACTGAGGAAGGCAAGAGAGCTGCTACAGGCACAAACTCCCTCGTCTATGGTCAGCAACTGGTTGCGTCGACAGAAGATGAAGGGAGGGAAAAGAAAGGCTGCTAATTTCACACAGCACTGCTTAGATGTTCACAGTTTGAGACACAACTTCTGTCTGGCCAAATGCTTTCTTTATTGAACATTTATTAACTTTAAAAAAATAATAATATGAATTACCAAAAGAAAGAAGTCATCTGTGACACTGGAGTTCATGTTTCCAAACCAAAAACTACTCTGAGTCAAAGCATCAGCGGGAGTCTCAGAATGCTAGGCAGAAAGAAACTAGGTAATAAAATGCCATTATGTTCAGTGGGGCACAAATCTTCTGGATTGACAAGCCACGACTATTTTGTTAGAACAAAGGATGCTATTTCTTTAAATCTGCCCCTTAAAGTGAAAGCACCAACTTTTGTCCTAAATTTACAGAACTTCTCAGATTTTACATAGATTGCTTTGGATTTACAGCTAACTAAGACAACTAAAATGAACTGAAAAATCAGATTGTGAAACAGTAATTCTGAATCAGACAAATGTCCCATGAAGCACTTTTGTTCCTTCAGCTTCCCACTGAACTGCCTATCTTTGCTATGTCAGCCTTTCAGCTTACCCTCTCTGTTACTCATCTACTTGCAGCCAGGTGACATAATAAAACAATTCAAACCATCCTGATGATGCTCAAATGCTGTTTCATGCAAATTTACTGGTGAAGAAATAATAGTGATGAAAAAAGCCATTTAAATCCACTTGCTATTTACAAACCATTTCCTCAAAGTCAATTCCAGAAGCTTTCATAATACAATATTCTAGTACCTAAAATCCTGAACCCTTATATCATTCATAGAGCTTTCCTAACAAATAACAGGTTCACCAATTCAAGAAACAAGAGATTGGTCTCTCCAGACACAAAGTGTCAGAATACCACTTTGCTTTCTTCCTACCTGCTTTACAGTCCCATATATCTCATTTGTGAGAGCGGAACAGAAGAGGAATGGAGTGAAAAAAATTGCCCCAGATGAAAAAATAAGAGAGAAAATTTAACAAAATATATTTTAAAATATCAGAGCAAAAGCATTGAATCAAACTGTTTCCTGCAATGCTGGAGTTCCTTGATGTAGTGCGATTACTAAATATAGTATTTTACTAATCTCAGCAGGGAGCTGGCTAACTGCGTGCCCGTCAGATGTGTTTAATAGCCACCCCCTGTGGAACAAATCTAAGGAGCGCATGAAAAACACCCACATTTTAAAAAGACCCCTTGCTAGATCATTAAGGAAAGATAAAGGTCTGTACATTCATATGTGATATATAACACAATCATTGTGTCAAGAAAACACATGTTTGATTAGCACGCCTCGGGCTCATCAATCGTGGTGTCTGCTTCCCAGCAGCGGCCAGGGCTCTGCTGCAGCTACTGCAAGATGGGGGAAGCCACGCAGTAGCCCGAAGACTGACAGCTCAGCAGTAAATCTTGAGCAGTTCTAGCGTGCTCTTCTCCTACAGAGCTCAAATACCAGCTGTATTGTAGCCTTAAATCTCCATTAAAATACAATCCTAGATTTTGGACTAAGAAATAAACCATTACTCTGCCAGAAACAGATAACAGTAAGCAGCAAAAGACAGTCACAGTTCGCTGCAGCAGTATTTTACATTCCTGACCGTAGCAAGGCAGACACTTGTCACCTATAAAAGCATGAGAAGTATGAATAAGACTGAAAAAAACTTGACACAGTTCCCAAAGACAATATATAGCATAACTTAATAGCAAAATCAGTGTATCTGAGCCAAAGAAACTTGCACATAGTTATTTTATACTACTTATGTATATTCAGAGCTCCTGTCTTCAATGACATGGGGGATAAGTAAGGTTTGGCCACATAGTCAGGCCAAGCAGACCCAGCTCTCTCCTACCTCTGGATGTGATGCTTGCTTCTGACTAAGAAAATTGGCTACTGGCACTGCTGCTGCAGCCTGAAGGATTATCAGTACAATACAGGACCTACTGCTCACTTTACCTCTGTTAGACCCTAACCCTGGTAAGCATTTGTATTAGTAAAGATGGTGCTCCTGTGGAGCACATGCAAAGTGAGCTATCCTAGTCTCAGCAGCCAGCACTCAAGAGAGCAGAGAGCAATCTCTGCTGCCTGTGGCAGGAGGCTGAAGTCATGCCGTAGGACATGGCATGCTATAAAAAACCCACAATTATGTTGAAGAGCACCTTGCTGCCCAGTTCCCTTCCTGCAGTCTACAACTAAGATATGTAATACAGACGTAGAAGAGAGTAATTTAACCACAGTAAATTAAAATGCTGAACACAATCACTCCCCAAAAAGAATGAGAAAGACCTGATAAAAATAAGAAAAAATGAGTTATTCAGAAGTGAAATCACTACAAAACACAATGAAGCAATAAATAACACCAGATGTTTTTCTCAGAAACAACTTGTCTGCCTCACACATACTGATTCAGACAAATACTGCATGCACAGCAATAGGAACTGAAATTAATTTTAACTCCCAGTCAATGGAAATAGAAGAATGGGTGAGGGGCCTGGATCCCTTATTCTCACCACGTGGCCTAAGAAGGAGAAGACGACGAGAGCTGTGTTCTGCTAACGGAGCTGACAGAGGATGAGCATGGTATATAGGGCACGTGTAAAGGAGCTGTTCCCTGGGTACCTGTGAGAGAGGAATTCAGTCAGTCTGGAGATAGAGGGTCCTTGATACCGACAGTGTCAACAGGAATACATTTTCAGGAACACTCCTCTTATTTAGGAAGGTTGCCACTCAAGTGAAGAGCTGAAGCGCGAGCTGTACACTGTTCACACGCTGTATGTGAAAGCCCAAAGCGCTATACTGCTGAACAAGGATTAGAATCACCATGAAACTGCACGTACAGAACCAGCTGCCTGAATTCACTGAAAGATCCATCCCAAGTATAGACTGTTTGTGTGCACTAGCTAAGATACATAACATCATGTGGAAAGAATCATCCTGCTTTAATTAACTCAAGAAGAGTTGCCAGATGCTAGAAAACATAGCACTTCATTTGTGCTCCTGATGCTAAAGGAGACTGAGTTTTGAGCAAAAAGCCTCTGAAAGCCTCACCTGAAAATCACAGTGAGAGATGACTCATCTCTTTTCTCCCTCTTCACCCCTTCATGCTGTTTGTTAAGGGTTTTTGCTTCAAACCTGAGTTCCTTCAGTCCAGGTCAAGCTGGGCCTACCACAAGCCCCATGCTGCATCCTCACCTTGCTGCTGGCTGATATGCACAGTCATCTCCTTATGGCCATATTTCTAACTGGTGCTGTGTGAATCACAAATGCCACTGAAATCATCAATAAAGTCCCGACTGAGCAGCTCTCTTGCCTAGAGGAAACTTCTTACCCTGCTAAGCTCTATTACTGTTCCAACAAAACTAGCAATCCTCTTGAATAAAGGAGGAAATTTTGTAACAAAATAACCTGATAAAAGAGTGTAAGTTTTCTCCAGAGAACAAAGACTGTAAGTTCACACAGATAAAAGCATTCTCCAATTTCCTGATCTCTGCCTAGCGGTACAGAACTGTAAAAATGCCAGTGAAATTTAGAAAGCTGCACTGGTTCTGGCTAGGATGGGAGGAATTTTGTTCACAGCAGCCTGTATGGTGCTGTACTTCAGAACTGTGACCAATACTGTGCTGATAACAGCAATGTTCAGCTGTTGCTGAGCAGTGTTGCACAGAGCCAAGGAGGTTTCATTTTCTCACACTGTCCTGCCAGTGATGGAGGAGAGGGAGCACAAGGAGCTGGGAGAACACAGAACCAGGACAGTTGGCTCCAATGACCAAAGGAACATTCCATACCATTGTGGCACTGTGCTCAGCACTAGAAATGAGGGGAGAGAAGGAGGGTAGGAGTTTGGACTTCTGATGTTTTTCTTCCCATTATGAGTGATTTCTAGGAAAGCCTAAACACCTGTTCACCAAAAGGAAGTAATGATTTCCTGATTTCACTTTTCTCGCGTGTAACTTTGCTTTATCTATTAATCTGTTTGTATCTCATCACACAGATTTTCTCACTTTTGCCTTTCCAGCTCTCACTCCCAGCTCACGCCAGAGGGCAGACTGAGTGGCTGTGTGGTGCAGAGCTGCCTGCCAGGTTTAGCCCACAATAAACACCTGTATTGAACATCACAAGATAGTTTAGTCATCACAAAAGTGCAAACTTCACATTAGTGTTTAAAAAATATATATAAATAAATAATTTTAAAAAAGGCATCCAGAAGAGACAGAAACCAAGATAATGAGGACTTTATCATCCATTTCTACAGTAGGTGTTTATATTCCCTGCTGGTAAGAGACAAATATTGCTGCTGAGATTCCGGTAGCTGCCATTGAGCATGGTGTAGTACAAACACACAGGAACACACTGTCCCTCTGCAGAAGCCAAAATTAGTGATGACTTCCACACATCTGATCTATCTGATCAATGAGCAAGTACAGTGCCGATCAACTTGACAAAGAACCAAGGTACAGGGAGAGGATCTAAAAGCCCAATTCTAATGCCTGGATGCTACAGCAGGTATTGATGATAAATGGCAACGCAGTCCCCCTCGAGCTATTCCAAGAGGTTTCACATATGTGGATGAAGCAACAATTGTTTTAACAGCCTTATTTAATTTTTTTTAAATTCCAATTTGTCCTGATTTAGGAGATAGGACCATCTTCAAAGATGTATTTATTTAAAAACAGTTTGCTGACATAGCTTTCAAATCTGTATTACATTAATGATGCCAGAAAGACTGATACTGCAGTTTCAAGAGTTTCCTTGAACTACTGCTTATATTTTTCAGTTTGAACTAGTGGTGAGATCTTTATACTCACTGGCACTAGACCATTTGCTGAGACTCCAGTTCCAAGCTGACAGTGGCCACAAACCTCTCTGCAGTTGCCAGACTCAGGGACAGAAGAGCATCATCCGGGTTTACATTCAAGTTTTTAGCACTTGCTACGTAATTCATGAATGGTTTTAGGGGAACACTTGACAAAACATAACTTTTTCATTCAACTGCAGTGAACTTTGAAACTGTACTTTCTCTGACAACTCACAAATTTTATAACTAAAATTACAGTCATTTTATAGGCTTCATACAGAGAACCTTTTCTCCTCAAACACAATAAATTGGACATTTTCCCCCTAAGCTCTGGGTGACTTTCTGAGCAAAATCATTTTGGCCTTTCATGATTCATAGGAAATAGGTCTTTGTTTCTGTTAACTTTACCACAGTTTAGTTACCTTAAAAACTTGATCACTTCAACACAATCGCCCCCAAATGACTGAACTTCTAGCTATAACTTGTGCAGACTAGGATCAGTAGATAACTACCGAAGAAGAGATAAATTGGACAGCATGGGTTCACTTTACACAATGCAGTGAGCCAGGAGAAAAGGCTGAAAGAAGCAAGAAGCTGTTTCCTATCTTGAAGAAAGAATGGCATTGAGGACATGATTAAGTGATCGGACTCAGCAGCTCAAGTTGACAGTCGAACTTGGTTATCTTGAAAGCCTTTACCAACCCGGATGATTCTGTGATTCTATACTTCTATTCAAATGAAAGCAATAACAGAAATGAAGATCATCGTGTTGAAAAACACAAGACAGGACATTTAGACTCTGCTGAGAATGATTTGCAATATCGAGCATTTCTCACACTACTTTCACCCATCCATCTGCAGCTATCTAAATCTGGAATCAATGGGGAATGCTTGGGGTCTTTTTTCTGCCTGCTTTTATCCCTAACCTTGCAACCCATACCAAAGAATTCTTGCAATAATCAGAGTTAATTCAGAGAATTTGTTCTGCTTGCTGTGGGAAGTTGAAGTTGGACTGAAAAAGGGTAAGGTATTGTTTTTACTGAGGTAAAAAACAGCTTCAGAGGCAAGAAAACAGGAGGGAAATAGCTACTGTCAATTCTCCCAGGGAGCTCTAGCAAATACAGTATGCATATTTTACTGAGCCATGTAGCTAACAAAAACTAACGAAAGGAGAGCTGATTCCATCCAGTGAAGCGCAATGAATTTTAATTTAACTAAATAAGCAACATTTCTTAATTGCAACCAGCTTTGGAAAAGAATTTTTGAATGGAAACTGTTATTTTGTCCATCATCAATGTGTTCTTGTACTTGAGAACAAAATGTTAATGAAGGATGTTAAAGGCCACAGCATCAAGTTTCAAAAATATATACATAAAAGTTGTGATAACAATTTATATCTCAATTATTTACTTCAGGCTTAATGCTGGATTCCTTATTCATTCCTTTTGTATTAAGAATTTCCACTGAACTCAAATCCAATTGTCATGGTGGTCTCTTAGTTATCTCCCTGAGAAATGGTTTCAGGCCTAAACTCTTTATTATTAAAAAGACCAGGAACTCTTCAACTGTCATTAAAACTGTTAACAAGATTCAAATACCTTCACAAACTCAGTAGGGGTGGATGAGAAGGTCACTGTCCTTTACTCTGGAAGACAAATGACCCTTCAGTATTATTTAGCAAGTTAAACCCACAAAGAGAAAACACAAGTTGGTCACAGCAAGGCCTCAACTAAAATTGATGGTTACTTCAAATAGTATGCTAAGTCTGGAAAAGACAAGACTTCCCCTTTTGCTCTTCCTGTAAAAGTGCTTAGCAAAAGGTGTGAGCAGACATGGAGGAAAGCAGCATTATGGATCACACCAGAGCGAAATCCAAAGCATGTGAGAATGTCCTGAGAGACCTGTGCACATCCGAATCAGACAACACAGCACAAGGCAGGAATTGTACAGGTATGCTAACTTCAAGCAGCGAGTTCACAAGGAGTACCACAGCCCATGGTATGAGACAGCAACCCAGATCTGTGAAACATGTAGGGTAGCAAGGCTTACAAGTAAACTGGAAGTTGGGTACTAATCTGCACAGGCATTTATGAAAATCCTAAGCATCTACCTTTCTGGATGATTTCACACTCAATGACTTGCTGTGAGCATCCATTGTGCCTGTGCCAGCTTTGAAAATGGTATTTAGGTACATTATATAATTTGACCTGTGGTCCTGCTGCAAGGAATGTGCAAATACACAAATATCAGTTTAAAACTACAGCTTTAACTTGAAATTCAGCGAGGTACAAATTTTTCTTAGATTCGCATACCTATCTCAGTAGTAATATCCTCTCCTTGACTGATTTCCAAATCCAGCCTTTAACAATGCAAAATGAGTGCCTACTGTAGAGAGAGGCCTAAGGTCAACATCAACCCAATACAGGTGAGGAAATTTGGTTTAGACCCACCTCTGCCTACAGTTCATAACTACAAGCTGAAATGTACAGGCACAAGTAAATCCAACTTGAGTGTCTGGCAGGACTTCCTCTGAAGTGTGTGCCTGTGTTACTGGAAATGGGAAACATCCAGAAATACCCAACAGTACAACACCCAAATCACTCAACTGATAAAATGGAATGTTTAACCACTAAACAGATGTGGGGGAAAAAGAAACACCAACAACCAACAACAAAAAAAACCCCGAGATCAGTTGTGTAACCACAGTATTCAGAAAGAAGTAGAAACATACTACACTGTGTGTGAGGTCTTATTATATGGTCACCACAGACAACAAGTTAACATACCTAAGTCCTGCCAAAACTGCAAGCCAACAGTGCTACAGCCATGCAGGGGACAGTAGGCTCTCCCTCATGTCTTTTTTCATTTTAGAATCACAGAATCCTGAATTGGAAGGGACCCACCAGGATCAATGAGTCCATTTCTTGGCAACCACATTTGTACTATCTGTTCAATGTGGAAGCTGCCAGGGGCACTTCCTACTGTACACAAGCTACCTGTAGCATAGGTTTTGCCTCCGTAACAAATGAAGGCTCAATATTCATCGGTAAAGAGTTTCTCTGCTCTCTGAACAAAAACAAAACTCTTAATAACTTACTGCACTTACATGGTCACCAAAAATAACTTTAACTAATCTAGCTGCAAAACAATGACTAAAATACCACAGTCACTTAAAAATAACAATTTTACCAAAGACGAATTTTTCTTTAAACAACATCTGGGGCAAAGTCTGCAAAACAATTAATTGTGTACATCAATATGAAGAGAGCACTAAAAATGCTCCATTCAGACCTGGTAAAGTCTTGTTTGTAAAGTATTTTTGTTTAATTATCACTGGTAATTTGAAGCCCAAGCCTTGAAAGAATCTGAGCTAAACATCTGTTTTGTTTTTTTTCAGTGACATTGAATTGCTGCTTATCAATTACAAATATATTTAGAATTATAATGTCATTTTTTTTATCACTTTTCCATACACTGGTCGAATAACTTAATATTAAAGGCTTACAATAGAACATGACAGAGATCATATACAGTTTAGTAGAGTTTAAATTAAACCATCACATTTTAAATACAAGTACCCTGTAACTAAAGAAGTTCAAATAAACATTCAAAAGACTAAATAACATGTTTTTACATTTACAAATGAAACATCATACGAGTATTTATTGATTTTTTTTTTAAATCCAAAAATACATTGTAACAGAACAGAATGTATATGTTCTTCAATAAAAGACAAAACTATGGTTATCATCTGGACCAGAATACAAATACATGCTAAAAAGTTAAAAATCATTTTGGGTCACTCGGGAAACATGAAACAAGCTATCTGTTTGTAAATGCATTAGTTTTCTACTTGTAAATACATCTGAGAAAATAAACCTGTAAAGAAATAGGCTTTTAGACTCTTGAACACAAAGAGCTTTCTAGACTGAAATGGTGAAGAGACCTGTGATATGCACCTGCCAGGCCACTAAGCCATTTCCCACAGAGATTTTGTTCACTGCTCCACCTCAGCTCAGGGATCCAGCAGTGTCAGAGTTTCACATCAATACCAGACTTATCCAAGCAAGGTGTTAGAAAGCATTCTAATATGATGTAAAACAAGCAGTTACATACATGGAAGATATATGCCAATAATAGACATTATCTACCAAACTTCTTGATTTGTGTCAGGGCAAGTAAAATGTAGTAGTCTAGTTTGTGGACTAACTGGATTGTATTTTGGGCTCAAGGTAAGACCCTTTAAAAACAATCTCTACATTAGCAACCAGAATCAAAGCTGGAAGAAAAAACAAACAAACAAACAACCCCCACACAAAAAACAGGACAAACAACTAATCATTTTACAATCACCACATACTGCAGGCAAGTAGGAATCAAAACAATGACACAAATTGTGCACTGGTTCTATGAAAATAAAGCGTTACGAGTCGACACAAGCAATCTGACAAGATGTGAAAGCAGGCAGTGAAAGCATCAGGGATTGAATTTCTTTTCATCAGAATTCATCTGTTTCTACTGCAAGGCAGGTAGCAAGTGGAACTCACAAAAAACGAATTCCTCTCAGCAGCTGAAGTGCATACTGTGAGGCTTAGATTTTATTGTTCCTTCTATTAAGAGAAATTCAAACAATTGAATCAAAAATTACATTTTAAAAATTAAAGCCAATAGAAATCTGAATGTACATTTTAGACAGAAACAAAGTTAGTTTATATCTACAATGGGTGATAGCTGATGTCCGCAAATGTTATTTAACTATGCTGCTTATGTCAATAGAACATCTGACACTATTTCCATAACTGTAGCAGCCTCTTTTAAATCACTTCCAACAACTGTATACTTTGTAAATTACATGGGCTTTGATGAAAAATATCATTATCAGGCATGCAAAAATTATAACAGAAACCTTCCATTTCCATAATTTGTTTACATGTTTGAATGACTTATGCTAGAACACACAAAACCAACTTTTTCAAATGAAATAAATTCACAGCTCTTTAAAGGAACAAACAAACAAACAAAAACAAGGAAAAAAAGCCTCTAAGACAGGAAAAAGAATGTTTCTACATAATTGGTCCTATCCTTCAGTGGTGCAACATAGTAACATGAGCTACCATACAAATATGCATGTAATTTTGCATGTAATGGTGTTCAGGAAGAGGATTTCATTCTCCATCTTCCACACTGCAGAAATGACTGAATGTACTACAGAGGCTTTCATTGTCCTACAAAATATATGGTGTTTGCCATTGCCACATACAGATCATCAGTGCTGAAGGACCAGCATGCTGACTCAGCATAGTACATCCTACATTCTCTAGTATAGACTGTGATGTGAAAAACAATCTGTTCTGCACTAATACCAAGCCTGCTCCTAGGTCGCACCTTCTGACTGAAACTCTGTTCTACAGGTGACAGTTAACAGGTGCAGTGTGGGAAGCAGAGAAACAGTTTTAACAACCCAACCCAGAGGACAAATGCAGAGTTAAGGGAATGCATTAGTGTCGTCTGGATCCGAGTCCATGAGAAACCATTGTCAGAGCATTTGTAAGGCTTTAAATGCCAAGAGGTGAGACACTCAAAGCAGAAGCATGATTTGAGCCTGTAATTCCTTATAGAGAATAAACAACGGAGAGAAAGACAGGCTGTAGTAAAGTGAATGGAAGGAAGGAACAAAAAAAGAGGAGGGACATGTGTAATGTACACTGGTGCTGGGTTGTAACTCCTGAACCCAGAAACTGCCTTAGACACAAGCTAATTTTACAAGATAAGTTACATGCACGCCCAATTCAAGAGGGCAAGAGTAAAACCCTGATGGCAATGCTATGACTCTGGTTGAAGAGCTTCATTTTCCCCTTCCCATACCTGAAAGCCTTGAATCCTTGCCAAATATTCCAGCTGTTTTGAAGGCTGCACTGCAGAACAGGGGGAAGCAGGAGATATTCCTTTTAGACCTATGGCTTCGGCAGTCGGGGATGTTCCATTCATGAGAAGTTCCCTGGCAATTGTAGCTGTGCTATTTGTTGTAGGAGATATGCTGAAGAAAGAGCTAGAAGTCTGGCTCATTTCTTTGGGTGACAAATAGCTTACAGTGGTACCAGGGGCTGATTTGTTGCGGCTTGCTTCCATCTCTTGATAAACATCAGGAGAGAGATGGAGTATTCCCTTTGGTGCTGAAAGTAAGAGCAGAGATCATTCTTATTACGCTAGAACAGTCTTGGAATGTAGACAATTTTCATTAACATACTTTTCACCAGAATACAAAGTAAGCACTTAAATGCAGTATCTTTTTTCCACAGTAATTGTAAATGAAATTACCTAACTGTTTGGAAGCAAAGCAGACCTGAAGTGCTCCTCTTCTTCCTTCCCCTCCTCCCCCCTTTTTAAGTAGTTAAAAACTTCTGGACTCTAAAAATGTGGCAAGCACAGAATACACAATGTGAATAAATAAGGTTCTGAGTTCTGCAAACCATGAGGAACAGCTGCTGCTTCAGAATAGTAGCACTACCATTATTTCAGTACAACCTTCTGCTTCCTAGCTGATAGAGTAATTTAGGCTGTTGTTTGACAAATACTCTAAACTAGCCTGTGTCAGCACATCGCCATCAGAAGTCATTCTTCCCTATCCCACCTACAGCTGTTGTTTGTTCTCTCCAGCTGCTCCATTGCCTGTGCCAGCACAAGCACCTGTAGGACCATGCAGTGACACTCATGAGAACGAGCAGTTGGAGACAAAAGGAGGGCAGGACGGCTCCTTGTAGTAGCTGCAGTGCCTCAGGAGATGGCTTAAAGTATCTGCTGAATTACCACAGCAGATTGGGCTTAATTAATCCTAAATGGCTTTGCAGCCACATCATTCCTCTGCTCATGACTCCTATGCAACTGTTTGCCCTTCAATCTTTTTAAATTTTTGTAACATTTAGCTGCACGTACAGCATCCTATAGTTTGCATTGTCCTGGACAACACTCACGCTGAGCATAGAAAGTATGCGTGTGTCACTATTAATATCAAAAAGAATTAAAGCAAACATTACAGAATTACATTTATTCATGTGAATTGCAGGAAACATTCAAATATTTCTAGTGACATCTAAACTAGGAGAAACGGGTCCACATTTCAAATATTTAATATTTTTAGAGAACATCTTGATCCCAAACATCCTCAAAAACAGGAACACATACTTAAGCAGTTTTGATAATATTTTTGTGTATAAAAATGTGCAGAATTAGGGACAAAGTTTGGTAATTTTATACACAATGAAATATTTGTTGGAATCATGAGTACCTGGTTTGCTGATATAAGAGGAAAACTTCTTTCTTAATGTTATTAAATTGAAAAATGAGCTTGAAATGTTTAATTTCATAACAGCACACTGATTTTCTAGTGTACACCTGAAAAAAACATCTGTGAATTCGAGCCGTACGGCATTTCATTTTAGGAATGACAAACTTATTTCTTAACTAATTTAGTTATCTCAAGAGAAACCAAAGTATTCAATGCTTAATTCACTTGCAATGCATATTAAAGTCATCTCAGACTGAAAAATAAACTCAAAGAAGAGAAATAATTTCCAGTTTCCTGCAAAGGACTATTCTCCAAGAAGTCCAAGCGGTATTCTTAAGTGAAATGTCTACTACAAAAAGACTTTAAAAATGTTATTAGTGATTAATATCCTCATTTTCAACCACACGCTGAAAATTGAACTTCCTCACTGCTGACTCAACGAATTGCTTACAGGTGAATCTTTTAATCGATTTACTCACACATTTGGCTTTTAAATTAACAGTGATTTCAAAGAGTTGGAAAGTCAGCTCATACCCTTCACAAAGCTCTGGAAAAGCTCTGTGAAGGACCTAGCTGTGGGGTTATGCAAGCCTAGCTTGGAGAGTGTGGCTGTTCTCTTTACTTTAAGAACATGAAAAACAGAGGATAGAGCTCTGCTGGGTGAATAGCTCAGCTTCAGAGAGAAACACTGCTCCACTGCACCCAGCACTGTGCCAGCACTGAGGCAGAGCTGGATGCGCCTGTAACACATGCCTGCTGCTGGCCCTGCCTGCGTGGGGCTGAGGAGTTCTAAGAACAAAGGTGATCTTGTGCTGAAATCCAGAGCTAAGAACAAATTCACAGCAGTACTACTGGGGAAGGATGGAGGACGGGGTCTCCAAAGTGTCTTTCTCTCCATCTGAGTCAAGGTAGAATATAACCTTGCAAAGAACAGCAGCTGTGTAAACACCCATTATTATTCTATAGTGCATAATCATCATGTAATAGAGTGGTAATATACCCTTTTTCTGAGGCTACAGCCTCCAAGGCTTATCACTGATTACACTTATATATAGTTTTATACAGGAGACAATATGAATGAAATTAAAATAGATACTACAGATGCTGGTAGTTGAAGTCAGGTTTCAAAAACAAACACAAGGACACTGAGTGACAGGTGTTTGGCCCCTCCTAAGACCTGGCCCACTGTATGTCTGATTTTCAACATGTACTTGAGAAATGAAAATCAAAACTGAACAGAGTCTATAACAACATACTTCTTTAAAAATAATACATTAGTTCTCCAGAAAATAAAGATCACGCAACATTAAAAAAAAAAGTTTCAAGACATTTAAAACCAAATCCAGTACAGCAGATGTCTGTTCCATTGATGTAATATTACTTAAAACAAACATTTGACATGCTTTCTCAGCCATCTCACTGTTTTTACATGATCCACCCAAATGTCTAACTGCTGTCTGGAACAATGGTTTGGAATACTTCCAGATTACTAAGCTCTCTAAATGTTAAAATAACTAATATGCAGCATATGATGAATAAAAAGATATTGAGCAAAGTATAGCAAATGCATTTAAAGCACTGCCTTTACTCTAATGGTGATGTTAAATTAATAATACTACTTCCATACTTATGCAACACCTTTCAGCTACAGACTTCAAAGTGCTTTATAAGCAATAATTAATTTAAATCATACATTGGCTCAGAGAGCAGATATTATATTACAGTCATTGATTATTTCTGGAAACAAAGTAATGTAATATTCCATTACAATATAGCCATTACATTAATATAGTTGCAAGCAATTAAGATTTTATATTCAGGGCCCATGTTTCATAGAGCCTCTTAGAAACTTGCTGTAAAATCCAATAAAATTTGCTCTCCTTGAAAATGTCTATCAAGCATGTAGGGTTTTTTTGGAACTCATTATGTATTTGTAATGTATCCTCTTGTCTGTTTACTTCAACTGTGCTGAATCCTTCAAGGATATATAATAACAACTTAATTACTGTGGTAACTATGCTATCACATAGCATGTCATAGGAGTATGACATCAATAGAGGAATAAGAGACCAAAACTCTCCAGGAATTCTCATAATTAGCCTTCAAACAAGCACTTTAATAAAAAACATGGGACAAAGAAATCTTTTGCTCCAACATTTCCTTGTGTTGCAGGAGAACACCTCTAGGTGAATACTTTCAAATATCTGCTAGTCTTTCTCTCCTCCCCCCAGAAAAAAAAAAAAAAAGAAAAAGATTTTTATGTCTCTGCTAAACAGTTATCCCATACTGACTTTGTCATACTTCAAAGGTAACATCACAACTATTAAGAGTCAAAGGAACTGTAATTCTTCTTAGACCAACAACACTGCACCTTCTGCTGGACATAACTAAGAGGGACATTCATGAAACATGTTAAAATAATTTCCATTTATATTATTTAAACCTGTGGGCAAATGTGTTACCAAAATATCTAAGCAAGAGATGCAATGTAATCATTAACATTTGAAAAACATGTCTTACTCATCCTTGGCGGTAATTGCTCACAGTCTCTTAGAAGCTTCTACAGTCTCTGAAAACTCCAAATCAAAGACCTCTCTCACCTAAGAACAAATCTCATCATCCACTGTCTACTTTTGCTGTCACAACTGCAACACAATTTAGACTCCAACGCAAATGTGTGATGCAAAATGGTTTATTCTTCACGAGTCTGTCCCTTGAAGTGCATCTCCGTACTTCTATTCCTCTTCTTTTTATAGCAGCAGCAGTGGCAGTCTTCAAAAGATCTGCTGAAGTGGTGCTATTTTTAACCCTAATCCTTTGTCTATAGGGTCTCCCTGCCAGAGAGCACAAGGGGGCTTCTCTGCAAATGGGCTGCCACAACAGAACCATAGAATGGCTTTGGATCTTCACTCCATACAAGCAAAATGTAATTAGACTGTAAAATGGAATTTACTGGATATATGAACAGGGACAAGTTACCCCATAGCAGCAGGCTGCCTAAGTTGAGAAAGGTTCACAGTGATGACAGTATTGCCTGCAACTCAGAAGTGTCTACACCAGTAACACTGGTGTCCCATTTTCAGTTTCCTATTTCTGTCAGGAAGGTCAGAAAATATGAAAAACTAAGATCTTGATTTTATCATTAAACTCCAAAAGATGATCTACAACATCACATTTGTATTATCAATCCACATATGTAATAGAGCTGATTTTCTCTTTTTTTCCTGATCGATACTGTAGAGATACTCTTCTGTATAGTATCTGTTCCATGACTTTTCCAGTTTCAAGGCCATTCATTGACTGTTTCAAGGAAACACAGTATATTTGCTCTAAACTAAAACCACATACTTCAATTTTCTACCTGGGCTCCCATAATCCAACAGAAAAGTTACACTTGTTGGTGTGTCAGAAGCCCTGTAGCTGGTGTATGACTTCCCCTGACATTCCTCTTCTTTGCGCTACAACCACTGGAATGGGATACAAGCATGTAGCAGTACTTACATGTCTTGTCTAGTGACACAAAATGAACAATGATATATAATTCAGTATTTGATTTGCTCATAAATTGTTTAACACAGTTATCTCTGAAATAACTCTGAAAATAACTCATCAGTGGATTAAAAAAAAAAAAGATTGTTCACAGAGATTATTCTTGGAACTGAATTAAAAAACTCAATCAGTAATCATCCAACAACTTTGTTTCACTGTATGATACCCATAATAAATAAAGCCTTCCACTGCACTGCTGAAAATATGTTGAAAAATTTTGAACTAAGATATTAATTAAAAAAAATCAGACCCAAATCCAACTCATTCATTATTATGTAAGATAAAATGGACAAAATCTTAAGACACATGGAGAATTTTCACTTGCTACAATTCCTTCACAGAACTGGCATGTTCTCATCTTGTCTTATAGTCCATTACAAATTCACTGGGAGCAAAAAAAGAGAATTTATGTAAATAACTATTTCAATAATGGGACTGAAAAACATAAGTACTATCATAAAAAGTAATTATCTTTTCATACTTCACTCGTTGTAAAAAAGCCTATTTATATACTGAAATATTTTCCAATTTTATTAACTCAGCAGGAACTCAGAAAATATCAGTCAAACAAGTATGTCAAAATAGTACGTCCATTATGTTTTCAGTAACAGTCTACACACAGTCTTGGCTGGAAAAGCCAAGATTCAATCATTATCTACTTACCACAACTATCTGCGGTATTTCTAAGTCACCAGCTACTGCAATATTCAGATGAGAAAAAATGTTTTGTCATTACACAATGTCCTTCCATCAATGATCTCGTCTATATGACCTTAAACAAACTGATGTTATGTAAAGGCACTTGTTAAAATTCTAGCTTACTTAACCTTAAAATAACCATGACATTTAAGTAAAAACTATTTAGTTCTTCATGAGATTAGGTATTGATAGACAGACAGATTGATTGACTGATTTTACTGAAACACTTTCAGTGAAACCAAATTGACATTGTTGTATCACAGGAGACTAAACTGTATATATTTTATGTAACAATTGACATTAAATTCTAGTGAGAAAAGTCCTTTGAAACATTTCAAAGCTTTACTTTGGACGAGTATGGGAACATACAATTTTGTTAAAATTAAGACAATTTTTGTAATGGGAAATTTCTACAAATATGAAATATTCTATATACACAAGCAAAACACCTACACCATTATTTCTACATTATAATTTCTGCACAGTAGGGATCCAGCAATATAATGGTGTCCCATGCAATATACAATCTAGATGAAGCAGGTTCTGAAAAGAACCAATACAAATGCAGAAAGATACTATTCCTATTAGTAAATGAAGCTAGTGAGCTGACAGATGATGGTGCTTGTAAAAGCAACAAGAAAATGATCTTTGAGAGTGTGAAGTAATTAGGAGAGTGCCTAAGTACAACCAGACAGTGACCTGTGCAGGCAAGACTATTCATTAACAGATTAAGAAGGGAATAAGAACTGTGATGATGAAAACAAAGGCATGACCTGTATATAGAAGAGATGAAAGAATGAGCAAGTCTGAAAGACAAGGATAGAGAGGTTGCTGAAGCTAAGAAGGTCAAGGGGGACATCAACAAACACAGCATAGGTATGAGTGAAGATGAAATGAGAGAAGGAGAAAGCGGTGGGGGAGTGGAAGTCATAGGGCTAAGATGTTTGATGTAAGTAAAGAGGATGGAGTGGAGAATGGAAAATTAAGTCTTGATTCTGACAGCAAGAACACCTCAGTTCAAGATCTTCAAGGAAAATATTACTCTAGACTAATGGCAATGTATCTGGTGGGTTCCAGGTGAGAAAAAGGGTGGGGATGGGAAAAGGGACAAAAGTGAAAGTATTTACAGAAATGCAGTATTGATGTTAACTGCAGGATACTGCTCAGTTTGCTTGGCTGAACAAAGAAGACTAAGTGTAGATCATTTTCAGAATTAGATTCTTAAATCTGAATTTGAGAGTTAACATCAAGAAAGAGCTTTGTGCTGATATTTCACACTCAGTTTTTTTCAAAGGAAAGGACTAGCAACCTTAAACAAACATAATTTATACAGGAAATTTAGAAGTCTTGGACAAGCAAAAGCTGAATTTCTCTGAAATTAACTGTCCAGACAGCTGGCTATCATGGTGGCAGTTGTCTCTTACCCATTTATACATTACAGGCTTTGTGGGTAAGCAATCTCCTAGAAGCTAAGACTTGGGTTCTTTCTCAGCCTGAGAACATTTAAGCCATTGCTCTCACAGCCCAAATGCATGTTTCTTATTTACGCTTAATCCATGCTATTTAAGAACCAAGGAACAAGTTGCTTGCAACATTTTTGTTTAATCTGTACCTAAAATATTCAGAAGGTATTTTGTGTAAACACTACAGTACATAACTGCACCTTCACTTACAAATGTTTTAATCAACAGATAATCAGTAGTACAATGTCAAGATTCCTTTAGATCATATTTCCTCTGTGGATTTATTGCATTTTGACAATATCTGACACTTGAATCTCTGTTGGCAGACCACAGTGATTATTAGGTAAACATCTCCACACAGAGGTTTTCATTACCCAGATTACTCTGTACCTTGTGAGTACTCTCTTTCTAGTGAAGAAGGAAACTGAAACTACATCTTCTAAAGCTTCTCAACTTTCTGGATGTGTGTTTAAAACATGAGGCATGCTAGAAATATACATCTATACTCAGCAGTGATGGCATTGCATCTGAAGATGCAAAACTTGCATTATTTTTATTAACTAAACAAGCATCTCAAAAGGAGGGACATATGGGGAATGGAGGAGGACCAACAGCCTTGCATACCTCTGTTGTGCCCAAATCCCGTATCACATACAGGCACACTAATTTGAATCCTTCCAGAAACAACAGTACTTAGTACTGAGTAAAAATGCATACAATGCACTGGAAATCACCTCTGAAATACCCCAAAAGGAATTAAATGTTTTAGCAAAATATAACACAGATAAATTTCATTTTAAAACGTCTGAAGTATAAAATAAAAACTTTACACACAAATTGTACACTTCTGTTACTGTTCATAGAAATATAGAGGTATTAAATTAACTACTGTAAGGCTTCACCAAAATCCCCAGCTGAAAAAAAAGCATACAGCAGACTATTTTAAAAAGTTTTTATAAAACCACAAAGTGCCAGAACTATGTAGTTCACATCAATTTTATTTCCTCCAAAGTGAAGATACTCCCATACAAAAGTTGATAATTATTGTGCTCCTATTTCCCCACCTCCATCCTCCTATCCACCCTCCCCCCCTCCAGAAAAAAAACCCTGAGATTTCTAAATACAACTTTGAATGTTACCATACAATTAGGGTTTACATTAAGGCCATTTATGGATAAATGCTGAAATTTCTCATTACAGATTTAAGAAACTTCTGAATATCTAATTGCTTTTTTCTTTCACAGCTTGTTTTCTACTGAGAACAATTGCAAGAGATCAAGTATCTTTGTTCCTTAGGAGATCATCTGCTCCTGCTGCTCATTTACCATCTGAAATCACTGTCATCTGTTGGTGACAATCTAACCAGCTTCACAGTGACTAACTGTGATGTCACAAACAAATGATTATGATTTCAGGTGGTGAACAAACAGCAGGAGCAGATGTACTTTGAAGAACAAAGATTGTAAAGTCACACAGGAATCCCTAGTAATAAAATGTTAAGCAATAAAAACAAAAAGCCTGTCCTTTACAAGAGGTGGGCTTGTTCTGAATGTAATTGTTTTATCATTAGCTTTTTAATATTTACTTTGTGGACACTAACATTTCTGGAAATAGATAAAGGAAATCTAGTCTATGAAAACTAAGCATAGGACAACAAGGAAAAATTATGAAAGCAATTTTTTTCCTTTTTAGAAATATAAAAAAAAACCTCAAAATACTTTTTTCTTTGAGTTTTATACAGTTTTGTTCTTCATTTTTCAACATTATATGCCTCATCTGCAGCTTCTCCTAGAACACGTGCTGTATGACATGTATGATTACCCCTATCCAGAAAAACAAAACCAAAAGCTGAATGTTCCCAAGAGACTACAGTTTGCATTAGGACTGTTTATTTGTTTCACATTTTGTTTTTGTGAGTACTTGCTTAAGTAAAATCCTAAGAAATAAATGAGCATCCTGTTGACAGTAAACATCTTCTACATGGGCTGCAAATATTTGTGTTGTACTCAAAGAATACTGGCTTGAACATCACTTCCAGGAGCATCACGGAAAAATCTCACTCATGTCTCTGTTATTCCACGTGTGGAAGATGCCGAACATCTTCCAAACAAAGGAACAAATAGGTTCTTGTTTCAAGTCATCTTTGGGATTGTGAAATGAAGATTAAAGGTAAAGAAGTAAATCAATGGGAAGAAGCTTTGCCAATGAGTAGGAGGAACAGAAATGAAGTCTGCTGCAATGGTAGCTACAAAAGCACATGAGGTAGGGGAACAGGAGAAATTTCAAGGACATGTAACAGGAAATACTAAAAACGCATCAATTATGTAGGAGGATAGACCGAATGGTATTTCTCAGCCAAAACAAACTACAGAATAAAAGCACAATGGAATCTGTTCTTCAACTCCACTAAAATACATAACTTTCTTGTTTCTGTTGTACTACAATGTACAACTTCACTTTACTATTCCAGTTTTATTTCACACAATTTTATATGAAAATTTAGTGCATTATGTACACAAAGAAAGAGTACCTGTCTGCCAAAGGAAACTGATGAATAATATGCTGGGCTAACAGGATACAGTAATGTTACTAGAATAAAATTACTAGAAATCCAAATAGAAGATGCCAAATGGTAGGTGCAGCAATCTTAGAGCCTATCATAGGTTTTCAAGCTCACTTAAAATTAAATTTTAGGATTACAACAAGTGCAAACATCAAGTGAATACTGCATAGGTATTCAAACCCTTCCTATTCCCAGTAAGATGACAGCATAGTCCCTCCGAAAACAAAAATGATGCACTTTAGTCAGCTGATTAACATGAATGAGTCCTCTAGACTAGAAAAAGGAGTAAAGGACTCAGGGGATTAAGCACAATGGTGTCTGAACAGCACTGTCAGAAAAAAAGATGATGGCTACTGACATATTTAGTACCCCTCATTTGATTTCCAGTTGGCTATCATAAGAATGAAAATGAGATCGTCTAAGAATGTTTTCCATGCATTAGAAATGCAATCTAGACTGTAAACCTGTTCTGTACCACAGACTGTGGTATCTGCAAATACGCCTGTACCGATGCAAGAGAAAGAGTCCTTTGGTTACCACAGGTTTACAACACAATGATTGTTGATCCTGTTTCCAGTTGAATGAGTTTGCCTTCACCTTCTGTATTTGGCTTTACATGTATGTTCAACAAAGTACTCTTACCAGGTAAAGCCTGGAAAGCATCATATTTTCTTGTTGGTGTAGTAGACGGTAGTAGATGGTCATCCTGTTATCTGTATATATCTTTGCTCCAAGGCATGGTGAGGATAGCAGAGAAAAACTTAAGGTCTACTTTTGCTGTCCTAAACTTCAATATGTTAACATTTGAAGATGTTAACATTTGTAGATTGTAGCAGGCCATGACCCCACAGATTCTGACAATACGAACTGGCAAGTCCTTGGGGTAAACTGAAGCACAAATTATTCCTCAATTCTTCCCCAGGTCCAGCAACTGAGAAGACTCCATATATATTTGAAGACTACTGAATTCCCTCAAAAACTACATTTAGGACTAAGTCAGATGTTGAATTCAAATGTGTATCAGAAAAAAAAAACAAAACAAAAAAAAACAGTCAGGGGACTGGAGCACCTCCCCTATGAAGACAGGTTGAGGGAGCTGGGCTTGTTCCGCCTGGAGAAAAGGAGGCTGCGGGGTGACCTCACTGCAGAATTTCAGTACCTAAAGGGAGCCTACAAACAGGAGAGGAGTCAACTCTTTGAAAGTGTTGATAAATGCAGGACAAGGGGAAATGGTTTTAAGTTCAGGGACGGGAGATTCAGGTTGGACATCCGGGGGAAATTCTTTACAGAGAGAGTGGTGAGGTGCTGGAACAGGCTGCCCAGAGAGGTTGTGGATGCCCTGTCCCTGGAGGTGTTCAGGGCCAGGCTGGATGGGGCCCTGGGCAGCCTGGTCCAGTATTAAATGTGGAGGTTGGCGGCCCTGCATGTGGCAGGGGGGTTGGAGCTTCATGATCCTTGAGGCCCCTTCCAACCCTGGCCATTTTGTGATTCTGTGATTCTAATATACTTTCACGTCTATTACAATTCATAGTTTAGAGATGATATTTGAGACTCTTATGAAGTTCAAATATCAACATGGTTCTAGAGAAGAATAAGGTACTTGTGGAAAAGTAAAGAAAATGCTATTTATATGACCTTTGCCATACTACAGCATGTCCAGACCTGGGAAAAATCACAGAATAATGGGATGATTTGGGTTGGTAGGGAACTTACAGATCATCTAGTTCCAGCTCCTGCTGGGAGCAGGGGCAGGGACAACCCCCACTAGACCAGGGACCAAGACCAAAGCCCCATCCAGCCTGGCCTTGAACATGTCCAGGGATTCAAAAGCTTCTCTCTGAGACCTGTCCTGAGAGACCCTGTCACCACCCTCACAGTGAAGAATTTCTTTCTTGTATCTAACTTAAACCTACCCACTTCCAGTTCAAAATCATTACCCTTTATTCTATCACTGCACTCACTCCCTGATAAAAGAATCTCTCCCCATCTTTTCTGTGGTTCCCTTTAGGTACTGGAAGGCTGCTATATGGTCTTCCTGGAGCCTTCACTTCTGCCAGCTGAGCAACTTAACTCTCTCATCCTGTCTTCATTGGAGAGGTACATTCAGCCCTCTAATCTTCCTTGTGGCCTGCTCTGGACCTGCTCCAGCATGTCTATGACTTTTTTAAGCAGGTGGGGCCCCATAAGAGCGGGACAGAAGCAATAAATCATCTCCTTTGCCAGCTTAATCTATCAGAAAGACCTACGGGCTTGTCCTATTTGTTAACAACTATAGTGTCTGCAGTGAAACTGAAACTGGTCTTCACCAGCAAGGTCTCCCATGTCTTTGGATGCACAGACAGGTCTCAAGGAGGAAGACAGAAACAACTAGGAGCAGAAGCTGATGTGATCTCTAGAGAAAATTTCAATTCATAAAAGCCCACTGGACCAAATGAGATATATCTCTGGGTTTCAAATGACAATTTTTTGTCTTTTGTGGCCACTATCTATCATCCTTGAAAAGCCATGCAGATCAGGGGAAGTCTCCAAGAACTAGAGAAAGGCCTCATCACCTTAATGGAAAAAGGCAAGCTGGTCAGCCTTACTTCAGTCCCTAGGCAAATCATGCAGAAAGTCTTCTAAAAACCATTACAGACCCACACAGGAAAAAAAAAGTTGTTGGGAAAAATCAGCATGAATGTATCAAAGACAGAATAAATACCTAAACAATAATAAATGCCTGAACAACCTGATTGTCTTTTATGATAGAAAAATTGGATTTATGAATAGAGTGAGAACTGAATGAATAGAGAACGGAGTGGATGTAATCTGCCTTGACTTTAGCAAGGTTTTGACATGGTATCCCACAGCATCCTTGTATACAAGCTGGGACATTAGAGTCTAGGAAATTTAATTTTTAGATGATGAAAAACTGCTTGCAGGATAGTGGTATGCTTTGTGAGATCTAATAGTAGCTTTCCAATACCTAAGAAAAGGTTGTCAAAATGATGGAGTTGGGCACTTCACAGAAAGAAGGTAGCAGCAAAACAGGAAATGATCATCATAAACAAATAGATGTTCCAACTGGATAAAAGTAAAAAATACATGAATAAATAAATCAGTGTGAGGAAAACTATATGTTGTTCTGAGAAGCTGTGAAATTTCCACCCTTGGAAAAGAATATACATAAGATACAAGCAACCTTGCTGGAATGAGGTACTGACCCTGCAATTCAGATGTCTTCTTTAATTCCCAACAACCTGCAAGACTCAGTAGTTTAATAAAATCATGACTGATTTTATTAAATGAGCAAATAAAAAATGTTGAAAATAAGGGTAAATGAAAATCATATTGTTCCTGCATTTATTCACATCTATATTCACACACAGGATACTTCAGAGTTAATTGATCAAATTGCAAATTTAGAGAAAACATTTCAGTTGGCTTGAATAATGAATAATCTGAATCCAACACAGACTAAAAGAACCAAGAATAAATACGAATGTAGAAAACTATACTTACTGCTACTTGTTGGCTCAGGAAACCCAACATTCTGTCCATTCCAACTCTTGTTTTCTCCAAGCTGAAACAGGTAGAAAGAGACAAATAAGTAAAGATTAAACTACTACTTAAACAGAACACTCATATTTATAAATTCCATTGAAAAATTCTAAAAAGGGTGACTTGGGATTGCCACATCTGCTCACACATCTTTGCTAATATATTTTACTTTTGGTCTAAAGTAGGTTATTTAAGGAATGTACCCTTCATGAATAAACATTAATAACTACTGCCTAACACTGAAATATAAATATTTCTCCAAGGATTAGGCTCTACTCAATGTTACCAAATCAGACTTAAAATTAAATGTTAAAAGCAGCTCTCAACTGAAAATATACACAGACTACAGAGAAATTACATTCTAAAACAAGAAGATCCTAATATCTGCTTATGAAAGAATGCATAAATAACGCAAAGTACTTTGAGTGTAATTTTAAAATATTTACTTGCTAGGAATCCACTTAGTTACGTAAGTAAAACCAAAATAGATTCCTGTGATTTTTCTAATATATAAGGTTTTTGAGGAAGGTAATTGTCTTCACAGGGATTTTATTATAGAATCATAGAGCTGGCTACGCATAACACTGGGCATTGTGTGATACAGGAAAAGGAAGCAATTAAGATGTTCAGAATAAAACAGTTCCTGAAATCTACGAAGTAAATGAAGTGTCAGTATTCTAGATTTATGTGTAAATGTAGAGAAATTCCTCATGAACTATGAGCTATTGACTGTCAGATCAATTAATGCCACACAAATGATCCTTTTCAAATTTCACTGAGATGAAGATAGACAGAAAATCCCACTATCAGTACAAGGTGGGGGATGTAAGGATGGAGCACAGTCCTGCTAAAAAGGACTCAGAGGTACTGGTGTATGGCAAGCTAGATATGAGCCAGCAAAGTGACCTCGCAGCCCAGAAAGCCAACCATATGCTGGGCTGCATCAAAAGAAGTACGGCCAGCAGTTTGAGGAAGGTAATCCTGCCCCTCTACTTTGTGCTGGTGAGACCTCACTTGGAGTACAGCGTCCGGATGTGAAGTTCTCAGCACAGGAAAGACATGGACCTGTTGGAGTATATCCAGATGAGGGACACAAAAATGATCAAAGGGATGGAACATATTCCCTGTGAGGACAGGCTGAGGTGGGGCTGTTCAGCCCGGAGAAGAGAAGGCCCTGGAGAGACCTGATAGCAATGTTTCAGTATCTAAAGGGGGGACTGCAAGAAGGAAGGGCACAGACTCTTCAGCGGGGTCTGTTGTGACACGACAAGGGGAAATGGTTTCAAACTAAAAGAGGGGAGATTTAGATTGGATAAGAAAAAAAGTGTTTTAGGATAAGGGTAGTGAAACACTGGAACATGTTGTCCAGAGAGGTGGTGGATGTCCTGTTCCTGGAAACATTCGAGGTCAGGCTGGACGGGCCTTGGAGCAATCTGATGTAGCTGTAGGTGTCCCTGTTCAGTGCAAGGGAGTTGGACTAGACAACCTTTAAGTGTCTCTTCCAACTCAGATGATTCTATGATTCTGGCAGGTCTTAAAGATAGATGTCTCTCAAACTGGACACACAATTCCAAAAACTTAATTTCACTTAACATTTTTTATTCATACAATGAATAAAAATATTGACAGTATATCCAGAGAAAAGACAGTTCTTCAAAAGAAGACACAATCTGAAATCCGCAGATATGTTTCTATTTGCAGCTGTCTGTTACAACAGCATGGTTTTATTAGCATGAATCCACAAAAATATGACTGCAAAATCTGCCAAATGCATTGCTACAAGATGAATAAAATTCTAACACTCTTCCCATTCCCCTCTTTTACTGTTTATTACTTTCATCATGATGGAGAATTTAACAAGAATTCAACTATCCTAAAATTATCCTTAGTGCTGCTGTCTCATACAGGTGTAACGTACTCCAATTTTCTTCTAAGAGAATAAAGATGGCAATACAAAATGAAAAAGTGAAAACGTGAAAAAGTGAAAGCATTGCAACTTTCCATTCTTACCCATAGAATATAATTCTGGTAGCTACAAAAAAACTCCCAGGGCACTTTCTCAGTGCTCTGCACTTATTCTACCGATTTCTTCCATAAATTAGATTGCTTCAGAACGGAAGTACATTTACATTTTCACATTACCTGGAATAACTGTGCTAACATTGGCACCTCACACGAGTTACAACACTCCCAGTCTTCACTGAAAGTATGGATACCATAGTATTGCATGCATCAAGGGTTGAGGAAGAAGGAACACAGAATTTGAGAGGCTTTTTTTTTAAGGAGAGGAGGAAAGGAGATGAAAGGATTCAGCAGTTGTGAGTTTAGGGGGGTTCATTTTTTGAAAACATCAGAAAAAAACAGTGAAAATTCTCCATTTTGAGGCCAACTTGATCTAGCTGATCTGCATCGGGCTCCACTTGGGATGCA
Organism: Perdix hodgsoniae; assembly: GCA_035772895.1. Classification (NCBI taxonomy): domain Eukaryota; kingdom Metazoa; phylum Chordata; class Aves; order Galliformes; family Phasianidae; genus Perdix; species Perdix hodgsoniae. Next base: position 2,944,408 of record JAPSGF010000011.1, read on the forward strand.
AGGAGACAAGCAAAAATCTTCTAATGGTACATATTTACAGTGCAATTTATATGGAAGAAATTTTACAATGGTCAAATTGGTAGAGGTCTAACAGCTATTTTCCTTCTTCAGCATCACACATGTCTTGATTGAGGAGATTATCTGAGCAGGTCACAGTATTGAGTCCTCAAGCAAGAATGCTACAATTTTTAGTGCTGAATTAAAGCATCCCTCAGATCGATCAATCAATCAGAAGGATATATTTCACTCATACTGTGTACAGATACCATGAGAATGCTTGTTGAAAGAAACAGTCTGATACTCCAGATTTAAACAATGAAACAGAGTTCCAATGAACTCAAATAAATAAATAAATAAATAACAATTTTAAAAAAATGCACTACCTCTTTGTTTTATGTGTCCGTAGTATTTTGATCTGGTAATAAGAGTCCCAAACCCAGATGGCACTACTATCTCCCCTGCTCTATGTGTAGAGCACTTGTTTGGTTTGAGAACTGTTTTTTGTTTTTTTTTTAATCTATACAAACTATCATGTTTATGTGCTTTACATGGTCAGTCTGTTGTATACAGAAAATCAATTCAGATGTTCTAAAAATATTTTATGTTCTTAAGCCCAACAAAGCTATAAAAAAAAAGATTATCTTGAACGCACCCATTTCACAAAACTTGAGTAGTGCACATTTTGTGTATACAGTATCATATTTGATCATTATGTTCAGAATAATATTAGGCTTCTGTGCTTTACGCCAATCCTAAAATCTCTAGTTCTGCAAATATGTAATTACACTTGTTTTACTGTCTTTTTTTTGTTGTTGTTGGACAATGCATAGAATGCAAGAAAATAAAGCAGCATCACCCCTTCCCTAACCACTCAACAGCACTACAGACAGATTTCTCATGTAGTCCATATGAATGCCCAGCAGAACATTCTGTTGACTTGAGTCAACAGTTGGCATATGCAGCCACAGCAAACATTTAAGCTGCGATCAAAATATACACATGCAGGAACCCTGTGTGTGTATGACAGAAGCTGTCCAGAGTCCGCAGCTTAGCCAAATGCCTTGCTCTGATCTTGCCAGGACACAAAAAATAAAACTTTAACACCTACTTTGATTACAAAACCTTGAATCAATGAAGTCAAGACAGGCCAGGAGTGCTACTCTGCACATCGCTAACAAGGAAATACATAAAATAACACACTTGAATTTAAAATATTATTTCTTTTCCAGGAAATACGGACACAGATTTTCTTTCTCAGACATTAAAAGGCTGGAAAGTCCATTCTTCTTCTAGAATTATTCTAGAATACATTCAATGGGAAGACAAATAACAATGAGTACTTTATATATGAAAATTAATGAGAACATTCTTCCCTATTCCAGAAGAGGTGTCCTCTCATTGTACCTACAGAAGTATAAAAGAGGAATATTTTTAAACAGAAATATAAACACAAGTGATGTACACTTCTGCACACACACTTCCTTCTGGAACTACATTTCTGTTCTCTATTGCTCTTACTGCACTTATACTGCATGCTGCCATGAAATGAAGGCTGATCTCTGACTTGCAACCCAGCAATGCAGTGAACAAGTTTAAGTATCTGTTCATATCAAGTGATTAGCTGATATGGCTAAGAAATCTAGACAGAGGTAGAATTTGGGCATCAAAATTGGTTCTCACCTTTTCTGTCTGGTCTTGAAGAGGAGTAGAGGCTTTGTAACCCAGCTGTAGCAACATTGCTTCCGCTGCATTTCTTTTAGCTATTTTCTTGTTTGGGCCTGTTCCAGTAGTAATCTCATTACCTACTTTTACCTTAAAAAGAAAATATTAATCATAATTACAAAAAATGCAAGACCCTTTAACGTCACTACACAATAATCTCGATGACCTACCATCAGCTCTTCTGATAAAGATGCAATCCTGTAAAAGTAAGAACAGTACCAAAGTGGATTACAATATTGCTTCCAAACTTAAAGCTTGTTAGGATTTTTCAAGAAGGTCCACAAATTCATAACTGAAGGGATGAATTTCTATTTATATTTTTTCCACCAACATCTGTGTCAACCCCAGTCTCTCTGCTGAACATCCTCCCCAGTTTTGTTCCTCATTCTCTCCTAACATTAGAATAACCTGGACTCCCTTGCATGCTCCCCAGTGTCAGCATGACAATATCCTGAACAATGGAGAGACAAACAATGATGCAGAGATTGTGGCTCAAAGAGAGCACTATTTCAGAAGGATGAAAACTATATTCACATTCCTTCCACCTCATTGCACTGCAAGAGTAGGAGTAGGAGCCATTTCTTTTTTCTGTTTTTACCTGACAAGCTTTTATCAAATCTTTCTCTGAAAAGAAGGTTCCCTCACTGCTGGACCTGTGTTTGTACTGTCCAAAGCATTTCAAACAAACAAGCTGCCTTTCAGACACAAGGAGAAGTTAAAATGTCAAATAAATAAATAAATAAATAAAAAGACAAACTATAGATGACGAATATCCTCAAAGAGCAAGTCTGAAGCTCATTCCTTGAGTTTTGTCCTAGTCTTAACCTATCGAGGCTGTATGCATCTGATTTGAGGCATTAGTACTGTCACTACAATTCATTTGTGCATTATTTGAAGTTCTTGAATAGCTGTATTTCAGTTTGTCCATTAAGATATTTTATTTTTCAAATTATCTCTGGAAATCATATATGGTTCCAAACCATGTTTAAAAAAAAAAAAAAAAAGAAATGTAAAATAAAATAAAAAATAAAATACTTAAGGCAATCTGAATAAAAGAAAGCTAGAAGTCAATGAGATGAAGCATTCTGTATGGAGCTTGAAAGATGACAAAAACAGGCACACAGACCTTAAATAAATAATATGTGTTATTTAGTAATTTATGGTATTCAATAATTATTAACTTTCCTCAAATTATCATATATATATTTTTCTAAAACTTTTAAGTTTTCTTACTCAAATACCTATTAATTCTAAACAGAAAGAAGAGGTTGAAAATAAATGATCACGAACATCCCTTCAAAATACATATATAATTAAACAAAAATATTCAACCACATAAAACAGAAATATTAATAACCTTGATATAAAATCCTTATGATCTATGTAGATCAGAAATTTCAATCAGAAAACAGCCAATCTACTACAGTCTTATATGCTATAAAACTAAGAGACTTTAATGGGACAAGACTAAATGATAATTTATAACATAACCCACAGTAAATCAATGTTCTGCTATTTCTCAGACCTGCAAAACTGGTTTAGCTATTATTATAACCTCTATCAAGGATTAAAGGCCTGACTACAAAGAGAAAGAGCTTTCTGAAATTAACTTTGGGAACAGAACACCAACTAATGTCATCAGAGGTTTTCTTCTGTTTATCTAGTGGTCAGGACAAGTAATTGGATCCATTTCATCACATCTAAACTAGCTCTTTGTGTGACAGATAAAAATGAACATATTATCTTTAGATATTTTACTTCCACATTCAATTAAATTAAATGAAAACACTGTTTAAGTAGTTTATACAAAGGCTTTTTATTCTGATAAGGTTTTTTGCACGTCATAATGAATCCACAGAGACTTCCTGAAGTCAGGAGAAGTAGAGGTATGGTTTTTGTGTGAAAGAATTAGGAAAGGGTAAATATATGGCTACAGTGTTTAGAAGTATACATGAAAAGCAAACCCTCTATGAAATCTTGTTTTTTTTTTCTTCAAAAGTCTTCTCAGATAGTGGAATCTTTTATGTATTCACTGCTCTTAAGATTCTTTTTTTTTATTCAGGCCAAATACTTTACCACTGCTGAGAATTCTTCAGTGGAAAGCCAAATTCTCAGCTCATCATTCTAATACTGGACTGTGTTACACAGCATTTCGCTGACTCCACACGGAACCATCTCTAACTGGAGCAGGATTTGAGCACAGGAAAAAATATGGTCTTTTTCAAATATTTCTGAATATCATAAACAGTTGGAAATCCAAGATTGTATTCATAAATCATAATCTAAAACACAAGGAACCCTATATATACATATATACCTTTTTTTTTCCCCCAGAGATAAAAACAAATTGTTATCACTGAGACCCAAGGAAACAAAGACTGCTAGCCTGTCTAGATAGACACAAAGGAAAGATTTAAAGACTTCAGTGAAAATGTAACTATTTTTTCTTGAGAAGAAAATGCTAGTACATTAAAAGCTCTGCTTGTGATCAGAAGTGACATTTTGGTGTGGCTTGTGGACAACAGGTCAAAACATGCTCAGGATTGCTGTTCTGGATGGCACAAAATTATACCAGTGAAAACACAATATATATTATATATTTGACTACACTAAATCTCTGCAAATGTTCCAATTTAAAAATCAAAGAAACATTAATGATCTACTGCATTATATCAAATCTATTAACTGGAGAGGCTAAAACGTGACCAAAGGCTGTTTCTGTCATATTTCAAACAACAATAAAAGTACCGAAGCAGATGAAAATCTAAAAGGAATTCTTAGAAGATTTACAGTACTAATTTTTCTAAACCAAAACAGTTGGTAATATGGAGTATATTCTTCATATTTCAGAACAGTTGTTTGCAGTGCAACACTGGTTAACAACTGCAGAACTTTCAAAAAGCAAATTGGAAGTACTTTTACTTTAAATTACAAACAAAAAGCAGCATTAGGGATAAAGCCAGAAACCACTAAGTGAAACAAAAGTAAGAGTATAAAAATGTAACTACAAGAAAAACTTTAATAGGGCCCTAACTCTATTTCTTTCCACCAAAAGAAGGAAGGAACAGGGCAGGGTAGTTCAATTGGAAGAGACCTTCAAAGATTATCTAGTCTAACTGGAAAGAAGTTCACACAGGTACTGTGTTTCATACTCCAGTTGTATAACTGACTGTAAAGCAAAAAGTTAAACACACAGCAACCAGCTTTTGCATTACGCCACCATTTTTTTCATGTTAGAACATGACAGAGCAAGGGCACTATCTCAGACACAACAGGAGATGGTACCTGCATAACAAACTCTCGACGGCGAGGCATCCCTCTCTCAGAAAGAAGAACATACTCTGGCTCCTTCTCCTTTTTGGCCTGTTGGATCTGAGCCAGACGACTGATAGGATTCATTCCTTGACCATATTCAGGTCCAGTCTAAAATAGGTTTAAAAGATATATTTCATTATATATCAATATTATATATGCTATGCTGTTTTACTACCTCTAATACTCATTTTGAGAGAAATGAGCAAATTTCATACCACCTACTGCCTGCCACAGTCATAAGTAGCATGGATATTTATCAAAGGTGAGCTACTAACACCTTAATCTATTTATGAATGTCTTGTGCAGATGGACAAAATACAGATTCATCCATTATATTTCACTGCCCTATTTCTACAACCCTTCCCTGTGATCTTTAAAATAGGCTGCTAGAATGCTGAACATGCAGTACATTAAGAAGAGTTGATTTTACATGGGAACAAAAAAGATCTGCCATATAACAAAGGAAGGTGCATTTGTCTCATACTTTCCATCTCAACATTCCTGCCTTCCATCCTACAATGCAATTAAAAGTGGAGAAAGCTTGCTCTGTTTGCATGCCAGAGGAATTTACCCTCAAAATGTTTTTATGCAGTGAAGCTAGAAAATACAAAGAAAAACTCCAATAGCTAAAAATGGTACACACCACGAGCTACCCACAAAGTATTTCAGATGCTTCAAAATGTACAGATAATGGGAGAACTGATCTGATAGAGGAAAACAAATGGGAAGAAAAATTTTTCTGTCCAAGATTACACAGACAGGTGAAAAACCACAGTCTTTACAACCTATTTGTATTAGTTCTAAAATACTTTTAATGTTATTATTCATATAATGAATTCTCTCTCAAAGCAAACAACTTTGAAAATATGGATTGTAAAACCTAAGGAAAAGAGAAGAAATTTAAGATTCAAACATTCATCTAGGTTTTATTTAACAGATGAATATCATAACACAGTAGAAGAACTTAAAAATGCAAATGACCGTTTGAACGTAGAATAGTTTTAATGTTACTGTGATAGTTATTCTTCATTTGCAGCACAAAAGAAGGAGCAAAGTTGTGCTTACTTGAGCTTCTCAAGTAAGCAAACAAGTGGTCAAGAAACTAAGAGATGATATTAAGAAAGCTGGGCAGCAAATCCTTACAGCGATACCGCTGAAGTCATTAGAGAAGATGAAGGTGAAAGAATTAAGACAATGTCATGCACAAGGGCAGCTGTGTGGGCAAGGAGCCAGTCAGATACAAAGGGACAGCAGGCTAAATAAAGTGCGGGACATAAGATACTGCCTCATAAATATACGCACAAGCATACAAGAGTTGTTGTTATCATTCTTTGTGATGCTCAAAATATGTGCAGGTTAAACTAAAAGAAACAGACACAACAAAAGCATTTCAGAAGACTTCATATTCAAAAGACAACAGCTTCCTACACAGTCAGGTTATTTTCACTACTAACGTCTGTTTCTAACATCACCAACTTTGGATAATTCAGTTAAAGACTGTAATGGCAAATGGTGTATGGTGAAATAAGAGGTTTTTTACTTGGTTATACCCTTAGTATCCTTCTTGAGCAAAACATACCAAAATGAGACAGCCAGAGAAAACAGCCTTTTTCAGATCTCTCAGCCTTCAGATCCTTAAAGCTGCATTGATTTTGGTGGTTCTGAATTAAGAATTTTTAATGCTAATTTTTTCCTAGCGGATTTTGAGAATTATAAACCATGAATTTCAGTAGGAGCTAATTATCTAATTAACCTAGATTTCCTTGGGAAATCACTTGTCCTGTTTTGAGGGCAAACAAAATAAGGAAGATGAAGAAACAACTTATATGTTTTACAATTTTACAGTCTCCAAAGTATGTGCTTAAACAAGATGATTTTTCCTACACAAATCTGCTCTCAATGTATTCAGTATGAAGATTTCAAATGTCACACTTCTGTGTCTTTATTTATTTTTAATATCGATTTCGGTAATACTCAATGAGGACTGAATTCAAGCTATATTTAAAACTTCATATCATCCTGGTGTGATGTTACCTAGCCTAACATAATACAAGCCATGGACATAGCTGTGCATTTCATCAAAAACTGTGTATCATCACAACTGTTATCATATCCAGAAAACTTGAAGAGTTTTTTTTCTTCTCCCTCTCAGGAACAGAGATAAAATTTAAGCCCTAAAACATTACTCCAAAGCATAGGTTTTAAACATGAAGGTTCTCTTCTATTTCCTGCAGTTTTTCCCTTGATGCTGCATATTATGGGAACAAAAGTGACTGTAACACCAGGTACTAACAGCCCAACTCCCCATCATCATCACTAATCTAACACAAGTTTGAATGGCTAAGTATGCTTTATGTATACTTCAAGCAATATTATTTTGCATTGGTCTAGTCACCATCCAACATGACACACAATGAAAAGTCATGTACAAAATGTTTACTACTACCTCACAAAATAATACTTCCTAAAATAGGATAGCATCTAGAAGATTTTTATCATTTGCAAAGCATCTTCATAAGGACTGAAAAGATGACAGGTTAATCTTAATAGCTGTACAGTGCTGAGACAATGAAGTGATGCATCATAAATATATGGACACTCTGTGGCTGCTTTTGTTGGATCAAGTGGAGGATTGATTACTTCAGATGGTCTTTTGTTTCTGTACAAACTGAGGACGAGTACACAAACCACAGCTAGTCACTGCAGGATAAACGAATTTTCTAAGTGGCAATAAATCTGCCACCAAGAATAAAAGCACCATTTAAGAAACTTGAGATTAGAAGACTCCAGAGACCCTAAAGTGATGTCTCACTGGTGCAGCAAAAAGCACATGAACATCTTCTGGGACTGCATACACTTTAGTGGAAAGATAGTTCAAAGCCTACAAGTCCTCCATGAACGAGTCTCCAGAAAATTTTCAACCTATTTTTGAGAGCTGAAGGACGTCATCAAACAAATGCTAACCTTAACAAAGGCACACGAAACGAAGAAAGTACGACAACTGACACGCTAGGCTGAGGTGGGAACAAACTCTTGCATTTCTTTTAAATCTCTCCAGAATCAAAACAGACTGATGTTGAAATCAGGAAACTCCCAAATCCAGCTCCATGAGGGGAAGAAGCTGCACTGTACAACACTTCTCCAGATGAGTGTTATTCCATATACTCTCTCTGCAAATCAGTGTAAGGAGGAAAGAGTTGGGATAAACTATTATATATTCCAATGAGGCCTCTAAAGGAGGTGATGCTAAAAATCCTCGTGAATATGCAGAGTTGCTTGGAGGCTTTGATCCTCCACTACACTTGAACTAACTCTTGCTGTGATGTGAGCTCAGTTAAGAGACAGCTCCTTAGAAGCAACTGCATTGGAGAATTTCACAGCATTGTCAGAATTAAATAAATAAGTAAGGTATGGGATACACACAAATTAGTAATAATATTGACAGAAAATGGCAAACGAGCATTTACTGACTTAAAATCTGAGTAACTGTTACTCTCCCAGCAAGTATTCTTAATTCTGACACATACCTTCAATATTGTTTTTGGACGTTTTTTGAAGTACAGTTTTGGCTTTTCAATCACAGGAAGAGGAGGAAGCTTCTTCAGCTCTTGAAGGACAGACATTGCAGCACGTTTCTTTGAGAGCTTCTTACTGTTCCCTTCTCCTTCTGCAGTGAATTCTCCTACTGTAACTCGTGTGACAAAGCTCTTCATGTGAGGAGGTCCACTTTCTTTTATCACCTTTTAAACAAAAGCATTTGGAGTCAAATCATCCTATAACCTAATGTTTATATTTCTGCAACATACTTAATACCAATGAAATCCTTCTCCTACTTGGAAGCATTTAGATGGGTTTTCACAAAATCTAGGTGAGTCTTAATGGCAGTACCAGGTTTGAGGATAGAAAACGAAGGCTGATAGGATAACATGAATTTAACCACCATATTCAGTGTTTCACAGAAAATACAGTAGACCTGCATTTTCAAAATATATCAGTTACACGGTATACAGCAGTAACGCATATTTAAAACAGGGCTGTTGTTGTCTTCTTGCAAGGCACTTCCCATACTAAAGAATTTCAATTCATGAAGGTCCATCAATCTTTCTCTCCATACAACATATTCAAAACTGTTCTTACACAACACTGTTTAAATACGTTGATCATTTTCTTCTGTTACCATTAAAATCTGGAATGTTCATACATGGTTCCAAACTTCCATCCTAAAGGCCAGAATTTTGACATTATCCTAACTGCAGACAGTACTGCCTGCTCTCAGCTCTTACCTTGCCAAAGCACACAGCTCAGAGACATCATGCCCACTAGAAAGGCTGCCATAGCATTGTGTCCACGACTCTCAGCTGTCCCTCTCACCAGAAAGGAATGACCAAGAGAAGCACTGTCACTCACACAGAAACCAGTCGGTTCTGGAAATTTTAATTCACTCATCCATTTCCAAACATACACAAGACAAAAGACAATGAGAAAATGCATTTGAAGTACTCCTCCACTACTAAAAGTTGTAATATGTAAAAATAAAATTGAGAAGTTCTGAATGGTGCACCTTTGTTGAGTATTTTTCTGTCTACACCCTTTCATGCACAGAAGTATCCTCCTCCTAGGAGGCAGTGCTGCTAGGATGTAGTTACCAATAGATCACAGTACTGCATATGCTAAGACAGACATCTATTTATGTACACAACACTTACTGGTCTGGATAATGTCTATCAGGAATTAGAGACCTCATCTGGGAAAAGGTTCAGCTATTTTGTTTGATGGGCGGAAGCAGCTACCTAATTTAATCTTTGGTACATGTACTGTGTGCAAGGAGAGATTAGAGCATCTGACAGGCACATCTCTCCACTGTCTTCAAAAGTAATACAAATATATATTTTTCAGTAGGTGCAGTAACATCAAACCATCCACTGAAGTATAATGCCTGAGTGCAAGAGAAGGGAAGTAAAGGTGCTAGGGCCTTCTTGGTGCAATAACTGTATTTTTAATGGACTGGAACCTTCAACCTTAATATTATTAAAACATGTTTTGTATTAAAGTTCTTTTTATCAAGGTCATGTCCCTTGCATTATTTAGTTTTGCAGTTACACTGTAATGAGGCCTCCCTAGGCTTGTATTTCTTTTTTAAACTCTTTTTTGTGGCGTTTTCACCCAGCAAATACAATTATCACAGCATATCTCAATAAAAAGACACAAAATGAAGACTAACAGACGACTTTGTCCCCGTTTTGTCCACATTTTCCCAGAATAAGGCGGCATCTTTGCCAGCATGCAACAGTTACACTACAGTCTAAGAGTGTTCCCACTCTCAGATTCAGGATAATGATTTCAGAAGTGTTTTCAACATTGCTTCACTTGAAGGTGAAGTGTGAGAAGTGGTCGTGCCTTCATGGCCCCCAGCCTAAGCCAGGGAAGCTGCACACCCAGTTTTATTCCACTGCAGGCACAGTAGAGCTATGTTCCTGCACTACATCCTTCAGCACTGCCCTTTCCTTTGTCATTAGTATGCATCCTAACTGACTACTGCACAGTGCTATCCAAATCTTACAACATGCCAGCTGTAAATAGTAAGGCTAAATTAATGTTACTAGAGTCCTTAATCTTTTTGTGGTGTTATTAATGGCATTATATAGGTGTTTCTACTTATATGCAATGCAGCACATTAATAAAATATACAACAGTGTATATACTGACCAGATGAAAAAGGACAACGTAACTTGCTTAACAAACATAATTGCTGAGTTCCTTAAATATTATTTTTATATAAGTTTTCTCATATATATAAATGCACACAAAAGTATATACATGGAAAAGAATTTTAATATAAAACCTGATTATATTTTCATGTGCATAAATATAAAACCAATGTATTCTGCTGTGAGTTTCATCTTTTGAACATCTAAGCATGTGGTACAAGGTAAATAATTGCCTGGAAAACATTCAAAACTGTTTCTTTGTTAGTAAGTATATGAAAAAAGTCTGTACTGTCAATGTAATGAACCCCTAGAATTTGGATGGGATCTGGATCAAGCTAAACATCCAAAATTGGTAATTTAGCAAAAAAATATTTACCTAACAACATTTTTTGTTAACCTCAGATTTTAGATCTTTTTATTCCATATGATTTCAAACAGTTGTTCTATAAGCCTAGGCACACAAAACACTTAAAAGAAATTCAGCCTTTGCTCTCCAAGAACACTATATGCATTAGTACATTAAACCATTTCCTCAGTTGAAAGATACGACCTATGGATCAAATCATGGCTAATTTAAAGCTGAGAATTTGATTAGGGGTGACAGTTCAATACACTTTTCTTTTCTGTTCCACTGATTTAAAGAATAATTCCAGCAAGAGAAAACACATGGGGCCAAAACTCATCTAAGGTCAAGTTACATCAAGAGTGAATTTGGCTCAATTTAATGAATCATGCTGACAAATGAAAAACAGCAGTACAATTACAATGAAAGAGCAATGCTGCTTCAATTATTAAAGAGACTACAGGTACAAAAATCAAAAGACAATGACAAGATTAAATGGACATTAAAAAAATAACACAGAAGACAAAGAACAGGTCAGCAAAAACATGTCACCTATATCCATGATTATTTAGAAAATACCAATATATTTCCATGTGCTTGTGTGGGCTGACCTGTCAGATTTTTCCAATTTAAAATAAAAAGAGTCTGGATGGTTTATTAAAACAGACGAATGAGAGCTACTCAGTACATTCATCACCCAGTCTGAAAGCCTAATGCCCAAGAGACCAGGAGCTAGATGGGCACAAAATCACAGAATCACAGAATCACAGAATCACCCGGGCTGGGAGGGACCTCAAGGATCATACAGTTCCAGCCCCCAAAACTCCTCGCCAAGAACATGCTCAGCCTTTCAGAGGCAGCAGTCTGCTCTGCTCCTAGCTCAAAACACTGAGCCTTCATCTCACTTTGACCAGAAACAATTTGGGAAATAAAACAACAGTATGAAACATCCTAAGGCATCTGATGCCTGGTGTGAATACTGGACCATTTCTACACAGTTCTTCTAACTGTGTTGACTTCAGTTTTGTCTTCCAGGCCAACCCAATTCAATACTAACAAGTTTGGAAAGTAAAAAACATCCATGGTGCTAGAGAACCAAAACAGGAAGATTTCAGTACATGCTAAAGGATGGAATTGGAGGTAAAATCTTAGAACTGTCTGACAATTCCTAGCAGCTTTGTACCCCTCCTTAAAAATTGCTCATTTTGCTCACATATGCCTTTAGAGTTGTGTAGTGGCTGAAAAGTTGACAAATAAAGGTTAAGTAAGGATACACCCATGGTCGGTGTGTTATGAAGCTTTTTTTTTTTTTTTTTTTAATTAGAACAGAATGGTTTTATTGTAGTTAGCAATTTAATAGATAGAAAGTCTTTAAAACCCTTCCTAATGCTCCTAGGCAATTAAAATCAGCCACGTTATACAAAACAGGACGAACAGAACAAGCACCTAACACACTGGCAAAGCAGCTGGAATGAAACGATGTACAGTTTGAACAGTTACATTAAAAAAAGAGAACTCCTGGGTTCTGCACGCTCCCCTTATTTTCCACCCCTTATGCAATTCTGAGAATGTGTTTACATAGAACTTTACATATCTTTATGACCATTAATTAGTTGCATAACACAGCACTGTTGGAACATTTGCTAAAGCTTCGTCAGTTGAAGAGAAGAGAGATCATTTTATAGCCATCGCAGAAAAACAAGCTGGAGAAAGCTTTGATGCCTGCCTGGAATAACACAAAACCATTTGCAAATAAAATCCTATTAGAAACATCAGATCCTGAGGATTATCCATAATTGCTAAGCAGACTTATTTAAATACAAGCTAGTACCAAGTTAAATCAAAATTCTATCTTAAAATGTCACATATACTCAGATTTAAGGGTAGAAAATAACACAAAACCTGTCAGGAGAGCAAGAAAATGTCTTTTTTCAATGTTGTTAACATTCTTTGGCAAAGGACACATTAGACTTTTCCTGCACTAAGTATCTCTTCCTTCATTCTCTCCTTACCAAATGCTCTCCCTTAAATAAGCTGAAACACAGGGACAAAGTTAGGAACGTATTCAAAGCACTACGCCTCTTTCCATTCCAACATCCAAGCTATTCTTTGATCTGTGACCATTCACCTCTCTGTATTTTACTGTACTGATTTCTGTGGAACTGTTCCAAATACTTTTAAATACTTAAGGTAGAAAATAACTTGTGTGAAAACTGAAGCATTAATTCTTCTCTTCCTTTTTGAAACACAGGCATGTTTTTCCATTGCATTGATCATACATAGGAATTACATTCTTTCCATGCGGTTGCAAATTGATAAACCAACACCACCAGCCACTCCAGTTTTATCCTTGATTTTTCTCTCTCAACTCTCCAATTAGTCCATATTATACTTTGTTTTTTTTTTTTGCAGTTATATTTCCCCACATACGAAGTACATACAGATTTGTTATACCAAGGAATTTCTTTGTCAAAATCAATACTCAATATCTTTGTCTCCTTGCCTAGCTTATGAATGATTTCTCAAATTTCCAATAAGGACCAAGTAGCTTAGTTGACATCAGCCAAACCATGAGTACTGGCCAAAAACATCAGTGCATAAAGCATGCTGTACAGCATGTCACATAACAATATATTTTTTTAAAACATGCAAATATGTTCATGCATGTCAAGATGAAAAAGGCCTCGAGAAAATAACCATCACCAGTGAAGGCACTTCCCACGTTGTTCACATTTGCTCAGTATATATGTGTAACAATATACATCCATTTTTTCTGCATTAGAAAAGCAAAATCAAAAAAAAAGGCAAATACCTTGGAGGTCTGGTGGCTTCTACCACAACAAAGTCAGATTTTTACAGTTTGTGTAAAAACTTTTTCATTGGAAAAGTTCTGCTGTTGTTATCACTTAATCCGCCAGCTAGTTCAATGAATGCAGTCAGAGCAACTCCAAAAAATTCTCTATTACTTAACGTAAACAAAGGTATAAGAAGTAGATTCGTAGACTGAGGCCTAAGTAGAGATTGATCAGGTGTCAAACAGTGTGGTAGACTGAAAGGAAGTCTTGACTTTCTCAAAACAGAACACTGGATGCAAAGTCTCTTACTGGGAACTTCTGTAGTGCATGAATACTTGCAGTTAAAGCCAAGACTTCATCTAACTCTTCATTTTGAAGATTATCTGAAGTCAGTTTGAGTATGGCCACTGATTCTACATCCCACAGTATTATACAGAAAATGCATGAACTGCCTTCCTGCAATTTACTTATTTCCTGCCAAATATTGGCATTATACTTTTTCTGAAAGAATGTCTCTTTTTACAGTAGAATTTCTCAGGTACTGATACAAATCAGTCATTATAGATACCAGCATACCACTCCAGGGACTGAATCTTAATCTTTCAGAAGACAGCCTTGTCTGTCTTATTTTGGTGCCTGGCAAAACTGTAGAGACTACTCCAGGAGTTCCTGAAAAACACCTGAAAGACTATCCAGCCATTGGTCACAGGCAACACAGGCTCACATGATGAATGCTTAACAAACTTGGTGTCTTTTTATGATAGTTATGCACCTAGATGATCAAGTGAAGGATGCGAGTTGATGTTTTCTTTTTGTATTTCAGCAAAACTCTTGATACTGTTTCTCACAGTATCCTTATAATTACTATGTCCATCATACATAGGGTTTGGGTGCTCCTGGATGGAGCCTTTCGGGACCGTTCCAACTCAGAATATTATATGATTGCACCACAGATATTTATTTATACTTTACATGAATTAAAGTGTCATTTTTAACTGAGTTGAGTTTCAGTGCTGGGTTCTTCAATACTTTCTCAGCAAACAGATAATATAGAATACATACCTCAAAACTGACGGGTATATTGCGCTTCAAAGCAATTTCAAACACAACACTGATCTCAGACTTGTTTGCATCTTTATCTTCTTCTGTTTCTTTTCCTGCTTCTCCATTCTGAAAATGAAGAGTACACAACTCTGTCATTTTTGTGTTCTTCTGTCACACTGTGAATCAGCATTGGTATACCCCCACCTCAGCACCCCATTATCAGCCACCCACTGACCTATGAAGCCAGATATGATGCAGTTATGCTTCATATCAAAGGAACACAAACACGTTATTTTATAAACCAATGATAGAGGGCAAAACGACTTCTATAGGTTTTAGTCTTATAAATGGCATGGCTAATTATCATCTGAATAAAAGCTTTGAACACAAGTATTAAAGACCCTGTGACCCGCTTAACAGCTTCTCTGTGGGTGCCCCTCCTAAGCAAGGACAAGTCTCCTGTACCTCTCAAGAACGACTGAAGACAGTACTTCTGTCAGAACGGATAGAGTGAACCCTCCTGTGCTTTGACTGGGTCACCAGGTTACAGGTGTCCCCAGCAGGTCCAGCTGCTTAGCGGCCCCTCTGTCGGCTTCCCTCTGGGAATTAATGACCAGTATGAAAAGGTAGTGACAGAGAGCAGCTTGCTCAACACAGAGAGGTATTTATTTATCCATAGGAACATAACAAACAAAGAGGATTAGAGATAAAACAACAAAAGGCACACGCAAACATTATCCTGCATGAAATT
The DNA here is from genome assembly GCA_035772895.1 of Perdix hodgsoniae. NCBI lineage: Eukaryota > Metazoa > Chordata > Aves > Galliformes > Phasianidae > Perdix > Perdix hodgsoniae. The sequence continues at coordinate 2,960,086 of JAPSGF010000011.1, forward strand.
TGGCTTTGCTTTGCACTTTAGGTTAAACCCTATTTTTTTCAGACAACCACTGGCATGGGGACCAGATATCATCTCCTGCAACTGCTGCTTTTTGGTATCACTCTCCTAGGCCACATTTTACTTAGTTTGCAGAGGTTGATCTTCCAGCTACTTTCACACTGCAGTACCCTGAATGCTTCAAACTGGGATCTCTCAATAAATGTGTAATTTTGGCCAGACTCCTAATTTTTTATTACTGGAGGTAAACATCAAAGTAGTTTGGGATGAACTAGGTGGATTCCTGCAGAGCTCCCATCTTACATAATCAGGCCTGATGTAAATCTTCAGCCACCAGCACAGCTACAAAATTTAGATACTGAAGTTAAAATAACATTAAAAAATAACAGTTTCTTCAGAATAACAAGGGCATTTACTATTACTGTATCAATCATTTCTTAACTCTTAATATATATCATGTGTAACAAAAAGGAAGACCAGAAATACTCCAGCAGCCTTTGGAGCACTTTTTGTCTCACTAAATGGTTGACTTCATAAAAGCAATTTACATCCCTGCCACTGATCTGGAGCTAAATACAAGACAACACTGATAAAAGTCTGCAGAACCTGCTGAAAAGAAAGGGTACAATGTAAAGCAGAAACAAGGGGAGTTAGAATGAAATTATGTAGGACTTCTAGCCCATTTCACACAATGAAATGTAAAGTACTACTGAAATCAAGAATGTGGATCATTACAGGACAGGCAAATCATTGATTCAGCGAAAGACCTAGGCTTGCTGAGAATATTCAGCTGAATGGAGTTAAAAGGACAATATTAAAAACCAAAAATATATCTTTGGGTAGACAGAACGTCAAACAAATAGTGGAGTAACATTATTTTGTAAACAACTTTAGTGAAAATCTTACACAATATGGTATTCAATTAAGTCTGTGTTTTATAAACTGAAAATCTGAAAGGCAGACAAAAAAAAGCCACACAGATGAACAGCTGGTTATAAAGAAAACAAATTTACACCAAGACATTATGGAAACCATTAGTTCTACAAAAAGATTTAAAATTACTTAAGCATAATCTCTAAATACATAGAGGGAAGAGATTTTTCATAGCTGTTTTTAGATTTAGCAAAGACAAGAAAATACTGATTAGACAGAAAATGAAGCTAGGTGAATTTAGCCACATTCAGCTTCACACCATATTTATTTTGTCTCTGAAAAGGGGGGAATAAGCTTTTGCATATCTTTTCACCAAGCACAGTGGAGTAACTACCTGGACTTCCTCAGCTTAGCGAAGATAAAACATGCTCAGGAGTGTTCCAAGTACTTTGAATTTAAATTTGATACTCATTCCAGAGCTGATACTTTAATTGTAAGGCCTTTCTTAGCCTCAAATCTATGAGATAGTAAGGTGCTTTGGCAGACACACAGTAGTTCTTTTATGTAAGCAGTTTCAGATTCACCTACACTCCTGCTCTGCTTGCTGATCATTTCTTGTTTCTGCTCACCTCACACTTACCATATATTTGCTCAAGGAAGCACTAAGATGGTAATATTCTTTAACAGTTTAATATTGATGAGGGATTTTATCCTTAATGCAGTTGAAAAAGAAGTAAATAAATGTGGGCATCAAGATGAACAAAGACTATACAGAAGCCCCATTAAGCAAACAGGGTTCTGAAGATCAGAGTTGAAGACCAACTTAGAGTGCTATTTTACACAGACCCCACTCCAGCGAGGCTCACCAGTGGGATGTAGGGCCAGCCTGGTCTCAGCAGGCCTATCTTATCCCTTTCTTGCTCTCATCAGAAGCACAGTGGCACTGGCCAGAGAAGAGGGGAGTTCCACCAGTCAAGTAATCAGGGCCATTCTGACTTGTGTACTGCTCTGATCCATGTGCTTGGCAGGGGGAATCTCACATCTTCCCTTGCTGATCCCAGCATTTCAGTTCTGCTGAAGGAAGCAGAGGTCTACAAAGCTGGAGCAATCCCATGGTGAGGGCACATCCCTCCACTCAGCAATGCACATGACCAGCAGCAGAGAAGAGCTCAAATCCTTGGTACCATGAGGCCTAATTCTGTTTAACCTGCAGTTCTTGGGGTAGATGCACCCAACCCCACATAATTCATCTCCGTGTACTCCAGGGTCACTTCCAGCCTTCTCCAGTCACCTATGACTTTAGCCCATAAAGAGACAAAGTGGATCTTTCATCGTCCCTACCTACAACCAGTAGCCTCAGCCTAAGATACACAGGCTTTCCTTGGAACTTCATTCATTTTCCTGCCCACAGACATCTGCTACTGAGATCCCACAGCACCCCAGACGAGCTTCAGCTGCTGCACCATAATGTCACAGCACTCCCACAGATCTTATCACTACCACACAACTCCTAACACACCTAACACGTTATATTCTCTTTTGACAGTGCTCCATTAATTTTTCTCTTGGCTAGCTGTGCATTTGATTCAGTTTCACCACCTTCATAGCGGTGAAGAGAATGAAGTCACTTACTGTTCAGTTTTTAAAATAATTTTTGTTTTAGTTGTATTTTCAATTTGCAAAGATTACTCTGGGACTAATTTTTCTGCCAATTTATTTTAAAATGATGATTTTCATTTTGAAATAGCAATACACACCACTAACATACACAGCACTGAGAAAGCTAATTATTCAAAACGGGAACAAAGAGCTGAAGGACTAAAACCATCAGACAGCTTTGCAGTAGACGCCAGTGACCTCAGCCATGTTCCTAGGTACACTGGCAACATGTCACTTAAGACCACATTCATGGCACGACAGTCACTTAAGATTAATAATTAATTCTTCATGAAGACACTGATTACATTGATATTTTCTTGACTCTTGGTATAAATTCTTGGGAATTCATACTTCGGGACTTTGGGATAAACGCTTACACTGAGGACAATCTCATCTTTAAATGCCTGCTTATTTTCACTGCTGAAGTCTTGTTCTATGTTAGGTGTGCAGTTATAAAGAAAGAAACAACACTAATGATTTCTTTGCATTTCTTCTCTGCCTTTAGGGCTAATATAATAATAATTTATATAGATATTATATATATATATATAAAATATAATCTAATAACAGAACACTAAAATTAGACACTGAAAAATTGCTAAGTAGATTGTTGAACTTGGTACCATAACATGAAGGTTAGGAACGGCATGTTTTCTGAAACACAAACCTGAGGTAACTTTTCTGGAATAGGCTCGTTCTGGAGAGCTTGTAGGGCCTTCATTGCAGCATTATGTCTAGCAGCTTGGCGAGTCTTTCCTTCACCAAAAAACTCACTGTTGCCAACAGTTAACTGGACATAGAAAATTTTAGGCACTGGGCAGTGATACCTGTAAAGAAATCATGAACAAGTTAATGCCTTTCTACGTGTTAGAAAGCAGCAATATAAGTTACAGATTATAACCATCAACCGTATGCAATATAGAGCGGTAGCTAGGACTACAGCATTTTTTTTGCTTACAGAGTAAGCCCTCTCAAATACATGAAAATTGACCAGCAAGGCAGCTCCTACATGCACACCAGCTCTTCACCTCCCATTTCCACACCTCTGCAACAACCTGGGTAGCATTCCAAGTCAGCAGCCTAGTGCTGCTGCCTTCCTGGCCTAAGCATTGAGAGAATTAGGCCAAGGAGAACCAAAAGCTCCTGTGCAAATTACATCTGGGAGACAACACCAGTCCCAGGAGCAAATGGCATGGAGAAGGAAGGAACACGAAGACCCTCCCACAGGGACAACAAGCCTGCACAGTATAGCAGGGAGAAAGTCAGATGGAAGAGAGTGAAGGACCTAGACAACATATTTCTGGACTCTAGTTGAAGTTCAAGCATTTAAATTGTTGCAAAGGTTAAAGACTTCTCTTCCAAAAGCATAACGAAGCATAGGGAGAAGCTCTCCTCCAGCACCAAGGTAGCCAAACCTTTTTGCAGGTGCTGAAAGAAAAGCGTAAATCACCACCCTATTGCTTTCCCTTTTTGCACCAGAAAAAATTCCAAGCATAATAACGGGATTTGTTGTTTTGAATATGTTTGAAAGGTACTGAAAGATAAAGCAAAAAACTGAAAAGTTTTCCTATGAACTAACAGTTATATCTCAGAGAAAGCAGTACCCTTATTCACATCAACTTCAACATCTCTATTTTCAGTAACAGAAATAGCTAACCCAACTCATGCTCCCTATCCTGACACCTGTCCCTTGCAGGGAATGAAGAGTCAGCAAGCCATTCTTGGTTTTGGAAGGTACTGCCAAAGCAGCGTGACAACAAACATAAGAGCTTGTCTGCATCAGCAAATTCTACAGAAAAGATGCATTCCCCTAAAACACCACAAAAAAGTAATGTACAACAGATAGTTTTATGTAATTAATGCTAAAATAATAATCTTTTAACAAAAAAATCAGAAAAAAATATCCTTTAATTATATTTTATGCAGGTACAGGAATTAGTTTCATATTCTATAGTCTAATCTGCCTGAGGAACTTTCCTTAGTGTTTTTTCCAACACACCAGAGATTTTTTTCCTTGGAAAAACATACACATATGAGGAATGTTCTCTCCTTTATGACATATAACTCGTACCTACTTTATGACAATATACAAAAGCCCCAAATTCTGAAAGCTTGGACAAAAGCTTGGTCCACTGCAACAATACCAGAACCACTCAAAAACACAGCAAAGTACTTCTTCCTCTTAAAAGCCCTTTATTAAAACATGCTTTCCTTTTTTGTGTGTGATGACCTCTCGTATGAAGACTGACTTTTCATTAATACATGTAACTGATTTGTTTCAATTATAAAACAAAATACATTTTCTTCTGTTAGCAGCACATTTCAAGTTCAAACAACTGTGAATAAGCAGCCCATTCTTATTGTCCCTGAACTTTGTGTCAAGTTCTAAAAACATGTTTATACGGAAGAGAAAAACCATAATGCTGGCTCCAATAAGCCTCCAGCTATAGGGCCTTGGAGGGCTGAGCTAAGTTGCCTTTATGAATGCAGAAAGTGGGCACTTACTTTGCCTTCCTGTTTACAGTTTAACACAGTTACAGGGAATTATTAAGGCCTAGAAATGCATTTTCTTGTGTAAAATTTTCATAAAATTATAGAATGACTTGACTTGGAAAGGATCCTAGAGGTTATCTGGTCCAGTGCAGTGCCAGAAGCAGGGTCGAACTCTGAAGTTACACCATCTTTTTCAGGCACTGTCCAGGGTATTTTGGTATCTTCAAAGATGCACATTCCAAAACTTCTCCAGACAGTCTGCTCCAGTATTTGACCACCCATTCTGGAAGGATTTTTTTCTCATATGTAACTCTAATTTCTCTTGCTAAAACACATATCCATCACTTCTCAACTTTTTGTTATGCATTGCTGAGAACTCTTTGTTTTCTTTAAAACCACTCATCACACTAAATGAAGACCACAGTCAATTCCCTACCTCTACTCAGCTTCCTATTCTCTAAACTAAACATGGCTCTTTTAGTATTTCCTCATGCATGATGAGGAATTCACTATGGATGCTCTCCAGAAACTTCCTGGACTGCTTGCGCCCTGCTGTGTTGTACCTCCAACAGTTACTGGGATAGTTAAAGTCCTCCATGAGGATCAGGGCCTGGGACAATGAGGCTTCTTCCAGTTCTTGAAAAAGACCTCATCTATTTAATCCTCATCATGCTATCTGTAGGAGTCACCCATCACAACATTACTTGTACCGGTCTACCCTCTAATCCCCACCCATGAACTATCACGTGTCCCATCACTCATCCCCCGGCAGAAATCCACGTATCCTCACCACTCTATTGCATAAAGCACAATACTTTCTCCTTGCCACGCCAGCTTGTCCTTCCTAAAGAATCTGCATGCACCAGTTATAGCACTCCTGATTCGTGAACTAACCCAGCACACCTTTGTGATTCCAGTGAGGTTATAGCCTTGCACCTGAGTGAAGTCCTCCATTTCCTCTCATTTGTTCCCTGTGCTAAGTATGTTAGTATGCTTGCATTTCAGATGGGAATCCAGCAGTGCTGATTTCACAAAAACAATGTAAAAAAATCACGCCGTCCTTATTTGTGTGAATACACTTGAGGTGGGCCTCCACTGGCATTGTTTTGTTTGTTTCAGGATCTCTCTTTCCAACATTGCCTTTGCTTACTAACGTGCTCCATCACTTATGTATTTGAATGCAGATAAATTCCATTCTCTCTCTCCCCTGAATTCACTAGATCGCTTAACCTAATGATTGTCCTACCAAGGGCAAGATCCCTGTTCTGGTTTCTTCCAAGTAGTGATTCTCAAAGAGTGCACAACAATTGGAAAAATCCAGTCTCTGTTGTCATGTAGTCATGGCTGTTATGCTCCACATGTCACTTGGCAATCTTTGTTGGCCACAGTGGAGATCAGCAGCAGGTAGTACCCTGAGAAACAGACAACCCCTGGCAGTCATTCCCTAATTTCTAAACCCCTGGCAAGCAGCAAATCTTGAACACAGGTCAGGTTCACAGATGAGGAGCTCTGTCTCTTGCAGCAGAATTCTGCCCAGTGTTATAAACTGCCACTTCCTTCTCGTTTTGCTGCGGGGCTCAAGCTCACTGGATGCTTGAGAGCTCCAGAAACCTTTTTTGTTGTCGTGGCACTGAACTGGTAGTTGCAGAGCTGACAGTGTAGCAGAAGCCTTTTCCCTGATGCCAAAAGTTGTAGACTTCCAGCCTTCATCATCATAAGACTCCATCTCCCAGACCAATAAGCACTGACTCTCCTTGCTCCTCCTTTGAGAATCAGGCTCTTATACCTGCAGTGTCTCAGAGAAGATCAAATCAGTCCCTCATTCATCATTTCTAGTGATGCCAGCACAGCTTGCTGACATTTTCCTGCATTTTCATTACACGGTAATACAGATCTGTCATCCCCACCCACAGCTTCCAGCACTTCTGCAGCTGGAGATCAGGAGAGCTCCATCTTCCCTCCAGGGCGAGATCTGACCCAAAGTCTCCATATATCAGGGACAGTTCCAGATGGAGCTAGAAACCTTGCAGTGTGGCATGCCACCACCATCACTGAGCACACACACTGTCCTCAGCAGAGCTTCTGGCCCCCTTCTATGTGAGGCACTGTGCAAGGCACTCCTTCAGCTGGCTGCCTGTGAGAGTGGTGCTTTTATTGGCTTCTCCTTCATACCCAATGAAAGGCTGTCTGGACTTCTCTAGTCCAGGGACAAGCTGAAAAGAAAAGTTCAATGCACGTTTTGATCAGGTGTGACTGACAGAACTTATTAGGAGCAGCAGCCTCCACTAGCTATGCTCTCCCTGTAGCAAGAGGCACTCTCAAGTTCCTTACAGAGTTTCCAGCAATCCTCCCACGAGAAGCACCCTGATAATCCCGAACAAAAAGGTGGAAACTGCTCTGTAAACTGCTGCCTCTGTTAGCTGCAGCATACCAGAGGATATGTAAAGCCAGCAGGTATCTAGATAGCACATCCCACCTTATTACTATACAATTGTCTTTATGCAGAAAAAAAGATCTGTGGAAATTCCAATCTGTATCCATCAGAAGTTCCTGCCTGTTGAGCTACTAAACTTACCTTTCTCTCCATTACAAGCAATGGAGAAAAGTCTACAAACCTAAGTCCATTTTACAGATTCATATCCCACAGTAGGCCCTCACTTTTACCCTCAACCTCTTCTCATTTTTTCTTTTAAAGGGTGTTTAGGGAGTTATTTATGTGATAATGTGGAAAATGATATTCAGCCTGTGGCTCTAGAGCCCCATGCAGCACTCTGGCATCGGTAGAATGATTAGGTTTTACACGGTTTTGATTAAACTCCTCTTGCTCTGCATGGCCTCAAGCTGAATTAAGAGCACTGATAATGTGAACAGTGCTGAGGAAGTGCAAAGGAGTACCTGAAATCCTTAGAAAATGGCCAAGATCTGTGAGGATATTGGCTTTTCTACAACAGGTAATGTGTCAAATAGAAACAGAGCATCCTCAGCTTTTCAGTGCAAGGATTAAATCTGCATTAACAAAAACCTTTAAAGTAATCATAATACTATGCCTGAAAGCAGAATGCAATGATTAAACTGAGTTTTAACACAGAATGACTCTGGGTCCTAGAGAGGCATGCCCATTCAACACCACGCAAAGTTAAGATGTCATATTTACCACTGGTCATTAACAAACCTTCCCAGCATAAGCTGAGTTGCCAAAAGGCCTGAAAACCAATCTTGGACACTCACGGAGAATTTGTTGTCTACTACACAGTAACGTACCAGCTCAGTACTTTTGTGACAAGCACTTGAGCACTACACTCCTCAGCCCTCTGCAGGTCTGTTCAGTCATAGAACTGGAACAGTTAGGATGTCAAACAGCAACACTTCACAGACAGACTCGTCAGGTTTTAAAACTATTTACATTTGAATGATATGCATTTCCCTGCATACTACACAGGTCAAGATTGTGTTCTAGAGAAAATTCTTATGTACAAACATTCCTGGGTGATACTGACACAATCCACAGAGGAAAAACAGTCAGGAATATGCAAATGACACAAGAACAGAAGACAACAGAAGGCAATACAGATATGAAATGAAACACTCAATTAGAATGTGATAAAGGATAATACATTAACAAGCAATCATACATAACCTATTAAAACAAGTTCATTTTCATCTGTCATTTCTGGACATGAGATCCCTAAGAAGATCCTTCACATACGAGGTCTGGGAAGCAGGTTCTCTTAATTACCTCTAAGATTCATAGAATGAGAAATCTGCATTTTAGCTAATACCACTGGTATCTCTTTGGAATAGTCAACCCAAAAAAGGGTATTTGCTCTACGGTTGTGACCTTGAATGCCAAGTTTCAGCAATGAGCAAATATTTACAACTAGTTATAAACTCCCAAAAATAGGGGTTCATAACAGAAATGCTGACAGACCTTAACTAAGTTGGTGTGAGCGGGCGCCACTATAATTAAATAAATCACCAAGGTCTGTTGACAATTAGAAAACTCATTTTGGTTTGCCACAGAGACAAACAAAAATTCTGTTCATTATAATTTTACTGGAATATGATGTCATAACATGTAAGCATACTGAAACAATCTGCTTCTTTTCTAGCCAAAATATTAATTGCATACTAAGGAGCCCTTGGGGCCTCTTCCTTCTTGGCCATCAAATCCACACACACAAAGACAAATAAAGTATTAGTGCATGCGCTGTGTGTTCATATGCATTTTTCTGGATTCCTCAATGGCATAAATGTTTCTGATAAATATTGTTACTATACTCTTAGAAGGGGCTAAAAAAGCAAGTGCAAGCTGAAGCATAAGGAAACCAGGAAGTTTATTTAGATTTCGTCTCTAGCTAATAACTTCAGTGAGGTTTCTAATGTCAAGGTATTCACCTATGTAAAAAACAATGTAAAAAACAATGACTAAATCCAATTACTCCCCTGTATGGGAGTGTTACAGAAATTATTATTATCCTATTTCCATTTCATACTGAAAGTGAAAAGGAACAAGGACTGGTACGTCCAATAGGAAACCTGCTAAAATGTGACATCCAAACTGGTACAGGAAAGTCATTCTTCAGATGCCAGCTTCATGCTGAAAGGGTCATTCTCTGCTCTTGTCCCTCGAGCACCTTTTCCACTCCAGTTCAAAGTGGCAGCCCTGCAGACATGGCTCAACCAGAAAAATGCTCTGAGTTCTCCAAGTGCAGGGACAGAGACACAGGCTGTGCAGTGGAGTAGGAAACAGGATTCGCTGTGAGCAACTTCTTCTCCATAACAGCTGAAATTTCTCTGGGGGAGCAAGTTGCTTAGTGCAGCTGTTCCCTGGCCATGCCCTATTTTTCTAAGCAGTCCATTAGCCACATGGATTTCTTACAGATGTGAGTACTATGTTTTGAAGAGGGAAACATCCAGCACAGCCACTTTTGTCTTCACATCATCTACTTTCTGGTTGTTTCCACAGGTCCTTACCAACACCTGGAAACAAAGACTTTTCCAAGTACTCCTCTGAAGAACTACAGCCCACTATCCCTGGATCAGTCTGTCTGTTCTCTCCTGGATCACCTCCACATCCTCCAAAAACAATCCTTAACAAGCAAGACAAAGCATGATGATGTTACACTTTTACCTATGCAAATCCCTCATTAGATTAAAGGACAAATTTCTGAAAATGCTCTTCAGCTGATATATGTAAACGTGTAAACATATTTAAATAGTCTATTACCGTTTTCACTTTTTCTAATGTTGACATCCCCTCAGCCATGCCACACAGCCGAGATAAAAATACTGTAATCTTGTCCCAGATTACCCTTCATTCAAAAGATGATTTAAACTGTGATCTGAATCTTTAAAAAAAAACAAAAAACCAATGTAATTCTGGATGATTCGATGTATTTTCTCCGTATAATACTTGAATCAATATATTTTCTCTATATAATACTTGCTAATATCAGTTCATGAAACCAATCCTAACCCACTTATGGAACCCTCCTAAGGAATTGCGTGTTTAATTACCTGTGTCTAAATTGTAAAGAATAACTGAGTGTTAGAAACATATTAGCAGAAAGAGATTCAAAAACATTTTTTACATTTTTTTTTTTTTAGAAATAATGAGATCACAGAGCACAGATACTTCTCACTTTAAGAAAAAAGAAATCCCAAACCTTCTCTACTTATAAAATATCAGTGTAAGCAAATCCTGAATTAAACAGGCAAGGGCCATGAGTGGCAGGTACTATGTGGTCCTCTTTATCTACCAAGGTCTATCAGAAAACAAGATACTTGCTAGATACTTGCTTTCAGTACTTCTACTGGGAGGATGATGACTCCTCACAGCCCTTTCCTATACTTAGTCCTGCTCCTGAACTTAAGGGTTAAGATTGGTGAATGATACAGCCTACGAAAGACCAACAGAGTTCTGTATAACAGCAGTATTTATAGATCTTTACCAGAAATACCTTGCTCATCACACTCTTAAAAATCACATTTGTCTTTCCTCTGGTTCAATCAAATCACTTGTTCTTAGTTTATCTTGCAAATAGTTACTAACATCAGATGACTATCCTGTTTTGAGATTTCCATCTGAATAATCCTCATATGACAAACGAATTTGTACTACAAGTGCCTATACTCTTACGTTTTATATTGGAAAGCCTGGTTTCATGCCTTTTCTAGTGCATCAGTCATTACAATCACCCAATTCTTCCTGTGTATTTTGACTTTCCTTTGCAGTGATGACACCTTCTGCATTCCATGACTGCTTTCCTACTTTCTGTGCACCTCTAACAAAAATAATTTAAAAGACTGCTTCTGAACCTGGAAGAGGAATAGCACTTAAACTTCCTCCAAGCTTGATTTTTAATACTACTGATCACTTTTCTTCTCCTTTGCCACCTTGCATTCCTTATACAAATCCCCACCTCCTTCATTTTAATGAAAACAGAATTCTTATCTAATTCTATAAAATGCTTCACTGAAACCCAGTAAATCAGGTTTAGTTTTGTCTCTTCCTAAAAAATGAGCTAACACATACAAGGTTAACGCATTAGTCAGACATACTCTACCTTTAGTATACGGTAACATGAGGCTGAGTTTTAACCTGTTTTACTTCCTTGTCTTTACTTCAGCTTTGTTTTAAAATTTATGCTGACTCTGCAAATACTTAACAAAGTTAATGATTATTCACTTTTTTTTTCTTTACATTGGGTCAGAGACCATTCAGTTCTTTCTTACAACATGATTAGCATAACCAAAAAAATGAGTCACGCTTTCACTATCACAATATCAAATCTCTTCAAACAATTCTATGTTAAAAAGGAAAGGGGAGGGGATTCAGTTTCATGTAATATTATCTACCATAGAATCTTCCCAGGAGAACTTGTGATGATAAGACAACAATATTGCCACATCATTGTATCTTTGAATTCCAAGCTGCTCAATACAGATATTTGGCTGAAAATAAAAATTCAATATTTACTCTCTCCACATGCCACTAATTTGTTTACCATATGCAATAAAGAATATGTACACTGATGAGTGTTCTGTATCCAAAATAATTAGAAGAAGCCAACAGAAAGCTACAGAATACTTTAACCGTCACAGATCAATCTAACAGGTACTACAACAAATGTTTGTTATGATTCTATGAAATACACTGAGCCAGCTTTGCTGCACCAGTTATAGACAGATGCTCATGTACACAGAAAGTTCAGATCTCTGATTCTGCTTTTATTTCTGCCTCTAATGGGAGATTCAGTCCAAGGTCCTTATTAAAAGTGGAAGAAGGGACTCAAAGCCAGCCTGAGTAACCTTTTTAAAACAAACAAAAAGAAGTTAATGTAAGAGTGTCCCCATGGCAGGGGTGTTGGAGCTTGACGATGTTTAAGATCCCTTCCAACCTAAGCCATAGACTCAGAATCGTAAGATTGGAACTGACCTTCAAGATCATCTAGTCCAACTGTCCTCCCATTACCATTGCTACACAAGCACTAAACCAGATCTCACAGCTCCTCATCCAGATGCCTCTTGAACACTGCCAGGGATGGCAACTCCACCACCTCCCTTGGTAGTTCATTCCAGTGCCTGACCACTTTCTGAGAGAAAAAGTTCTTCCTTATGTCTAACCTAAACCTCCTCTGGTACAACTTGTGGCCATTTCCCTGGGTCCTGTTTGTTACCTGGGAGAAGAGGCCAAATGCCTCTTCACCACAACCTCCCTTCAGGAAGTTGTAGAGTGTGATGAGGTCTCCCCTGAGCCTCCTCTTCTCCAGACTAAACAATCCCAGCTCCCTCAGCCACTTCTCATAGGACTTGTGCTCCAGACCCCTCACCAGTTTCATTGCTCTTCTCTGGACAGGCTCCAGGGCCTCAATGTCTTTTCTGTAGTGAGGGGCCCAAAACTGAACACAGTACTCAAGGTGCGGCCTCACCAGTGCTGAGTACAGAGGGATGAGCACCTCCCTGCTCCTGCTGGCCACACTATTTCTAATGCAGGCCAGGATGCCGCTGGCCCTCTTGGCCACCTGGGCACGCTGTCGGCTCATGTTCAGCCCAGCATCAACAAGCACCCCCCCAGGTCCCTTTCCTCTTCACAGTCATCCAGCCACTCATCCCCAAGCCTATCACACTGCAAGGGGTTATTGTGGCCAAAGTGCAGGACCTGGCCACTCTATGATTCTATGAGATATGGGTGAAAAAGGCTGTGAAGAAGTACAAAGAAAAAATAGGAAGAAAAGGATCTTGAACTGAATCTTCCAAAGTACTATACAAGGGACACAGGATGGGAAATAAAAGTGAAAAATAACAATCAAAATCAAGAAGAGAGCACAGAACAAAATGTTATGTTCCTCTGGAGAAGTACTTTTATCTATCAACCAAACAATTAAGTCATGAAAATGGTCAACGCAACGTCAACTTATTCTTGACTGCAGACATAGCATAAACACTATAAGAACATAACAGAAATATTGCCTCCAGAGTTTAAGGCACTGAAATGTCAAGTGGTCAATGTTGAAACGGGAATGGAGGTTGGGTTGGGAGAAAAAGATAAATAGAAGTAAAAAGAAAATGTTCTTTTCCGTGACATCAAAACAAGTACAATACGAACAAAAGAGAAAACATAGTGAAGCTGTGATGTACACTGCATACTTAGAGGTTAGAACAGACATCCAGAAGACAAACATCTCAAACTCTTATCTACTTTAGCTCATAAAATTTCCCATGAACTGTATTACTCACTAATCTTTACAAGCACGCAGAGTGGTTACTGAGAATGCTGTCCAAATACCCATTACAGTAAAAGAACATAAACAGTGTTGCATATCTGACTATAATATCATTTTCCTTCTCCATAAGAAATTCTCATTTAAAACAAAAAAATCATGTCACTTGCCAGTCTATGGACTTAGGAAATGACAAAATAAAGTACATCATTCATCTAACATACTGATAATATGATGTGTATAAACATAAAATCATCTATGGGCTAGGTCTTCACAGAAATTAATTAACATTGTGAACAGAGGAAGAAGGCCCAAGAAAGCTTAAAAAGCAATTCTCCCCATCCAATTTAAGTTAAATTGAAATAACTAGTGCATATCGAGGTACATTCTGTTCCCGCTTGGAGGAATGTAAACATACAGACACTAAATTGCGTTCTGCTGAGTCAAAACTTAACCTATCATTTTAAAGTTGGCAATTAAAGGACTGACACTATGAACATATTGAAAAATCACACTTAATTATGGCTTAGCAAGCCTCCTCTAAGCAGCTGAGCATAGTTAACTGAAAGCTCATGTTCTCGTTGCTCACCAGTCATCATCCTCTAAAAATGCACCATCACGGCCAGCAGCAGCTTCTGTCCAGAAATCTGACCACCTTTACCATCAGACTTAGAAAGAAATGAAACATGGAGAAAGAGAGATCTTGGCCAATGGGAAACAGAGCATATCTTCTGTTGTTATCCACTAATCCCATTAACAAGTTGAAAACAAGGATGACCTTACAAGGGAAGACTTGGGAAGGACAGGGAAGCCTTGGGAAGCAAAGGGAGGGGTCTGCTAATCAATTACAGCAAAGACAGAAAAATGGTAAGAGAGCAAAAAGAAGAGTGCTGAATTCTTTCAGTACTTCAGTTCTTTCTTACACAGAGGCATAAAAAGTGCAGTATTTCCTAGGGAGCATATTCATCAAAAGCATGCATAATACTTCTCTTCCAATGCTTCCATTTTCAAACTTTAGTTGATGTAATGGATTTACACCAATGACCAATGAGGAAATATATAGTCATAGCTAATAAATGATAAATGACTGCAATGAGGATCCAGTACCAGTGGTCACTGATGCACACAGTGAGTTGCTCTAGCTGGTCCACTGAATACAATTCAATGCAAAATATTAAAACAGAAATAAAAGTTGGATTGTGTTAGCTCAATATACTAAAACGTAGGATCCTAGAATTGATAAAAAGCAGGAAATGTTTATAAGCTGGTATGGAATTACATTTTAGAAATCAGGGATTATGAAAAAGATTTTGAGGATAGGGATACCAAAGATAATTGTTCAGATGTGTATCCAAAATGGCTGTTTAGACTTAATAAACAAATCTGGTATAGAGAATTACTTCTACTGAGTAGAAATAAGGTGCAGCTGCTACTGCCCATCTTCTTAAGAACTGTCACTTCTGTTTCACTGGCATGAATGCCAGGCTTCCATCTAAGTCAGTAAGATGGTCAGACTCCATTTTCTCCTCTTTTGTCATGAAAAACAGACTCAAAGCTAAGAAAAGCTGTTGTTGTTTGTTTGGAGTTTTTTGTTTATTTGTTTTTCTGGAGATGATTTCCCTTTTGATCACAACTGGAGATGATGCTCCATTTCAGCGAAACAACTCGTACAAACAACTCTTGGTGCCAAAGTACATGATGCTGTGAGTTCAGCTGCCCTTTCTCTGACAATAACCAACTTAAACTGGCATTCTTCTTTGAAAAGGTCCTGGAGAGAAAAGCAGATCTTCAGAAGATCCTAGGAATTAACATTCTGAAAAGATGTTAACCGTACTCTCACAGAAAACAAGCAGCCACCAAAATTACTGCTTTAGAAAAGAGGAACCATATTATAGTGCTGGTTGGTGAGAATTTCTATTCTAGACTCAGTTGTAAAGGAATCCTGTCATAAAACAATCTTAGGACATCTTTTTTTTTTTCAAGAAAATGTTATACTTAATCAGTCTGTGGCAGAACTTCCAGTTCAAAAGAGACAAAGACCTTGGCCTAGAAGAGATGCTGTTTCCATTACAATTCTAGTCAGATCTTACTGAGTTGTTATCTGGTAAAAATTACTCACTAACTTTCTTTTGCTTGCTTCCTTCAGTGAAATTACTATATTCTCTCAAACTATCATTTGAGCTCTAACAGCAGTTGATCCGTGGCATTACAAGAAAAGCAGGGAAAGAAACGAGAATATATCTGATGATCAGGGTTCGTGTTCTGAACATAGTAGAAAGGCCATAACAAGAAAGGAGGGCCTCTGGGCTTGCTTCTGTTGATAATGTCTTACATATCCACAGTTGAGTAGAACTACAGGAAAAAAGACGAGAGTGAATAAAAAGCTAACTGTGGAAAGAAAGACAGTCTAAACATTCCTACTCCTGGGAGAGCATTCTGAATCAGTATTTATTTTCATACACACCAACAATGTTAGTCTTCTGTTCGTATCCTGATAGTAAAGTGGCCTTAAACAATCAGATATAGGGAAAGGACTGGGGGACACGCAGCCAACTGCAAGGCTAAAAGATGGAAGAAATTCTTTGGGTCTTGAGGAAAGATGCTGGCTCTGAAGATTTCTGAATCAGATTTACAAGAACTCCCTCAAATGGAAGAACAGTGCTGAAAGACATCCATTAAGTAAAGATGAAGAAGAAAGACCTCTATTTCATCCTTACGCTTTTCAGCCTAAGTGAGAACAAGAAAATTCATAGTTGACACTAAAGGACATGGATATGTAGCTCCTCCAAAGCTGAGACTGGAGGAAGTCTGAAAGTCCAAAGAAAGAAATCTACCCAAACTCTGTTCACAGATGGAAGCTTCAGGAAAAATAATCACTATGTGAGCCAAGGACCACAAAAGGAAAGAACAAGCAGATAGGGCAAGAATACAAGTGGTTCGGGGAGCTCACAATATCCTGAAATCAAAGGTAGGAAAAAGAAAGGAAAAAAAGAGAGAGAGAAACAGAGAGAGAGAGAGAGAGATAAAGTATTAAGGCTCAGGTGTTCCCCTATAAATAGGACCAAGAGATCACTGACAAAACTACCCACTCTTGAGGGAAGACAGTTCAGAAGAATACAATGGCGCAAAATGCTATTCCTTGCATTTCACATTTTAGGCATGAAGAAGTATGAAGCAGCTAAGTGCTCTACTGCAGGGACACTGCACTGGGAAAACTATCCACGGAGTTTTCCCTATATCCTGTGAGCTCAATTTTAAGCTACATAACACTATTTTTAACAGCTGTCAATGTAAAATTGCAAATACACTTAAGAATATATATTTTATTGATTCCTGATAGGTTAAATGCACCCATTAACGTAGTGGATGGCAGCAATAGCATGAATATGTCAGAACGAATCCATTCCCTGTGTCAGGGCACATCACCTAACACCATTTTGTGAGCGCTGTGAAACTTCACTGTAACAGGATGAGGCGACTACAGAAAAACAGCTTTCATGAAGAGCTTAATGGAGCCCGTAGATTCCACTGCAGGATCTGGGTTTTCTGATCCCAGATACTCTGTGCATTTTTTATGATTTAAAACACCATAGAAATTAAACGTGAGCTGTCAGAATTTTTATTGCAGGAATAAATATCCCCTGTCATTTTTCTGACAGATTTAGGATTTTTTTATTTTTTTTTTAAACAGACCATACTAATCACTATTGTCTAAACTGATAGCTACTGGCAATGGCAAAGCTCATCACCTGCAAGCTCCCTTGCCACTTTCTTTTGGGAAAACTATCTTAAGACAAACAGATGTTTCTCCTGTTTTAAACCAACAGGAAATGGACTGACTTTCTCCCTTCTCCTTTCCTAGAAACAAATACTAGCAAAGAAAAACCCTAGCACAGCTGTACTCAACGCTTGCCTTACAACAATACGTCTGTGTGGGAGGCATGCAATGACTGGGAACAAACAGGCCGGGGAAGTGAAATGTAGCATGCAGAAGATGAACACAAAGAATTCTTTTATAAATCTGGGAGTGGATTATTATACCATTACACTGATGCACCAGCAGGGTAATAACACTGATGTACAAGATTTTGCTGTGCATCCTGTCCCAGCTGGCAGTGTACAAAAGTTAATGAACAATCAGCTGGCAATCTCAGTCCCTTTCGAGACAATTGATGTCCGCACCATCAGAGAGCATCATTGCACTGAACAGAGTGTGGGCTTGGTGACCAACCTGCAGCCTTACACTTAAGGAAATGTTTTTAGGTTAAGCTTGAGAAATTCAGTACTACACAGAATTCTTGTCTTTTTGTAGACATGCCCAACGCTTCAACTTTCACTGCTAACAAATTGGTACCTTTCACATGCACTAAATTTACACATAAAAGTGAAAATGACATTAAAGTTGTTGCACTATAGCCTCAATCGTTATAGGAGAAGAAAGCTTGAAGAAAATAAAAAAGTGTAGTAAACCTACTTCAGTGATAGTTTGATACTGGAATTATGACACGTTAAAGGAAGGAAAAGCTTTTCTATAGAAGGCAACTTTTCACGGTGCTTCTGCTGTGAAATTCTTGTACGAAAACACAAATTCATGCTGCCATCTAATGGTCTAAATCAAATGTTTCCAGCAGAGCAATTAAAATGCTGATCTGAACTATCACTTTCATTGCTCTCAGGACTACTGTTTCTTTTCTTAAACTCTGAAATCCATCCACATCTGCTATTCAGAATAAAATTACACTACGTTAAGGGAAATCTATTTCAGCCAAACTTTTTATTTCTACTCTCACATAGTTCTTCAAATTTCTTCCCAAAGTGTTTTTGTTCACTTGTCCAAAACACTGGAGAGAAGGGGATAAGGAATGCAGAATAGAGTTTTCTAAAAGTCACTCAGTAAATATCTTTATCATTACAATTCTTAATTCATAAAGCACAAATTTTAAGGACAAAACTTTTCAACAGTTAGTGGAAAAGCAAGACAAAGTGGCTCCTTCTGGTCATTTAAAGGAAGAGATGTTGCACCTTATAGATTAAATCAAAAACCAATCATTGTAAACAGGTAAAAACTCCAGTGCTGCCCAGTCTGCTCCATGAGCAAGGGTTTTTGTTCACCCTGGGATTCAGATTACAAAGCCTAACAGCTTTCTGTGGCAAAACATGACTTAGTTAAATCAAAATAATTTCAGTAGAAAGGTTGTGTGTCTGATTGCCACTCGTTAGAGCTATTATTACCCAGACACTAGAAAAGATTTCATTCTTTCATGTACTCCTGAAGAGTCTGTTCCTCTGGAACTCTTTCTCTCTGAGGAGAGATTTTTATCTTTTTACAATCCTTCCACTGTCATAGCCTGATGACTCCCACTACAGCATTCATAAAATTATTACATATCAACATTCTTAGAATTACTTCTTAGTGTAGGACTCAATGCTAGATTCAGACACCAAAATTTATATATTTAATAATGTGTAGAAAACTAAGTTGCCATTACAGTGAAGCCCTGTAGAGACCTATACAAAATGTAGACAGCTTATGGCATAGCAAATAGCACTCCAGACTGACGACTGCATTGATCAGGCCTTCCACTGGTTATAACAGACAATAGCCATACAGTGGACAGGCTGGTACCACTACTGAGGTATCTGAGCTTGGATCTGAGTCCCCCCTTGCATTAGCCTCTGGCTGCCTGAACATGAGCACACCCTACCATGTGGGATGCAGTCGTGCACCAAAGATATCTGCAGGACATGACACATCACTCCTCTATCGAAACCAGAAGCTTCCCATGAATAGCTGGAGTCCTGGTGGATTATTTAAAATCGCACACTGAATGAACCTTGGTTTTTGGGGTTCAATTTCTTGACTAAGCATAAATATGCAGGGTGATTTGAAAAGCCCTAGTATACCTGGCCTTCATCTGCCATCCTATAATGGTCTCCTCTAAGTCTTCTGCCAAATCTGCTGGTCTGACAAAGGCATCTCAGAGACCTTACAATGCCTCAAATGGCACTATGTTTGGGTAACTCAAACATACAGCACAGAGGAGCTGCAGCATATATGTTTGTGAAAACATCTGCTTTCTACACATCTGTGTATTAAATCCATTTTTGTTGCAGAAAGCTTCAATAACTGAAATTCAGCAAAAGATAACAGGCTAATTACACACCTGGATTAATGAAAAGACGTAATTCCACAGAGCTTTACCTTTTCCTCGCTTCTGGCAGATCTGGTCAATATTAGACTGAAACCTCAGATGGATGAGGCACTCTGTGAACAAACATCTCCTCAGTATACTCAGGTGGCACAAAAGGACTTCTAAAGGCCTGCACAGTTTCAGGCTTCATCCTATTTCTGTAGATTAGGTATCTGGGCTGTATAATTGCAGGTGTACTTCTGGAGACAGTCTCGACAGATTTTGTATCATATCCTGCAGTGCAGCCTACTCAAAAATTTGGCTTATGTTATCCGCAGCTGTTCTTCTGGGTAGATTTTTCTTTTTCTCCATAGCACTAAGTAACTTTTGTGAAACACACAAAGCTGGGTGAGGGTTTAGAATGCATTCCTAAACAGACTTGAAGTCAAGTAACATAGCTTCTAATCTGCTCCCTCTGAGGTATATATTTAATCTTCAACTCAGCATTCACAGAAGAAAAAGAATCTTTTCATTTTTAATCCATTCTTTCACCATACAATCTTTTATTTATCTAATGTGACTATTTTAGTTATTTATCCAATAATCACACTATTTTCTTTTCAGTCAAACTGAATTTGGAGAACAAAAAGTCCACAGATGGAATCAACCAAACACTGGTCCCTCAAACTTCTTTTTACTGCGCCGTGTTTTTAAAGCACTTACTTAGTATTTAGGACACTGATTCACAGGGCTGATACACATATTTTCAGGCACAATTAAGCCTAAGTAAAACAGACCCATGCAGCAGCTCAGCCCTCAGCCCAGGAGGAAGGATGCACATGCACACTCAGGGAGATGCCTGGTGCCTTAAGGCCAGGCAGCTTGGCTGGCTCCAGAACAGGTAAGACCATGCTTCATCCTCACTTCTCTAAGTTCGATGTTGTAAAGAAGTGCTTGCTGACAACAAAGAAATGTGCTCAGAATGACAGAGCCGTGAAGAAAAAGACAAGGAGGTCTTTGTACTCTTCCCTCATGCACTACAGAGAAAGGTAACAATCTTCTTCTTAGTCTGTAGTATACAATATACACGCAGGAAGAAGCAATCCTGAACAAAATGAACATAAAGGCACAGTGCAGAAGAAACTGTCACAGTGCACAGAAGCTGCTGTTTATCCCAGAGACATTACCATCTTGCGTGACATGTGCTTTACAGAACTAACACGCCATACAAATTCCCTAAAACCAAACAAGAAACTGCTCTAATTATTATTATATTCCCATCCTTTAGCTTGTCATTGTTTTTTCCTTTGTTCTTATACTTCACAAGTGTTCTTAATTTTGAAAGCTTTTAAAAAAAAAAAAAAATCAAGGTTTTTCAAGCTCCTTAGATTGTGGTGAGGCGCATTTTAGACAATTTTATACAATAAGCAAATAACTTCTGAATTCTCCCAGACAACAAGGGTTGAGTTGTGTGATCTCTGTGAAGCTGCTTTCCATACTGAAACATCAAAAGCTGGTGTTCAGTTTCTAGAGGTTTTATTTCTTGGCTGAAGACACTCAGTCTGTAGGATATCATTTCTTTTCTGTCATTTATGGACATTCTACAGTTGAAAATACTTCAGGGACCACTGTTTTCTATTCTGTTCTAATTGAAGACAAAATATCCTACAGCAAGCAATCAGTACAACAAGGCAAGCTGGATGACCCTGTGGTTGGTCTAAACTCATATCTTGTTTTATTAATTGCTTTAATTTGTACTGCATTTTTTTTATTTTCTTTTTTTTAAACTTATACACAGTTTAAACCAACTGCCTACTGAGGGGTGGAAGGGAGTTTCTAGCGCTGGCCACTGATACGGATAGTACACATATTTCATCCTCATTTCTGCCAATACTTTTCAAACCTGACCTAAAGTTTCAATATTCACCCTTTCCTGAGCAGCTTGCCAGTTTTCCGAAATGGTGCCAAATGGTGCACTGACAAATTCACAAGATGCAACCAAAATGAGTTAGCTCATAGTCCATGAAAGCACTAGCATTTACTTCCCTAGAGTCGGTTTGTGAAGTTTTTAGATTACAAAATAAACCGTACCAAATGCAGTGCTCACCATTATTAGCTTTTCTGTAGTGCACAGTTCGATCCAAAAGATCCTTCCATGCCTTTATTGCAAAATTGCTCAGAACTGAGAGACTTAAAAAAGGTAGCATTCACCTGGTTAATTTTGAGTGATATAAAGTCTTTTTTTTTTTTCCCTTTTCATTATAATTCAGTAGAATTGAGCCTTTTGTTAACTAAAAAATGTTGTCTAACATGGCCCTGGATTTATGCCTGAGAGTATTTTTTAAAAGCTTACCTTATCAGAGGTAATCAAGTTTCCTAGCACCAAAGCTAGTTGCATAGCCTCTACTGGAATAATCTGGAGAAGACTCCATGCTATGAGTGAGATGAAAAACCTTTAAAAGTCTTATCTCAATCTAGTATGAACTGCAGTCTACTGATACTTGGTCCACTGGAGACCAAAGCTGACGCATTGACATGATTCAGCACAGCACTACACAGACTATCAGCTCAGGTCGAGGTGCAGCATAACAACCACCCAGTGCTGCCAACCCAGTGCCAAAACACAAACACCTCCTCTGAACGAAAAGTCAGGCTGGTACCTTCAAGCTCTTCTCCCCTCTGTCCTCTCTCCTTGACAGTAACTTCTGGCATTTATTATTGAGCCCGGTACCATAACCACACAAAGCTCAGTAAGCAGCTGGTATTCAGCGCCTGCCCTGATGCAGCACCCCCAGCACTATGAGCAGGAACAACCAACAGAAAGTGTGAGTAGGTCCTGGAAACCACAAGAGAACCACGGGAATATGGGGAGCACAAGCTGCATGAGAAACAGTGCTCAGAGGAGGATGTTCACATAAGAGGTCTCATCACTTTTCCCTTACCAGCTGGCCATTGGGAAGGGTTTCTGTTTTTCTTTTTTTTCCTCCTCTCTCATTTGTTTGTTTTCCTTTCTTCCATACAATTCACTTTCATATTTAACATCATTTTATGCCACTGGCTGTGAATCTTACAATTGTAGTATTGCATTCTATGTATAAGCCTCTTTCAATACTGTCTGTGCTTTATACACCCACTGCCTATATCCATATGCCCTACTGCATTAACAAGCGCAGTCCTTCACAAATTTAAATGAGCCTTAGCTTGCAAACTCATTCCTGGCCCCCTTCTGGTGACAGTACAAGACCCTGTGACCAGGTGAGAAGGTGACTGAGGTCAGTTGTTAGTCAAGCAGTAACTCATCCCATTCCTCTTCTCAATACACTCTTCTCCTCCAAAAATGATTAGTTTCTGAGCAGCTCATCTCCCAGTGCTGGACTGAGGAAAACTGAAAGGCAGCATAGACTGGTTGCAATGGAGGAGGAGGAGGAATTAAGGTCACCTCAGCACAAATCATTTTAGGTTGACAAGGAAGCCAGCTCTCAGCTTTGCATGCAAATAGCAGCTCTTAGACCACACTTTCACGAGTTCCTGAAAAGGATCTTTTGTGCCAGTTGAAACACTAGGTATAACTGCTCTGAAGATATGTCCTGAAATGAACTCAGTTCTTTACTCCTTCCTTCTCAAGTCATTAATCTTGCCAGAATCAAATTCCCCCCAAACAATCTCCAAGATGCAATCTGGATCTTCACCTACTTGAAAAGCACATTTTCTAAAACAGAGATGAGAAAAGGGAATTTAGTTACAATATTAAAAAAAAAAAAAAAAAAGTCTTCCAACCTTTCTGCATACTTACTATCTGTTTTAATAACACAGCTATTTCCTCAATCTAGAGTCAGCAACTGATGAAAATGAAAAAATACGGAGTGCAGTATGCTACCTACGCTGTGTTTCAAATCTTAGGTTTCGATGCTATGGCATCAAAAGGGCACGAGATTATCAATGCTATTCTCTTATAATAAACAGCATTCAAATGACTTACAGAGTCTAAGTGCTTTTCTTATAGGACCATAATGAACTAGCATGTTCTGATGCAAAACAAGGTGATAAACAATTATTTCTGACAAAGGAGAAGTCCCTAGACGTTATTATACGGCACCATTCTTCCTTCCTCTGGTATTGTTGCATGTGCAAGTGTATGCACAGGAGGTGTGTGCACACATGCAGACAGGTTGGTATAGTTATTTACTGCTTATTTACTTCTAGTTACTTATTAATTTACATCCACCATACTATTAACCATCCTGCACAGCCTACTGCACTCAGCTAAGCAGAGTAGAGCAGATAAGTGGAGATTCTGGCCTCTGTCCCACCTCATCTATTTGTTTTGTGATCAAAAAATCAAATACATTTTAAAAGTAATGTTGATGTACCATCTGTACACTAACATTGGAACAAAGTTCAAGAAATAAGTAAACTTAAAGACTGTGCTAGACATGCTACTCATTTTCCATGCAAAGAAAAATAAATCTTTAAAGCTAAATTGGGGTTCTGCTTCCATAAATATATTTCAGTAACTAAGTTGAGATTCTAGAATCTCCTGTTTTATGTTTCTTACTAAATTGCACCGTTGCCTTTTTTTCTAATAGTCAAAATGATGTCATTGCAAAAGCAATTAAAATAAAGGTAGGATTTCTGGATACCAACAAAGTTCATTTCAGGCCCCATATCCAGCTACTTAAACCACTACATATGTGAGTCAGCAGCAACAAGAAACAGAACACAACACAATAACCAGACATTCTGCTCTGTAGAATAATGAACCAGTTTTCTTCCAGTTGGTTTGTTTCATCTTGCATTTTCATTTCAAACTGCCTAATTTTTAAACACTGCTATAAATTCAGCTTCAAACAAGAATAATTTGAGCAAAAAACCACTTTTCTGGCATTCACAGCCATATTCTTCTTAATAATTACGAGGTGTATAAAATTATTACAGAATCCATTAAGTAAACCCTTAGAAAGATAACATTTCACTGCAAAATATTCTGTTGGAAAGTCTAACAGTGTTCATATAACTTTTGGAGTTTTGGCCTAATTCCAAAACAGTTGATCAAACACAGTTCTTCTGGGAAAGTAAAAATAGGAAGAATGGGTGAAATCTCAGAGAAATAGGGTTGCAAAAAATACACATATTACCTGAAGTTCGTCTCAAATTGTCACATGTAATACAAATCATATTTTATTCAGGCTGAAGTAGAACAGGTTTTCTATCTCTACTATAATTATACAAATACCAAAGATGAAGATATTTCAAAAATGTATGAAATTTTCAAGATGATATTTTGATGGCCATTTAAGAAAACTGCCCCTCACATATAAGTTTTCAATTGCATTTTACTCTTCACAAATTTGATAGTTTAAAAGCAAAATTTGGAATACTGTCTTCTCAAAGATTACTCCAAGTTACTACTGTCATTACAGGATCAATGGAGATCTCCAAATACAGGCTTCTAAACTGTGAAATAAAGGATTTTTACTCACTCAATACTGAAGATTAAGGAATTTAGATAGTTGACAATGCAGGATGGTAAAAATTTGGAAACTTGAGAGTGTTTTCAAGCTAACATTCAAAATGTGGTTCTCCTAATTTTATAACCAAATTCTAAGAAAAGACTGTTTCATTTTAGTGCTAAGGATCTCAATAACATGACAGGAAATATCAATAATAATAAAAAAAACCCTCTCTGAGGTTAATGCCCTGCATCCTTACTGCCACAGCTGGAGACCATGATTCCAATTTGCATATTAAAAAAAAAATAGAAACAATTGTTTTACATACCTTTGTTTTCTTTTATTCAAGCTTTGGGTGCATGTCTTCTTTAAAAAGGAGGTTGTGCGCTTCTAAATGAGGCTGCACAGACTCTCCTTAGTAAAATCTTACTCTTATTTTACTATGAAGTATTCTATGAAGTTTATAATAATTTAACACACATTAACAAAGAACTGAGAAAAAAGATCAAACAATTGAAAAAGTACAAACCTCTGATTGTACATGCCCCGAAAATTATAATTTGCTCTATAATTGGGGATTGGCTTTGGATCTAATGGCCTGTAGATGGCAGGCTCTCCTCTCTTCATAGCAAGACCGTTCAGCTCCACTGTTGGAGTTATACTGCCTGAGGAAAGAAAAGAGTACACGTAAGGTATTTAAACCACAAATGCTGCAAAACACTGCTGCAGGATGGAGATGAGCAGCAAGTGAGCTGTAAAACTCAGAAGCTATTTGTTGCTCTTAAATTAAAAACTAAGTACCTAGTACGACATTTCACCACCTCTACAAGATGTGAATATAGATGCCAATTAAATCAAAAGCAATGGAGTGAACACTGAAAACTTTATGCAGTTTCAGTAGATTGACCTTCATAGGTGAAAGCCAAAATCAGTATAATAATCAAGCTGGTAATTCATCTTTGCAAATAATGCTTTTAATAAAACATAATATGCAATTATAAAAATAAAAGAGCAATGTTTCTTCCCACTGAATACCACTAAATAAAGTCACAAATCCAGTAAAGTGGCATTGAAACAAACAGGCAGTAACATACATTTTTGTAGTCCTTTGGTAACGTTTACAACAGAAGTTGGAAAAAAAAATAAAATTCTTTCTAAGACTTCAAATGCTGAGACTAGGACTAAAAACAATCTAACAGGAATCATCTAACAAACTACAACTGTAACTACTGGACATGAGTGCCACTGCAGCCATCTGCTGGTAACAGAACACAAAAACAGAAAACCACCACCACTTGCCCAGTTGCATCCATGCCAAACAAGAAGCTACACTACAGTCTCATCTGAATACATTTTTTTTCAAGAATACAATCATCTACTTTAATCCCCACTTCCCTGTTGTAACAAAACCCCAAAGGAGTTAAGCATACATTAAAATAAAAGGAGTTATTATTTACCCAAAATATTGTTACAAGAACTACAACTGAATTTAGCTTTTAAACAGTTAAAATGTATCAAATGATGAAAAATTTTATGCAGTACTTATTCAGAAGCTACATCAGCTACAATTTTGATATATTCCAAAGCAAGGATGCTATGAATCCAGCTACATACTAAAAATGCAAAAATATAATTTTGACAAGAAGATCATAGAATCATGAAATCCTTAGAGTTGGAAGGCACCTGTAAAGGTCACCTACTCCAACTCCTCTGCAATGAACAGGGACATGCACAGCTAGATCAGGTTGCCCCGGGCCTGATTCAGCCTGATCTTGAATGTCTCCAGGGATGAGGCATCAACCGCATCTCTGGGCAACCTGTGCCAGTGCCTCACCACCCTCACTGTAGAAGACTTTCTCCTTATATCTGACCTAAATCTACCCTCTTTTAGTTTGAAACCATTTCCCTTTGCCCTGTCACTACAGACCCTGCTAAAGAGTCTGTCTTCTGCCCTATAGCTCCCCTTTAGATACCGAAAGGCCACTATCAGGTCACCTTGCGGCCTTCTCTTCTGAATAAACAATGCCCTGTACTTAAAGCAAAATACAGTGTTATGTGATACAGTTTTTAATAAATTCTTTTAACGCCTGTTTCTTTTATTTGCAGTTCTTCCCTTTACAAACATGCTAAAAGCCAAAAAATAAAAATAAAATTAAAAAAAATCTAGAAGCTAAGAGATACTGTACAATGTCAAGAATCAAATCTCAGGATCCATTTTTACAGACATCTTTACCACCCATTTCTGAACAGCTAAAAACACCCTGACTGTGAATGACACAGGATCAAACCAGCATCCTGGAGAAGCAACGCACTGATCTCCAAAGGAACAAGAGAATACTATTGCATCACTAGTGAACAATCCTTAATGTCTAATGCTCAGGATAATACTCTTAAGCTCCAAAGGAAAGTTAGTCCTGCTTTCTCACAGCCCAGAGATTAACTGCAAAATGACTCCACTGCAAGAAAGTGTCTGAAAGGAGTAGGCCAAACAGACATAAAAAGTGAAGAAGAGAAAAAGAGGAGTATAAAAAAGAAAAGCAAGTAAGAAAGCAAGATTCTATCTTTTTTCCTCGCTATTTTCCTTCTTTTATATTAGTGTGAAACAAAGTTAGGAACAGGTTTTTTTTTCTAACTTTCTCAAATTAGACAGAACTGATCATGCAGCTGAGATGTCAGCCACTCAAAAGGTGCTGCATGTATAGAAGGCAACTTACAGGTAACGCTTCAAGATGAGCGAGCAAGACAGCAATGCATGTTCTTTTAATTGTTCAAACAACTTTTAAAGCTGTTTAAGACCTTTTAATAGTACATGTTGTTATGAAGGAAAATGTATAATGCCAGAAACTGAAACTAACCCTCACAGAAAAAAAAAAAAAAAAGCCAAAACTTCAGCTTACATTTATACCACAGACATAATTTCACACGATTAGACTTGGTAAAATTTTACTCTTCCATTGGAAAAATAGCTAAAATAATCCTCTTTTTTAAAAAAAGCCTTTGCTATGGCAATATTGGTCAACTTGTTCCTATCTTTTCTGTTTACTGTTGATCACATACAATCACTATGTATACAGTTGAATGTTATGTAAACAATATTCATTTACATTCAATTGCTTTAGTCTGTTCATTAAAAACTCTCCTGTGCAAATCCAGCAGAGGTTCTTAATTAATCTTATCTGTAAAAGAACTAGGTTGATTGTCATCTGCCAATGTAACCTACATCTTGTTCAACTTACTCATCAGTGGTATACTATTTCAGCACTTCAACAAGAATTGTTATGCAGAGGAAAATGTCATACCTGGATTATTGTTAACATTATTTTTGGGTGGTCTAGGAGTTGGTTTGGGAAGAGTAGTTTCATTCAAAGCTTTGCTAGCAGCAGCATGCTGGGCCTTTTTAATACTGCTTCCTTCAGCTTCCCACGTCTGTTCTCCAAGAGTCAGCTGCACTGTGAACATCTTCAAGACAAAGAACAAGTGAACACTAGCAAGATTATCACTGCACATACATCAATCTCTATGAAAAACTATGAGAATGAAAAGAATACATCACCTCTTTACATTATATGAAACTCTCAGATAGCACATCTGATTCTTACAGAGATCAGTGGGTCCTTAACAGAGGACAACATTTGGTGTTTTAGATGGCAAAGTGAAACAGCAACATCATAAAAGAATACTCTTAAAACCAAATAATAACAACTGTGCAAACTGTCATGGAAGACTATATACAGCTCAGTTAAGACACTTCACACTTTTTAACTTAGTCACTTCCACCTGTTGATAACACGTAAAGACTGCTACTAAAACCATGCAATTTTGTAATAAGTCTGAACATAAACTGATATATAATCTGGATATAAATGACTGCACACTCTTCAAGACAGCATATTATTTGGCCAAAACATTTGTACACAGTGAAATGATTTCTTGCATAACCCACATACTGCAAGGGCAGAGTCACAACTCATATACGTGCAATGATACAAGGTAACAAAGGAAAAAAAGTATTATCTATTTTTTGAATGAAAACTATAGCTCTATAAGGTGGATTCTACAGTAAAGATAGGAAGTACAGAAAAATTCACAGTTCAGAAACTGGTGGCTGATAGAACTATACACACTTCAAAATCTATGATAAAGGATTATTCCAAGCAGTATCTATGCCTGTGCAAGCTGTGAAGGTAAACCTGAAAGCACATTTAAGATACTAGATAGCAGCTATCTTTTGAATGATATGTACATGTTCTGTTTAAATTGAGCATTTAACAACAAGAGGAGAAAAGATAAGAAACTAAAGTCTTTTCAGTACAAATTCTAACCATGTAAAGCAGGATATAACTGTCAGATACACATGGTAAGTTAAGATAACCTATCTTCTGAGGTAGATGTAACTTACTGGAGGCAAGCACAAAGAAATCTATGTATTGGAGTCAGTATAAAGCAGAATTTTCATTTGGATAGTTATTTGCTCTATACGTTTTAAAGTGATTTAAATTAGCTAGATTTGGAACCAGGTATCTAGAGATAGGCATGATGGACAGCCCTTACATCTGTCTTTACATATATTGCTATTTATCAAGTACTTGCACACAGGGATTTGAACTGAAGCCTCTTAACACATGCACACAGTGCATTTGAACTCAATTCCATAAATTCATACTTTTATCCTAATTGTAGACCTGAATCTTGGCCTACTGCAAGCTTCAGAAGCACGGTGCAAGAACCTAGATGGCAGTTCCTACCATCATTTCACTTTTTCACAGCATTCATAACAATTTCCTCATATGTGAGGGGGAAATGAAAAAAGTATCTTAATTTTGCATTCTGACAAACACTATTCCCCAAACTTGAAAGCTAAGGTGGGTAATACAGCTAAACATCCATAATTATGTAAGTAATCAATAAACATATATCCTTATTACTAACAGACCTGATTTTTTTTCTGCTTCTGAACTTCATATATACATATTTTGCAAGATAGTATTGGTGTAATACTTTCATAAAATGACTATAACTAATAAAAATATGATCAGTAGTGGCTATTTAACCGCTTGTAACCCCTTATTTATTTATTAGGGCAGTAAAATGGAACATTTCAAGTTAATGAAGGACTTGCTCAGTAAATTTCTGTACTTGAAGCTCTAGCCTTCTTACTTACTCTTCTCATAAAACCTTTCTCCAAGAAAACATTAATAAGTAAACAGCAGAATAGGCAGGAATAGGATTAATGAAATCGGTAGAAGGTGGGAATTTAATTAAAGGAATAAAAGTGGCTAAAAACAAAGTCTGAAATAGCCGTTTAAATTTTCAAGTGCTAAGGCTCAAGCTCACAGTTCTGCTATGAACAGACAGGCATTTCTCACCCATTTTCTGTGGAAGCATTTATTCCCTATGTTTAACCTAATTACCTGGTGACAAGACAGCAGAAATGCAAAGAGTTTGTGCTTGTTTTCACTGCGCTGCATTCTTGACATTAGTCCCCCTTCATTTTGGTAATTCTTCTCTCCTCACGATTTCTGCACGCCAAACTCTCTCCTCCCCAGCCTCTTTAAGTGCTATGTCCCCCAATACTTGCCTACATCTCTGTACTACTGCCTCATTTCCTTGGTCTTTCTTTCTTTCAAGTTTGTCTACTGGGACGCTGCTGACATAGAAGTACATAAGAAAGGATCATCCATCTGAAAAATCCACCTGGAGAGGTAGTTAATGCTAATAAAGAGCTTCAGCTTTTTCAGAAGGTGGGCAGACCTCCAGACACTCTAAGCAGACTGTTAAGAAACGTCACTTCTCTCACAGCTCCACATTTTCCAGCATCCTATTTCATCCTCGTTGTAAAAACTTACTTCTCAAAGACAAGCAGAAAAAGGAAGTAGAACTTTACCATGACCATAACAGAGGCTGTTGTCTGGTAGAGCATCTCTGAAAATCATGAAAACTACTACTGAACAGTAACACAGTAAGCGTGTGAAACAAAGTGAGATTCCTTAAATGGAATGCAGCAACACATCCTTTAGGTCATGTTCTCTAGAGCAGACTCAGCTCTGACTGGCACATTTTATCAGGTAAACTAAGCAGCATGCTACATAAAACTGCTAACACATCCAAAATCTCCACGCCTGTGCTTTCCAAAGGCTAAAGGTATATCGATCTGCATTATCATATTTGTTCTTCATTCTCTCTCCTCAGATGCCACTCTTGCTGCACAAAATTACACTTAACATTCTTCTGAGCAACAGCCAGTCTGTACAGCATGTAACAGTTTTTGATCACTATGAGGATAATTAAAAATAATGAGAGGTGAACCTAAAAACTGAAAAACTAAGAAACTCATGGAAAATCTGTCTTTCAAAAGTGAAACTAACACAGGCTCAATTCCAACGATTCAGGAAAATAGCAGTTAATTTATCTGAGCTGCATCTTATTCTGCTAAAAGTTAAGTTACAATACAAATGCAATACAACTCATATCACAGAATCACAGAACTATAGAACGGCTTGGATTGGAAGGGACCCCAAGGATCATCAAGTTCCAATCCCCAAACCACAGCTTTTTGCATGACTGAGGCACTTAAACTGCAGTCATGGAAAACAAAATGAACATGCCACATCATAGGAAAAAGTTACAGAAAGCACAACAAACTTAATACACCACAACCTACGGCCAACCAACTTGTGAATCACCTGATGCCAAATGCTTTCAGGGGGAGGATGAGAACCTCAATCCTCATTTCTGATGAGTGATCATGAAAGCCTGCCAAATCTCACCAGCCCTGTACCTGCTGACATCACTTCCACCAGCATGCAGTATGCACAACAGCAGCCAAATCAGAACGTCAGGAATCTACATCAGCTCTGCACTTGCACTGTCTGACATGATGGGCGAGGGAAATGAGGGCCAGAGGGCACAAGAGGATCTCCCTGCTGTCTGAAACTTTACTAATCTGCAAGTTCAAGCCCACTGTTGTATTCCGTTTTGCCACTCCCAAAACAGTTCAGTACAACGCCGTTATTATGTCACTTTCTCTCTTTATCAGGCTTCTTTCTCCCCCCCTGCAGCATGTTTAATGACGGAGGATATTCAAAATCATTTGAAATGATTACTATGAGACTATCCTTCTGTGTTCCCTGTAATCTGAAAGCATCCTAATTCCTACTTACAAAATGAAGACAGATATCATAATCAACATGAAAAATGACAAGAACTAACTGCCAGCTCGCTATAAAGTTTAATGCTACAATCATATTAGGAGTCTTGTTATCACTACATATAATTAGCTCCATAGCAGCCTGCACTACCATGAAATAAATTCAGTTAATTATCAGAGGTACACCAACTGGGGAGAAGGACTCGCACAGCTAAAGAGCACACACTCCAAAATTATATAGAAAAGGTGTTGATACCCTCAGGAGGTCTTTACAGAGACCAACAGTAAACTCAAAGTGAGAAGTCAGAACTCCAAAGGAAACACAGATGTTCCTTCTGAAATTGAAAATAATAAAGCAAAATAGATAAGTGTAAGAAAACCTTTACACTAGAAGCATGGTTGTGTTTCACACAACCTTTGATCTTTGTCAAGATCAAGACATAATTTGTTCAACATTCAACATTTGGCTCATAACCTGGAAGTGTGACCTTACCTTGGCATGAGCAGGCCCTCTTTCATTCAGAAGCTTATACTGGGGTTGAATTCTATTGAAACGGGCTAACTCATTTACCAGACACATTGGAGTTTTCTCTTTGGGGTTTGCCATGTTATCCTGGAGAGGAGCTGCAAAGAAAGAGTCTGTAAAGCTTTTGTGTAGAAATGCACACTTCACAACTTTGCAAACTTTGCAATATTAGCAGTATGTTTTAAAAAAACAATACTTTGGCTAAAAAATATTTTTTGCAAATACACTAAATTCAGTGTTTAAATACCTTTTACATACTAATCATAAGATAATATGCACTATATAATAATCACTCTGAAAACGTGCAATTTAAAAAATACATTTTCACAACATCCCTATAAAAGATGACAGTGGAGATGGGCATAAAGATATGCTACACTTCCTTCGTCAAAGTTCATTCTCAGGAATATAACTAGTTCTATGAATTGACTGTGCTCTCAGAATAACATGTCAACACTTTGAAGGTTGCTTTATAAAACACAGGTGAAACACTATGGTCTCTCCTTCCCAGTTCTCAATTTTTCTCATAATAATAAAGTCACTCTCAAAGCACTACCAAAGATCTTTCCACATTCCATTTAAGGATTTTTGTTCTACTTTCCTTAGACTACTTCATGTGCTCTGCCTTAGCATTTTTTAGCTGTCTTCTTTTTTCAGGTTACTTGTATTTAACCTTAGCACACGCCTTCCCTGTTCACTTAACTTTTTATAACATATCTCTATTTTATACCCAGTTCAGCACAGGAACTACTGCACTTATTAGGCTACAAAGGAAACACTGAATACTGCCAAGCAGTCTGAAGACATTCTGTTCTAGGGAAGAGAAATATACTTGGAGGCTTTCCTGCACAACTAAAACTTCTCTGTAAAAGATACTCAGAATGCAACAAAACAGACATGCTCTTTTCTGAGCTTTTATATTATTAACCAGCACTTCACTGTAAGTCTGGCTCAATTAAACTTAACTTAGTAAACAGCCAATTCAGACAAAATATTTTTCTACAGAATTTTCTTTCTTTACTTTTATCCTCCTTAAGACCTCTTTTTCTTTTTTAAATATACATATATATATATATGTATTACTGTATTACTATATATGTATGTATTACATTATATATGTACATATATTACTTTTCTTTTTAATTAACAAGTGAACAAAACGACTCCCTTGAACATAGAATCATAGAATCACAAGGTTGGAAAGGACCTTCAAGATCATCTAGTCCTACCATCCTCCCATTACCATTGCTACATAAGCACTAAACCAGATCTCACAGTTCCTCATCCAGACGCCTCTTGAACACTGCCAGGGATGGCGACTCCACCACCTCCCTTGGCAGGCCATTCCAGTGCCTGACCACTCTGAGAGAAAAATCTTTTCCTCATGTCTAATCTAAACCTCCTCTGGTACAACCTGTGGCCGTTTCCTCGGGTCCTGTTTGTTGCCTGGGAGAAGAGGCCAAACTCCTCCTCACCACAACCTCCCTTCAGGAAGTTGTAGAGTGCGATGAGGTCTCCCCTGAGCCTCCTCTTCTCCAGACTAAACAATCCCAGCTCCCTCAGCCAATCACACTGAATGCACTTGGGCCACCTTACCTGGTGGGTTGCTGGCGGGTGCGGGGTCTGCAAGGCCAGCAGTGGGGCTGCTGCAGCTGGCAGCCGACTCCGGAATGGATCCGTTCATGGCAGAAGGCAGGCCAAGCGTGTTTGCGGCTGTAACTGGCAGGGGTAGCACCATGGGGGACATAGGAGGGCCGGACAGGTTTGCTGTCGTCTGCATCTTAACTTGTGCCATTGTTTATCACTACAATAAACAAATCAGCATGAGCTGGGTGCTTTTGCATTTTTTATATCAAATGACAGTATTGATACCAACATCATTTCTTTTTGCTACTGGATCTGGGTCACAAAACTATCCACAGAAGTCATGGCCCTGCAAATATTACTTCCAAACCAACGTATGCAGGAACATAGTGGTTTGCCTACAGCAAAGGAACAGCACCAAAGCAGAACCCACATGTCTTGGCTATAGGTTGTGTTACTTAACTGTGGGATGACCCTGTCTAAAGAATAGCAGAAAGAATGACTGCTCTAGAACAAAATTACATACAGATCTCCTATTGGCAAGATTATCAGTGGCTGCTTTCTCCAAGAACTGATCTGCAACAAACTGCAGTACCAAGCTTTCCAAGTAAAGTGCATGCAAAATACCAAAGAGGGCCACTGGAGAAAAGTCCTATTTTTTTTTTCTGTTAGCAAACTAGAAAACAGACAGAAAAAAAGAAGAAAAAAAAAAAAGGAGTAAAAATAAAGAAAAAGAAAAAAAGAGAAAGTAAGTTCTGAAAAATTACTTATCCAAGCTACAAGTAGAACACTTCAATACTGACATAAATAATAAGCACAGGTACCACAGATTTCCTGTATTGCCAAAAATGCAGTGCCTAAACATTCACCTTGGATCCCAATCATCTCATCCAAAAAAGGACAGTCTGGTACTATCACTTGTTCCTATCCAGTATTAGACAACAAGGCTCATACACGCTAAGTGTAGAGCAGACGATACAGCCAGTACACAGCCTGGGATCTGGGACCTTTGCTGGCTGCAGCTCTGGTCCCTCCGACCAAGGTGCAGGAGGACACGAAGTGAGACCTCATACTTCACATGGAGCATCACCACTGTGCAGTTCCTTGCTACGTTTGCTGGGTAATTCTCTATTCCTGAGCAAAAATCCCATTTAACACCTAAAAAAACCCTTCCTAGTTAGGATCTTACTGAAACAAGTAGGCTCCGTGCAAGTTTTTGGGTGATTAAATTGGTATTTTTGACCACTTCCTTCTCAAATCTTTTTTAAAATACCCAAGTATCAGATCTTAAAAGGAAACACTATTTGGAATATAATCCCACACCACTACATACACTGTGCAGTAGGACTACTTCAGCACAGCTGCACTTATATAATGAAAATCATATTACTGTGAAACTGTACATCGAAGATGATGTTCAGATTGGAAGGCTATTTATATTACTTAGGGAAGACACATTGATTTTTAATCTCTGGAAAGCCAAAATGGAAAGCATAATAACTAGAAATGAAGCTGAGGTACAATTATTTGCCCTTTTAATAAATATCCTAAGTAAAATGGTAACAGTGACAGACTTTAAAAATACATACACAGTTAGCTGAGATACATTCAAACGCTTCATGTGTTCAAATTCAAGGACTAAATTCAGACTGCAAACATTTTACTGTCACTTAACAGAGAGTGTCATAGAATATAGCAGTACTGTTAGAGGGATCTAAGACTGAAAATATAGAACTCTTTGATATAACTATGTATTTAATACTCATTTCAAGTATTTTATATGAATCAGAATAAATTCAAAAAGTTTCTTATTTGTAAGTATGGAAGTAAATAATGGCAGAATCGGGCCACAGTTATTTAAACATCATCTTTAAAATGACATCAACATAAATAATATGAAAAATCATTATTATAATTAAAGTTTAAGGAACACCTTAGACTATTAACAGCATTTTAGTTTCCAACCGTGAATGTAAGAAAGATCACTCATATGATACTGTGTGAGATACTTCTAAACACCTCAGACCCTGTCAGTTCTCATGTAACCCTTTGGCTTCCAGTATTTTTAGAGTTTATTCTTCTTTTCAAGAAAGCAGAACATACCAATACTCAAATAAAAACTGTGTTTTATGAAGTATATTCATAGTACTGATTTTCCACCAAAGATTTTCCATCATAGGACTGATCCTTTTATATTAAGGATAAAAAAATTAGTTTGGTAATAAGATCACGGAGAACAAAAGGGAATAAAATAAAGTTTAGGAGAAAAAAAGACATTTTGTAGTGCCATAAAGTATGCAGGAAGTGAGAATAACATCACAAAACACATATTAGGGATGTGGGGGTTTGTTTATTTTATTACTTTTCTTATGTCTCCAAAGCTGAAGAACTCCTAGAAGAAACCATTAACTGTTTTCTAAATTAACCTGCATAAACAGAGCTGCTCAGGCAGTCAATGTAATTGCAAGGTGTAACTCTACAGTAGGTGAGACACACAGATCACTAACTTGTAACCAGTTCTTAAAACCCACTGCAACAGAGACAGGAGAGCATACAGCTGTAACATCCTTTTCACATTATTAGGAAAACAAACTTTGATGTAAGAGAAAAACTGTATGTTCCCCCTCGTCCCCACCTCTGTAGCAGTGTCATGGCATTCTAGGAGCAGTGAGCACACTGTGGGCTGGCAGCACAGAGCCACTCGCAGCCAACCAAAATGCAGGGCTCGAGGCAGGGAGATCCTACTGAGCTGTCAGAGATAAAGAAAAAACAACAACCCAGTTACATAACCAGAACAACTGCAAATCTTCTGCGTGGATATCTGCGAAAAATCCAGCAGATAAAAGAGGGCTAACTCATTAGGCCATTACGGTTACGGCCAGAACAGGCCACACATCTCATCTCAAGTGGCTAACCAGCTCCCTCCATGGGGCTGGTACATCAAAGGGCCCACAAAGGAGTTTTTCTTCGTGCCGCCCAAAGTTAAACACTTGGATCTTTGTTGGAAATCTTTATTGTGCAGCTGCTGACTGCCAGCTTTGTTCCTTTATGAAGTCCCCAATTGCCACGCCAACACCACAGCAATGATATTACTTTGCAGTCCTCATTGCAGATATGTACGCAGAGCTGAAGTCTGTAGGCACAAGGCCACAAGTTCTGTAGTTAGAGCCAAAAGCCTGGGGTGCCTTCTGAAATACAGCTCTGCTTTTCCTCTTAGTCTATCCTGCACGGCTACACCAGAAAGGCCCCACACCAGACTCCTGAAGGGATGTAAATACACTGTAACTGCATTTTTCTTAATCTCAGCTCTTGAAAGCCTCTTGTATCCAGGCAATGACACAGGTGTCAGCAGGCAGTTTGGTATTAACTTTCTCCTTCAATGATGTATAGGCTGTGAATTTTTGTTCTGGTTTTTAAAGTGAGAGAAAAAACCCTCAGATGTTAAAGAGAAAATATCACTGTCAAGTATTCCATTTATTTTTCCTGCACGCCGAAATATGTTAGTTATACTCATAGATTCAGAATATTTTTAACAAACGTGAATGTCCCATGAATGTCCCCTTTTGAGCAGAACCCACATCAACACACATTACACTATTAATTACTTTTGTTTTTCCTAACGATTATCATTTCCTCTGCTTTTCTAGAACATACATTGGCTTGTATCCTTCAATTACGGACGTAAGATACAAGTGAAATGCTGAGGTAAAAAGATTGTTAGAGTATGCCAAACTAATAAGCAAAGAAAGAAAAAACACAGGTAAAACAGCAAGGAAGGCAGAAAGACAAGCATAGCATTTTCAGGTTAAATGTACCTTCAAAATGTGAACATTTCAAACAACAAAAACTGGACTTGAAAGAAAAGCTTCCATGGGAAAAAGCAACACAGCTGGAGAAGCTAATGACCCAAACAGCAATTGGAAGGCCGAAGTTCATCTGAGCAGAATGTGAAAATACACATAGAAGCAGCATGCTAACCACACGCTCACACTACTGTGTCATGCAACTAAATGTACATAGTCTATTCCATGAACAAGTGTGAAACCAATGACACATAGCATTTACTTCAGTGCTTTACAAAAGCTAACAATGAGAACCAGACATCTTGTATCTCATATATTCAGTACTTCCAGTTAGAGATTCTAATTAGTGCCCGCTTTTCATAACGGTGTCATCTTTATGATTCCAGGTCCTTTATCCAGAACTGCTACTCGGCATGTTACATGCTGTGTTCTATTTGTGAGGTTGACTGTTTCACAGCTAATGAGACTTTGTTCCTGTCTTCCTAGAATTTCCTTAAAAAAGGAAAAAAAAAGAAAAAAAAAAGACAATTGTTTCAATTTTTCAGGATCATAATGAAATCTAATTCTAGTTCTGCAATCTCCTCTACCCCTGCTTTGTAGTATCTGTAACTTTAACAAGTGTACTATTTATTCTACCATCATCTTAAGCTTCATGTTTATTTGTTTTACTTTGGTACTGCTGTATCTGGTATCTGATTTGGGGATGACAGAACACACACATCTCTGCACTACCTTCCAAGCAGCAGTTAATTCAATCTTTTCTGTACCATAATATTAAATAATGTGATAGCCACACAGAAACAGGTTAGCAGGAACA
Organism: Perdix hodgsoniae; assembly: GCA_035772895.1. Classification (NCBI taxonomy): domain Eukaryota; kingdom Metazoa; phylum Chordata; class Aves; order Galliformes; family Phasianidae; genus Perdix; species Perdix hodgsoniae. The sequence continues at coordinate 2,999,289 of JAPSGF010000011.1, forward strand.
TGTGTTAAAGCAACAGTGAGCAGATGGCTCTCTAGAATTAGTAATAAAATTTACCTTGTGTATACATTTTAAATATGCAAAATCGAGAAACAATACATGAAACTATACATGAGAAACTATACAAAGAAGACTCCATCAGTGCTAGTCCTCACGCTGTTTGCACTCAGCACTTGTTCCTCCACCAATCTGCAGCTTCTTACCCTAGGAGGGGCAGTGTGACAGCAGCCAACTGACTTCACACTCGGCTGCCACAGCTGAGGGCAATCCTGTGTCCAACCTTCCCCCAGCACAGAGCTCCCTGTTAAGTTAGTTACCTGACTGAACCAGCTCACAAGCAAGGGACAGATCAGAGAAGAGCCTGTGCCCATACACAGAGTGCCATAAACTCATGACCTGGCATGGGTGCAAGCAATCAGCCCTTTCAACTAGTGCTAATCAGCTTAGCTTCCCTGCCAAATCATGCACTGAAGTTCTGCTTCTTCACACTGTCCTACATTTTTTCTTAATTATTATAATTTTTCTACAATGCCTTACACTGGGACAACTTAACTTCAGTGGAAACTTGGACACAGCTACAAGCTAGTTAACATATAAGTAATATATGACAGTAAGTGAAATCAGGTCTTACCAGCATTTTAATTTCACAAGGTATAAGAAAAAAATAAATCACTACTTTTTGTTTTAGTTAGGTCGATAAAACAATTTACAATCAAAGATAAAAATGCACACAATGAGGAAGGTGAATGGACAGAGATCACAGGCTAACGCTCAAGATTAAAGGAGCTGCAAGGCCAATAGGAAAGTTCACTTGCTTGCTCAGCACTAAGCCGCACCTCAGAGGAACAACTAAATGCTGTACTTTCCCAAAAGTGGCTTCATTGGCTTTCTGAGGGCAGCAGAAGGTGGCACACACAAATCCTGGAAGGCTGGGCAGAATGAGCAGCTGTAGATTTCTCTGGGGTTTCACCAGGTCAGGACATGAAATCCTATCACACTTTCAGAAAACACAGAAGTTATTTCTGTCAGGATATTATCATCTGCAGAGGAATATCTTTTGCAAACTTCTATATATGATCAGTGAAGTTTTCTGAAGAGCGTTCCATTGCTGGCTGAAACCCAGAGAAGCAGAAAAGTATTTTGGGGAAGAATAGAAAGAAAAAGGAAGTTCAACAGATGACAAATCTGCACTCAAAACTTCAGCCACTTCTTCAAACACCAGTCAGCTTAACCACCTTTCTTTAATTATCACACAGGACAAACACATTAAAACCAAGAACAAGGACTGAGAAGACTATGCTGGAATCTGTTTCATCTTGCATGTTTATTTCTTTCACAATGAAACTATATTGGTTTCCTAATCTCCAGTGCTACGTTGATCCCAGATGCTCCATAAAGCATGAATCAATGCCTAGACCACTGCTCCTTGTTAGTAAATATCTTACATGTCACTGATTTAGTCCTTTTCTAACAACTCTTTTTAGAGTTACTAATTTTGAAACATTTTAAACAAGGACAGGAACATTTCCAAACAAAAACAGAACAGGCAAATAAGGTAACTAAGTATGGAATCAAAAGGCTAAAATCTAAGACATTCTCAGTAAACAAAATGGTCAAAGGTGAGGATTTTTATTGCTATTAATTATCATGTGTTAGCAAGAGGACTAGAAGAGAAATGGCTTATCCTGCAACTGAGATAAGATTAATACAGCTTGAAATACACATTTATTTGCATTCTGATATATAATGGAACAATCAAATGTTCTTGAACTAGTTAACTGATTAAGCTACTGCTGAAGTATCCAAGAAAAAAACGTGTGATCTGTAAGGCTATCCACATGCGTGGTGCATCTCACACCAGAACAGTAAACTACACCTTATGACAAAGCTGTATAGCAAGATACAAAGGATTCAGGTGAGGAATAAAGACAGCTGTAATTCAGGTTTCCAAATATAAGCAAAATGCTTATAGAGCCAAAGGAAATACATTGTGAAATTCAGTAGCCCATCCACAGTTTAAAAGCACCATTTGAGATGTCCTAAAACATCACAAATGGATACCTTCAAAAAAGCAAAAATCCTCACTAAAGACCAATGCCACATCTGACATTTTACATGGCAGATGGTTCAGATAAACCTCAAAGTAAAAAGGCAATGAAATGGCACTACTGCATGCGTTTAAACAGAAGCATTACACCGCTAATCAATGCAGTCAAGGAGATCAACAAGCAGGCACTATCTCTGGGTAGCTGGGCGATGGCTGAGGACTAGACAAGATAACTCCCACCTCCAACTGTACTGGATGTCGAAATGCAGACAACTGAAGCCTACTCAGAGGCTACTGTCAAACCTGTCTTAGACAAACAAGTGATAATGGACCTTATTAAAACGAACAGACAATTATGGAAGCAAATAAACTCCTGTGAGAAGCACTGCAGACTGAAGAGCCACACCTAAAGCATTTGCCAAAGATTTTCCTAAAGAATGAAAGAAAATGCATGGATTAGGACACTGGTTATCATTTGCACATGCAAATTACACAGAGTCTAAAAATGTGTAATGAGAGAATCTCAGCTGAGGACAAGGACAAGCCATCCCTCTGGCTCCCATAGCAACTGGAAGGCTGACACCAAAATGCTGAGAAAGGAGCAACACAGGCAGCACCGTGCCTCACAACACTCAGCAAAGCCCAGTGACCCCAGGAGACACAAACAGTTCATTTCATTGCCCATGATTAAAAGTAGAGGCCAGTCCTGTGCACAGTGGTGGGCCACCTGGGTCAATGGGAAGCTTCACTGGCAAATAAGTTGCAGAGTTCCAAAGTAAAGAAACTTCATTAATACACATCTTGAACCAGGATGTTAAAAAGAACTGCCAGTCTTAGAAAACGTTGCTGATATCAAAGAACACTGAAGCAAAGTCTGAAACAAAACTAAAAAATTCAAACATCCGGAAATTCCTCAGAGCACACTGCGACCAGAGCAAACATCTCTTGGGGAAAGCGGCTTGGCCTAAGGCAGACTCAAAAGCATAATTACAAAACTCCTGTGTGAAATGATGAGGGAGATGAATGAGACTATCAACTCAAAGATTTCAGTGCCAGAGGAAAAGTGAAAGATAACAAAAGTCAATCTGCTGCATCAAAAACTGAGTCTGACATATATTTCAATGCTCTTCAACCTGCTCATAACCCACAGCACAAAGGGGAAAGATTGGGCTGTTTCATGCAAATCTCCACCATCTTTCAAAGATAAACTCATCAAAAAGTTTTTTCCTGTTTCACTGATGCTGTCCAGAAATCAAAAATCAAAGAAAATGATCAAAATAAATAAATAAAAAAGGCAGGGGGTGGAGGGGGGGAATTGGGAAATTTCCCACAGCCAGTTCCCAGTTTGCACGCTCCCACACACTTTATCCCAATAAAAAGACTGGACCAGCCAGTCCAAATACTGGTTCAGACACAGCCACCAGTTTAACTTAGCCAGGATGTCTTGAATTATTATGGAAAAGAAAATGTGAAACTTCCCACCACCAAACAGCAAGATGATCACCAACGCCCTCTTTGCAGATGACCGTCTACATACCAAACTCATCATGGTTTGAGATAAATCCCAAAAACGAGCATAAAGACACCTTACTGATCAGATACACAAAACCAGAGGGTCATGTTCTTCTCTGTATTAGCTTGCTGTGACTGGGAGCAACCACTAACCCAAAAGGCAATAGCAGTATCATAACTCTTTTAACTGTCATGGTAAGGAAGTGATCTAAACCACCGATGACTTCTTGGAAACTGAAAACAAGCATCTCCTTAGCCAGTCTGCAATACACAGCCACGCCTGTAACTTTTTCAAAACACGACCTCACCTGGTTCCATAGTCAGTGGAGTAGGACAATCAATGATTTGCAACATTGACTCTAAGTGCCGAATTTTCACAGCTATCCCAGAAATGATCCATACAAAACATGTGAGAAAGGCTCAAGGAAATGGAGATTTAGTGACTCCAGAAATCGTGAGAACAGCAGTTGAATTTCAGTAAAATGTGGAATTATTGTATGTTTTTGTTTGGTTTGCATTTTCGGAGATGAGTCATTCAAGTGACCCATTTACATATTGCACCAAGACTGAAAACAAGTTTACGATGAAACGGTTCTTGGTTGCCATTGTATGCAGAGAACGTCACACCATCTTTAACTACAGATGATGAGCAGACAAAACACAGTTGCCTTAGGTTAAACAAAAATGAGTAACTAAGCTTTTTCATGAAGAAAAATAGCCGAAAAGAAGGGTGGCCTAAGCCACTAGTTTAACAATCAATCATCAGCTTAAAAGTTCAGAAGGAGATTAAGTCAATGAAAAACCATGACTCAGACTTGACATGCTGCCACTACAGAATTGCTCAGAAACTTGTAACTGGTTCCTTATTTGTGATATCAGCATCTAAGCTGAACTCCTTCACAGATTCTAGCTTCTTATTCAATTATTAAAAAAAAAAAAAGCTATATTTTCTCCACTTTGTGCTAACAGTCTGTAATTTTACTCTTAACATCTCAAAATAGCTTTGATTGACTTTAAATTACAAAATACTCTTCTTCTAAGATGATTCTAAGCAAAACATTCCTGCAAATCTTACTTTATTCTGAAACATGCAAAAATCCCTTCTTGAGTAAAAACATACTCCCTAACTAGAAATTACACAGTAATGGCATTCAGAAAATGATTTTGGTTTTCCTTGGCTGACTGTGACAAGCTACTGCTGATCATTTCACATAACGGAGATTAGTGAAGCAGTAGAAAGATGTCTAATTCCTCAAAAAAAAAAAATAATAATAATAATAATTCTTCCTTTTCACCAATTCTTACGTCCCTTCCTACCTGCCCTCCTCGCTCTATAATCAATCCCCCATCATAACAGCTCCAAGAGCTTCGGAAAAGGATGTTTCAGTGGACAAAGTGGTGGACGTTATGTTTTATTGAAAGAAGTCGATACAACTTTGGTTTATGTGCCTTTTTTTTTTTTTTAATTACCCCCACAAGTATAGTTAAACAAAAAGAGCATTTCACTGCCCAAGTGGTGAATTTTCCCTGTTTGCCAAGAAGCAGAATGGGCACACTGCTAACAGATGCAGCCTACCCCATCAGATCAGGAGCTCTTTGGAGAATCCAGAGAAAGAGCATTCTTCCTATCTCACGTGCAGCCCTCATCAGTTGATGACTAAAGGCAAAATAACTACCGAGTACTAGATATGCTGTACCAAGTTATCTTGCTGAAGATCTGTTTTCAACTGGAGGAAAGTTTAGAGTTGCTAAGTTTGGGGGCAAGGTCACAAACTGTTGCAAAACTGATGACACTAGCCTGGGTCAGTGATGAAAACAGTGTAAAAATTATGGAAGTAAAAAGATTCTACTTAGTGGTGACTCGGTGACACCAATGCTCAGCTCCAGCAAACCAGGTGGGAAAAGACACATGCCTGGGAGGGTCTCAGAGAAAGCCAAAGAGGACAAAGCTAACATGCAACAAGCAGCCACCAATTCAGACTCTTTAAGCATCCTGAGAATGCCAAAAGTCATCAGCAAAAACTCAGCACAGTGGATGAGTAAAGCAATGGCCTGATGATTCCTTATAGCAAATCCATGCTTGGGGCAGACATTTTTAAGTGGTGTGATAAAAAATACTTATCTCTACAAGAAGGTGCAGATTACAGAAGGTTTTGGCAATCCTGGAAGGGGGAAAAATCCTAGTGTTATGCTTACAGATCCTTTCAGCTAATGTAAATCAGCAGAGGAAAAAACACTGAAGTAAAACTTCTGCCTATATGATCAGAGAGAAGCTAAACATTAAAAACCTGCTGAAAACTGAGCAAACACATTCCAGCACAGCAGAGTCTAACACGCATCTGGCAAGATGGCAAAAGGTTAATCTCTATAGCTGCGTCAGTGAGAAGGACATTAAACTAACGAAAAACAGGAGAAAAGAGATTTGGTTCAAGATGAGCACACTGCGAATACACAGAATCAGCATGACAAAAGCAGCAGACTTTTTCCTCCAATTGCTTACATGCTAATGATTAGGAGTAGGATATATTACAGAATAGCAAGTAAAAGATCTCAATCCATACAGTTGATGATTCAGAATAACTTGGATTCTGAATCTGGAAGAAGTTATAAGCATAACTATTACAGGAAAAAAAAAACATAACCAGAAACAGTGAATTAAAATTTTAAATTATTTTAAGAACTTCTACACAGACAGAGAATTGGAAAGGAGAAAAAAAAAAAAAAAAAAAAGAAAGGACTACTTTGACTAGAAGTGCAACTTGATTCAGTGGTAACATGAAAAGATTCAAAATAAAAGGTAACAGAACCTGCAACTGAGTGACAATGAAAAAGAAGTCTGCAGATAGGAGGAATGCCAAAACTGCTAGCAACAGTACAGGTCCGTAACTAAATGGACAGATGGATCACGCTCTGAGCTTCACTTTAAAGGAATCTCTTTCTTACCACTTACTGTGCCTTCAGGACTCCCAGGGCATTAACTCCAGCAGGATAAAGTGAATTTTTGTGAATCAGGAATCACTCTAAATCAGAATGAAAGAAAAAAACTGCTCTGAACTTCAGGGGAGCTAACGTTCCAGTCCATTCCTGATCTAAGAGTCCTATTCCTTACCTTCAAAACAAAAATCAAATAAATAAAGAACACTTTAGAAGAGAAGGAAGGCCCACTTTTCTAAGATCTCCAGGAGAATACATGCTATTAGGATACATATGTGTCTGATGCAGTCTTACCACTGGCCAACAAGAATGGCCCTCAGTACCAAAGGGATGGAGTGTTCCTAGCCCAAAAAGACAACCAACATCTTGGCTGTTATGTGTCAAAAACAGAAGTTCTGGTAAATGTGCAGACTCAAAGCTGTGGAGCAGAGGTTTGCTATCTGTTGTTAACAGCACAGACATCCAAATTAATAAAGCAGAATGGTCCTGAAACTAGAACTGCCTTGGCTGAACAAGTACAGCCATAGTGCTCGGCCCTACCCTGTCTTTATAACAGTGAAATGAAGAGAAAAATGCATAAACCAGAATAAAAACCTAGGCTGCTGAAACTGAAGAAATCAGGAAGCTGAGAATGACCTAGGCCATTAGCTGTATTAGTTTGAGAGCAACTATATCTCTTTGCTCCTGATGGCAGAGGTGTCTAAGCAAATGTAAACTATACAGGACTTAGAATCAAAGAATCATTAAGGTTGGAAAAGACCTCTAGGAGCATCTAGTCCAACCATCAACCCGTGCCTTTGACAGCTCTAGACCATAGCAGTCAGTGTGACATCTTCCCTCTCCTTGAGCACCTCCAGGAACAGCAATTCCACCACCTCCCTTGGCAGCCTGTTCCAGTACCTCACCGCTCTTTCTGAAAAGAGTTTTTTCCTAATATCCAGCCTGAACATCCCCTGGCAAACTTAAATCTATTACCTCTTATTCTAACACTAGTTGCCTGGGAGAAGAGGCCAACCCCCACCTTGCTACAACCTCCTTTCAGGTCACTGTAGAGAGCGATAAGGTCTCCCCTGAGCCTCCTCTTTTGCAGCCCAAACAACTCCAGTTCCCTCAGCCACACCTCATAAGACTTGTGCTCCAGAACCTTCACCAGCTTCATTACCCTTTGCTATCATTTGCAACGATAGCAAAGAAAGCTACTCTTTAATGTAATGGTCACATGAAAAAGGGCCTCCAAAGCACATACTGCAGTGAGTTCACAGTCTTGTAATGCAACAGCTGGAGAAAAAAGATGGATTAATTCTTCTCTTGGAACCTATGGCTGGCTTCAAGCCCACGTTCAGGACATCTTCGTGAATAATAGCTTCATCAGTCCCTAGAAATGGGATCTGGTCCTGATATCTTCAATTATTTTTTCAGTTGCTCAGTGCCTTGCCTAATTGATGAAGACCACTCAGTTGAAAAAGAGTGAAGAAAAGACAATGTGGGCTGTTCTCCCTTTCGTCAAATCCCACATCTAACCTTATGGATTCATCTAACAGAGTTAAGAGATAGTGTTCAGAAAGCAGGGTGGGTTTTACCTGCCTCCTGATCCAGGACAACTTCTCAGCCCCTTTCACGATGGACAGACAGCCTTAACTGCAGAAAAGAAGCAGAGGGTTTGCCTATTTTATACAAGACCTGTAAGTGTGCTGGACTGAGTTACAGACAGAAGGATTTTCATGAAAACCTCTCTGTAGTCATTTTTTCTATTCATTGAGATTCCCAGCCTCTCACCAGTTGCAAAAAGAATACATCCTGAGTGTATTCTCTTCTCTTAAGCACAATACAACACTGGCAATGTCCATGTGAGAAACACTGCCACCACAGATGGAAGACAGCTCAAAGCAGGCTGGTTTAGTACTATTAGAAACATAAGACAAACCAAAAGAAGAAAAAATGTTTACCACATTCTGAAAAGGAAAAAGCCCTGCAAGCTAGTATGCAGGACTGAAGGAGGATCAAAAGACGAAAAAAATGGTGAATTTCTAACAGGAACAGACTACTTTTTGTTTTTATCTTGTCTAATAACACAGCCAGATCCCCTACAAACAGTATGTCAGTTCTTTGTTCGTCTCAGTACAACTGCATATGCTACAAACTGACCCAACGCTGCTTTGTACCAACTCTGCAGTTTCACCTTGGGAACAGCGTATGATTCACTCACTTCAAAACATTTCAGTTGTATGGATGTGTCGTCTGGATGACAGAAAAAGTTCTCTTTTCCAAAAAGTCAGATAAACAATTACTTTTGAATAACATTTTTTTTTTTATAATAAATAAATACAACTTCAATGACAAAAATCAACCTGCATGTTTGATATATTGACATTTCCTTATATTGTCAAACATCACTTTTCTTAATTGGGTTTATTGTACAAGAAACTGGAAACAACAAACACATAACATTAAAAAAAATTTAAAAAAATAAAAGAAAGAAAAAGAAAAAAGAAACTAAGAATAGCAATAACAGTAAAAATGAGGTTTATTGACTTTCCTAGAAGTCTTCTTGTTCCCATAGAGGACCATTTGTGCTGCACGAAGCTGCCCTGAACAATCCAGTCTCCTACCCTCAAGAACGTTTCCTGCGGCCAGGAGGCAAAAAGCACTGATTCCCTGTTCCTCAAAGCTGGCAGGCAGAGAAACTGTAAGCACAGCCAACGTCAGTGCAACCCTTTGGAGATTTTCAAGAGACTGTAAATACATCCTTTGAGTGTGTGGTACTATGGTCAACATCTTAGCAAGCTGCCTTTTTCCAGAATAGCAAGACAACCCAGTGTATAAGCTGTACGACTCAGCCACTGTCTATAACCATGATCACTCTCAAACACCATCTGAAATTTGTGCCCAAATGCTGACTTCTAATTAGTCTAAAAACAATCCCACTATCATTTCAGCAGCAACTAAATCAGAAGATCATGGGGATAGAGAACTATAAAATTAAACATTTTATATGAAAGAAGATATTTACTAGGAAAAAGAAATAATCATCTGATTTTATTAGACAAAGTATCAATAAATTTGTTACATATCAGTCACATACTATACAGCAGCATACTTGAGTAAACCAAAAATAAGAGGTATGACACAGGTGAGGACACCATTAGCACTGGAGTGCAGTTTTCACTACCATGAAACACTCCAACTACCACCAGTTTAAAAATACAACGCTGGCTGTCAAGACACAGTATGAACCAATTCTGCAAGCTACAGACACACGTGTGACTTCAGTCTTACACTACCAGAGACAGGTTTTCAAAAGTCATTTTTAGATGAGAACCTGTGACAAGAAGTTTTTCTATTCTAAATAGTTTCCAGACCAAGGCATGGCTAACTGCTTCTCGGGTTTTAACTGAACTCTTGCTCTTCTAACACAAACACACTTTGGATAATGTGATGATGACTGTTTCCTGACAATGAGCAGACATGAACGCTAAGAGCAAGGCACTTGGCTCTCATTATATATTAGTTGTTATGCACAGGTTCCACTTCTCCTCTTTCCAAGGTTCACCACATGCTCCAACCAGCCCTGCTCTCCTCACATTTACACCACCACAGATCCCTCCCCTCTGCACAGAGATGTGCACCTGATTCTCTTCCCTGCCTGCTTCTCAGCATCCCCACCTCATGCCTCACACACCCTGTACCAAACAGAACCCCTGAACTTATAAGTATGGCAGCAGCAGGCAATGAACAGCAGCAGGGAAGGAGGGGTGTTCAGGTCAGGAGCACAGCATGGGCTCTCAAAACCCTGATCTTCATGTGGGTGTGATGCTAACATGGTCAGTCCAGCAGAAGGGTGGCTGGGAAGCATGACCACATGAAGGGCTCTCTTGCACAGACTCCAGCAACAGCACCCATAGGTGCTTTAGGAAAGCATCCTCCTCCTTGCTTTCTCTTCCTCTTTGGGGAAGATAGAGAAAAAGCAGGCACCACTGTGAGAAATACGGGCTGCAGGGGTGATCCAAAGATGAGAAACATAACATAATTGGTTCCGGTAAAGGCAGGCCTATCTGAGGGAGCTCATTGGTGCTGCTGCTGATAGGAGATCAATATGGCCAAGGAAGGAAAAGTGAAGCTTTGGCAGCTTATTAACAGAAGTTATCTTCTTAGAATTATGCCACAGATCACAGGTTAGGTCCTCCCACACAACATCCACATGGTGTGAAGAAGCAGATGTTCAGCTCTCCAATGGATGAAGTCTATGCAGATGTCTACACATATGTATGAAGTAAAAACACAATAAAACTAGCACTGCATATGCACACCTTACATGGTCTGCTTCCCTTGCTGCAGAGTAGTGAAATAGGATGCATTCTGAAGGACCAGCCACAATCAATCCAAGCGCTTCTCTTCTTTTCGAGGACTAGCAAATCAATAGCCACATGCTCCAGGCAGGTCAAAGCAAAGAGACAGAGCATGACAGGTGCAGCCCTCCCAGAGGCTGGAGGAGCAGTGCTGCAACTGCTGATCTGCTCTGCCACACCACTCCAAGGTCATTCTGTGGCACCTCATAACCCCTATACACCCAGCTCCACCAATACGCACCAGGATGGCGGCAGAGCTGTGTTTGTAAATTTCTGTGGGAGACTCAGCCCTCCCAAGGATTTGCCCCAAGGATTAATTGCCTCTTTAAACTTGGTCAAGTCATTGAAAATCTCTGACAAAGTTTCACTACATGTAAAATCAGGGTGCTCTTTTACAAACCACTCTCACAGCTCAGGACTGAAGATTATTCAAATCTGTTATTACTTTGACGTTATTCTTGACGGAAGAGGTAGCTGAAGCTGGGAAGGAGATCTCAATGAAGTCTCCAGCCTCCAAATTGCAGCCTGACCAGAACTCAAACTGAACAGCCTCTGCCAAAGCCAAACATCACCAAAGTTCCTTGAAGCAAGGAAAACCTGAATTGCACTCCCATCACAAACCACAACCAAACAAGGGCCTCACTCCAGATCCCAGCACCTGGAATCAGAGTGAGCACAAGAAGAGCAGGCATTTCCCTCTCCGGGACTTTTTCTAGGGCAAATTAGAGGATCAATGACTGGAAATTGGTGCTGGGAACCACAGTGCTGCTGGATGTCAGAAAGCCCTCATTCAGGGAACTGTCAGACCCGGCACCATTTACAGGCAGCAGTGTCACAACAAAACCTGTGTGGAATCTCCCTGTATTTAGAAAACAGATTCCCAACCTGGAGTCACTATACATCTCAGGCTTTACTCCTAGGCAGCAGTAATGTCAGTGAGACACAGAGCAACCTGCACTCAATGACAGGAGCGCAGTGCAACCCCACCTAGCCACATCGGAGCCGTAGCTTTACTTGTGCCCTGTGGCAATCCACACGCATTTCCTCAGTAATCACTGAGGCTCGGTAAGGAGTAACAGAAGGGACGTTCCACCCACTCGTCGGTGCATCAAACTTTATTTGGTCCTACGGTGATTGCGCAGGGGACAGTCCTCAGCAGGCAGAGGCACGGCTTGCCTGCCACAGGGCAACGCGGGGTGGGCGCACAGCCAAGGAAAGGTGCTGCTTAGACGTCGTGGGCTGGGCGGGCAGCACCACGAGCTGCAGGTCCACACCCAGCGGCCCCATTCAGACCCCACCGCACTCAGGATGAACCTTCTCCTCCCACAGACCAGGGAGGGCCTCGGCCTGTTGCAAAGCATATCCCTCTCCTGCCAGCCCACCTCAAACACAGCCCCGCAGCCTTCGAGCACGCCGAGCCCCCGGGATCCCCTCCGCTGCCGGTCGCCTCACGGAAGGATCACAGACATCCATTTTGGGAGCGCGACAGCGCAGTCCTGCTGGCGAAGTTTAGGACCCCGTCCCAAGTTCGGGCGAAGAGCACGGTGAGCGAAGCGAAGGCAATGGACGTAACGCAGACACACGGACGGGCGAGGTGCAGGAGCCCGAACCGCACGCTACCGCACGAGGAATTTCCGAACCCGCCGTGCGGAGCGGGAACGCCAGGCCGGGGAGGGGGCGGCAGGCCAAGGAGAGCGAGCCCGCGTCAGCCCACGCCGGCTCCCCGCGCAGCTCGGGCCCGGCCCGCAGCCCCGCCGAGCCGAGCCCAAACGCCCGGCCCCAAGGCCAGGGCCGCGCCGGACCGGGGGCTGCGGCGGGTTGCCCAGCTGCCTGCCCGGCTCCGGCGCCCGGGAGAAGAGGAGGAGGAGGAGGCGGCGGCGGCGGCGATGGCCGCGGGGCGGATGGCGGACTCGATGCCGTCTCCGCCGCCCCCCTCCTCCATCCAGCCGCGGCGCAACGGTGCCTCGAGAGGAGGGCGCCCGGGGGTCGGCGGAGTCCCTGCTCGGGGCCGCGCCGCGCCGGCGAGAGGGGGGAGAGCGGGGAGGAGGAGAAGCGGGACCAGAACCCGGACATCATGGCTGCGGCAGCCCCCTCCCCTCCGGCCGAGGCTCGGCTCCCCCGTCCCGCGCCCGCCCTACTCTCACGGCGGAGGGGCGCGGGCCGCCCGGCGGGCCCCCGTTACCTGCTTCCCGGGGACGCTCGGAGCCGCCTCCGACATCGGCAAACACTAAAGAGAACTGACCCCGCCGCCGCGGCGGCCGCCGCCGGCCCCAACCACTCCGCCCCCCCCCAT
>JAPSGF010000011.1:3012817-3134407 GCA_035772895.1 Perdix hodgsoniae
CTCGCCCGCCGCCCCGCCGCCCCCCCTTCTGCCCCCGGCGCCCGCGGCGGGCTCCCGGCGCAGCTCCGCGGCCCCGCTCCCCCCCGCTCCCGCAGCACGAATGGCCCCGTCCGCATCCCTTCCCGGCCCGGCGAGGGCGCGCAGCGCCTCTAGCGGCAGCGGTACCGCTGGCGCCGGGGCCGCCTGCCCGCTTCCCCCCTTCCTGCCGCGCCGCCGAGGCCGGTTACGTCGGGCCCTCCGCGGCGCCCCCGGGTAGGGACGAAGCGGAGCGGACCGGGCGCTGCCCGTACCGTGCAGGCGCGAAGCCCCAGCGGCCCCGGGCGCTGAGTCCGAGCGAGGAGCTCCGCTATCCGCGCGTGCTGCGGCCGGGCCGGGTCCTCGCGAAGCGGCCGTGCGACAGCGACGTAAGCATAGAGAACGCGGCGCCCGCACGTTGTCAGCGGGCGGACGGATGAGCCGCAGTAGCGCTCCGGCGCTCGCCCCGCTGCGCCCGCCGTCCTTTTAACTTCACGGTTCTTTCAGTTTCGCACTCGAGAGGAGCCCCCCCCGAAAGGAATCAGGTTTTACTCCAGCTGCCTTATCGTCCGCCTGAGCGGCAGCTGTCACACGCCGAGCTGCTAGCTTTTACCCCCTCCGAGAGCAGCCCCGCAGCGCTTTACCTCTCCTTTCCTCCCGTTTTCCCCCGGCCGTGACCCGCCCCCTACCGACAGCCCGGCCCATGCCGACGCCGCACCGGGAGCTGCTGCCTGCGCGGCCAGGGGAACGAATGGCGTGAAGAGAGACGGGGCGAGAGGAGAATCGCTTTTTAATTCGGTTTTATTCATCTCGCTCTGCCTTCAGGCGCCTAACTGCCCTGCTTTCAGGCTCCTCGCCTCTCCCGGGCAGGAATGTTGAGAGGAAGGCTGAATGTCGTTAGCGCGGCTGATGTCGGCATCTCAGTCCGTGCGAATTACGTCGTGTCCGATCAAACCACGACTCCTTGCAGTAACGCACACGATGAAGAGGAGCGCAGCTGCTGCAGCTGTTACGTATTGCCTGCGTGGAGCAGTGGCCACAGGCCCAGAGGCCCCAAGCAGCAGCAGTGGCAAAACGTCGGCTTCCTAGCCAGGAGCTGCCCGGGGAGGCTGCAAATCCCTTCAGGTTATCAACACTCACTGCTGCTTTTCAAGGGCTTCTGCCCAACAGCAGTCCTACGGTTCTATTACCAAAACATCGTCCCTAGTGCCATCTTTCAGGGCTTTGCTTGTCACTTACGCAATACAGCAGGGCTGGGCAGGAAAAACAAAATGGGAAACACTTTGTAATGCCAGATTTAGGCTGAAGTAGTTCACAGCAATAAAGCCTTCCTTGAAATTGGCAATAAATAGAAAAATAAAAGTACTGAGGCACAGGTAAAATTCATTTCTGACTATCTTGGAACACCAGCTGCATCAAATATAATTCTTGAAACCAAGAGATACCTGCTCACAATCAGAACAAGGCTGAAGTTTGCATTTCTTTCAGCATCTATGCAATTCCATGGAATTATTTTAAAACCTCGTCTTGAAACCAAGCAGGGTATTGCTGTGGCATGATGATGGATGGAACCCAACCAGTTTCCCCAGGTGCTGGGGATATAATTGCACCCTAATAGTGCACCCCCAGACATATTGTATACATTTGTGTATTAGAAACAATAATTTATACATCAAATACACATACCGATGCTTAGTGACAGGATGGTGTTATGAGTATCTAGGTGACAGCGAGGTTTTATTCAGAACGCTACTGTGACATAATTTGTTTAAATACACTTTTAGGAATGCAGCATTTGCTAAGACAGCTTTATACACACCCTTGATTCTGCTGGGGCAGCTTGTCATCTCCTTCCCTTCTCATTCTGTTGCTTAATTTTCTGACATGCTTTACCTTGTATTTCATCTAAGAATTGAGCTCAAGAATACAGCAGGATACAATTCCTTATGTACTCTTCTGCTTTAATATACTAATGGAAAATCATGGAAATATTTTTTGTGAGACTACTGAAAAACTTGCACAAGCAAAGGTCATTTAGAAGCTGGATCATGACAGATTCTATAAAAATTTGTTTACTTTTACTTACAGCAATTTTAACTGACTGTTAGCTTGAAGAACCCTATCAGACCATACGTACTGGATCTAAGCTTTCAGCAGTCAATCAGTGCTTCCAACAAGCTCCTAGTATCTCCAGCCTGTGCTATTAATATTCAACATTTGTATGATAATATCAAACAGGTAAAAGAGTTTAAAAATGCTGATTTTTTTTTAAACAAACTCAGATGAATCTCATATCTTAATACATTGTGTCAAAAATAATATAAATCTGAAAGAAAACTATACAATTTTTTTTTTTTTTTTAAAAAAAGCATGGTTTGTCCAAAAACTTACCAGGAGTCATTATTTACATTTTCTGTACCTTTATGTAAGATACAGGATAAAAGCCAGTCAGTACCCCCAGTAGGAACAACTTAGCAGAATCATTAAAAAAAAAATCTTGATTTTTGACAGTAAGAGGTGCATGGTTCATGCATTCATCCACTCTACTTCAGATGTACATAATGAGAGTGCTGTGACTTGCCCAACATTTTGTCATCAACAAATGTGTTTTTATTCCTCAACAGATCCCATGATGTGCTCCTAAAAGCCCACTGCACAGTGATGTATTTAACAAGAAAGAGATGGACAGAACCACAGAAGCAGCTGCACGCTTCCAACCTATACATCAGAGCAGTAGAACTGGTTGGAAGGGAGCTCTGGATGTCATCTGCTCTGCAGCCCTCTGAACTCCTTCAGTGTAGGGCCGCCGTTAAAGCTGGATATGGTTTTTCCAGCAGGTTACTCAGGGCCTCTCAGTTTAGTTTTGAAAACATTTGAGGATGGAAATTTTACAGCCCCCCTTGCATACCTTTTCAGGCTTTGATAAAATATTTATTTTTTAGCCCTACTTTTAAAATGGACATTCATGAACAATGTATGTTACAGAAGCGCCTAAAGCCATTATTACCTTGTGTAGGACACAGAATGACAGACATGAACAAACCACAACAACTGAAAAATTTACAAATACGACACAAAGCTTTCCCAGCTAATGGAAACTGTTCTTCATATTCCAGTAAAGACTTGTGAGCAGTAAACTTTTTACCACTCACACATCATCTCTCATGATTCACATCTAAAATGTGAGTTCCCTACAGCAGATGAATCACACAATCACTTCCAGAATCAAAATGAATTAGAACTGTGCTTGTCATATATTCAATGTTCTTCATCACTTCCAGTTAATTGCACAAATCTGAGGTCCTCCATTCTTTTAAAAAATATCATTATTCAAGAACACTCCACCAAAGTGAATCCAAACAGGACGTACTGACTCTACAACCACCAGCTTGCATCTAGTTTTCTCCACATGAAGGTATGATAGACAGTTCTTCATTAGTTGGCCATTGACACAAATCCAGATTGCTTTGCAGGTAGAACTGCATTTCCCTGAAATTATTTGTTTGTGCTGTACTCATACATCAGTGCTGGAAATAATCAAGTCCTGCCTAAATAAATGTTTTGCCCTTTTAATAATACTAGTGAAAATTAAAAAATTATACTGGCAAATTATTTTATAGTACATATTTGTAATTGCACTCATACATTAAGAAAACTACACCGTATTAATTATTCTAGCTCATGTATCCAAAACTGCAATAAAGCCAGGCCTAAACCTCTACTTTGAATTTACACATTTAATTTGTTTTGGGTTATAAAGTCATGACTGGCTTTGTGTCAGCTATTTGCATCATCACACATCTTTCTAATTTATTTTCTACACAAGGAACTGTAAGAACTTCATGTACAGTCATCCCACCTTCTTATAACTGGAGAGAATGTTATGTATATTCATGCACATCTAGTTATTAGGCAGGGTAACTGTATGAACTTGTGTGCGTGTATTCAGTTACTGCAGACAACTTCACCATCTACACTGAACACAGAAAACTTCTCATACTTCTAATGTTTTCCTAACATTTACCAAAAAAGAAAAAAAAAGAAAAAAAAAAAAAACTAGCTTTGGATTATCTCTCTGAAACACAGACCATAATGTTTTAGAAGTAAAAGCTAATTCAGGTTAATCAGTGCCTCAAATCTCCTGACTGCAGGCAGCAAAGACATGTAACTAGATCTTGATGAATTACTGAGAATAATACAAGAATTACTAACCTAGAGATCACAGTGTATCTGCTTCTGAATTAGGAGGGTTTGTTACTTATTATGTTGCCTTTACTCATGAGGAAAGTATGGGAAAGCCAAAGTGTAATCACAAGCCAAAGCAGCAATAGATTCTGTAATTAAATAAACTGTTTACAAGATTTTTTTTTCCCTTTCCCTTTACTGATAGCATTCTGACTATGTAAGGAGGCCTTTGAACAAGTCCAGACGTGGTGCTGTTTTCACTGATGGTGTTGCAAGAAAGCATCGCACCCATCTTGAAGTGCTTTGGTTTCTTATTATTGCCTCATTGCAGACAGATCACAGCAGCACACTTCAAACACATACAAAGCCACACTCCCAAGAGCAGAGCTCTGTCTGCATAACAGGGTCCATACTAAGAACGCTGGCCATGCTGGTGAGGGTGCACCTAACCATAACCATACCTACTACATTTTTTTTTCAAATCAAAGACTTCAATAGACTAAGTCACCAAAAAGAAGGAATTTGAGCTTTTAACATCTTTCAGTTCGGGTCAGTGTTGCACACCAAAATTAAATATTTTACTCATAGCCAAATATGTTTTTGTACTGTAATAAGTTGACCTGAAGTGGATTTAAGAGATCACAACTAGGCTGAACATAAGCAAATCAGTAGAAGGGTGCTTTCCATAATGCATAGCATGTTTGTTTTTCAATCCAGCTATGCAAGGTAAACTAATAAAAAACATGCTGTGCACTACATTAGCAATCTTAACTACCTTGCTGTGGTATGGATTATAAAACTGACAAAGCCTAGCTTTCCTAAAATACTCCCTTTTATTGCAAGACAGTGAATACACCCTGCAACAAGTTGAAAAGAAGTTATATTTTCCAGTGACATTAAACCATTCACTGGAAAAAAAAAGAAAAAAGAAAAAAGAAAAAAGAAAGAAAAAAGACGTAAGGCAATTGGGCAAGGTTATAAAATTATACAGTAATTCAAAGCTATGTCAAATGAGTAAGACTCTAAATGACTGTTTTCTTGGAACAAGGACTATCTTAGTCATACATGAATTCACACAATAAGAAAAAGAAATCCTCTGTACACAACATTATGTGGACTTTTCATAGAGGAAAAAGCTTCTTTATCTTCCCAGAAAAAAAAAAAAATCAAAATTTACAAGTATTGTAAACAGAAATCAGTAATGATATATAAGCTTCATCACAATCAATAGGACACTAAAGCAAAGTTATTGGCTACATATGCTCATAAGCTTACAGTGAACTCTTGAATGGAAGCACTAAAAGCGAGGACAACTGGCAACACTGCAACCCAAACGATATCCTGTTTTAAAAGAATTATTGATTCTTTGACTTATGTCTTTCATTTTTTTTCATTACTAAACAGTATCACATCAATTAGAAATACAGAACCTATGCATTTTTACATACATCAAATGTGACTTAACTACCCAATTCCACCTACCAAGTAGCCACTGTTAGATGAGTTTACCATGCAAGTAGTTTGCCACATATTGTGCATGTTACAGCAACTAGCATTGGAACTTTTCCATAGGACAAGGGAGAATATCATAACAATGTATTTTGAAAATAATTATTTGTTAGATGAAGCCTGTTGGACTTCAGAGCATTCCTTAGCATGACTTTCTAATCTTGTCAAAATTTAAGTTTTCTATCTTTAGTAAAGGTCTTTCATGTCTGCTAAGAAAATTTTAAAACTACACATCCATAAAAAGCTTATCCTGAACTGTCACCAAATCATCAGTTTGCAACTACGTGCTGTCAGGGTAATGGCAATATGGGGCTAAATGAGTTTCAAAATATTTTAAGAAACAACACGAATGTGTTATTTGGATGGTTCTTCTAAAACGTTGCTTTACAGCACTCAGTTGAGCCAGGCCTACCTCACCCATTACACTTATACACACATGCACACTTTTTTTTTTTTTTAACCATTTGTGATATTTGACAATTTAAGCAAGAATAAATCCCACTTAAATTGTGGAATTGTGCATTTAACGAAGCACTACCGATCTATGTGAACAGCAATTTAAAATGCTTAAAAAAATATATGATTTAAATGCTTAAAAAATATATGATACCCTATGACAGATATACAGATTTTTCAATTTCTCTGAAAGTTTAAAAAAAGTGCAGTGTCTACTTCACCTTCAGAGTTCAGCAAGACATCCCCACCTCTGAAAAAGTTTTCTCCTTCAAAGCTACATTAAGACAAAATATAATCTATAATGTACCACATCTGTACAGACAGAAGAACACAACCCCAAAATTCTCCAATCAGTTTACATAAACAGCTCTCTTTGAAACCAGATATATTATTGTTTTTACATATACATTTGTTCAAAGGAAAAATAAAAACAAAAGATATCCTTGACAGTGAAATTCAGACTGGGTGGGAGGCAGCCCATAAGTTTCAACTTCTAGACCTAAACAGGCAGGTTCTCACTTCCTTCTCCTCAAGTTCTTTTTAATTCCTTTTTATCTTTAAGAAAACAAAGAATGAACATGTAAAAGCACTTTTAAAGAAAACAAATAGCTAAAAATAAATATGGTAAAATATAGCATACATATCAAGATGGATATACACTGATCTCAATCCAGATTAACACGTGACCAAAGCAAGATTTATTAAGCATCTTTACCATTTACCCAAACATAAAACTACTGTAGAGATCAAAAACAAGAAGCCAAGTTCTAGCATAAACCCAGCAGCAAGATCCCTTTCCAGAGCCTAAATCTAGCAGTAATGTTTTGTAAATAAGAAAGAAAATAGGTAAATGCACATTGTGACAAACTCTTAACAGTAAAACTCAAAATCAGGCAGGTTTTGTAACGACTTTCTTGTGCATTTCAAGGCAGCTCTCTTACCATAAAACAGTACAGCTTATAGAAGACTAACAGAAATTTTCCCACTTATTTACTTTGATTTACTCCATACAGAATCCTGTGACAATAAACTCTGAGGGTTTCAGCAATGCTCCAAGCTGAGCTGGCTGGCACAAAACAACTCTTGTCATACTTAACTAAGGAACATCCAATACTGGATAAAAAGTTTACATGAATGTATGCTTCAGAATTTTTAGGAAGATGAAATCATTCAGTACAACCTAAAGCTTTCTACAGTCTCTTATGTAAGGGAATTTGCCTTCTGAATAAAACACCAATTCACATCACGTACAAGTAGTAGATCTTTAAAATGTTTTAGCTTTCACAAAATGCTGAAATGAGTTTAAGAAAAATTACCAAGCAGCACAGATGTAGATAATACAAACATACATGACATCTACATTAGTGTAAAGACTATTAAAGAAGCATTTGTATGTTGTTTTTTTTTTGTTTTTTTTTTTGTTTTTTGTTTTTATTTTTAAGAAAAGGTTTAAAGCTTTTCTCATAACATTCCATTGAAACACCTGGGATGTAAATAAGACACAAGTGATGCAATTTAATCTATTCCTGTAGACTAAATAAAGGAAGGAAGATAACAGAGGACTTCCAGAATTACAAAAACACACAGTAAAGTATCACATTGTATCTACTTTTCATCTGCAAAAGTTCAGAATCTCTTGTCTGGCAAAGTATGAAGTCTATTTGGCTGAGAGTTTATTAAGACTTCTGAAGCAACTTGTAAAAGTATAGAGAAAGCCATCTGTAGAGAAGGTTATCCACCCTTTGAGTTGCAGTTTGTCTGGGCCAGTGTTTTTTCTTTATTTAGGACATTCTGGCAAATTGATATAGATTTTCCAACACTATTTTTTGTTTGGATTTTGATCAAAAATTAAAAAACTCTGCCTTTCAATCAGTTGCATCATTGTCACAGTTGCCTTTGCATTTGCCCTCATCCACCTTTCTTCAAGAGATTCATAATGTAAAACATGCAGCTTAGTGCAATTACTGCTGCCCTCTCCAAAAAACCTTCCTACACTACCATCAGCCACCACCAATATTCTAAGAATCACAATCTACCAAAACTGATCTTCAAACTCTCATTAATACCTCTTTGTAAGCAAAGCTTATCTCCTATCGCATCGCTTGTCAGTCAACACAATTCACAGGACTACCTGGAAAAACACTCACAGCACAGGATTGTCCAACCTATCAAGGAGACCAAAGTCATCCATTATCTCAGCATGATGCTTAAAATGGAAATTGCTGCTTGGGGCATGTGGTAATGCACAGATGCATAAAAGACTGAAAAGAGCACTAAAGTCAGGGTGCTGTACAGCACATCAGTGCAGGCTGATGCCCCCAGTTTCTTCTTTTCCTGAAAGCTCAAATACTGTTGCAAACCAAGCCCTCAGGCTAGATACACTCTAAATCATATGGATAATGAGTATTCTTACAGGTATTTGCAACTTGTTTGCCTAGTGATACATAATTCCTGTACTACTACTTTTTAAGTACTAACCATCAATAAATTGTCTACATTCAATTTTAAAAAAGTGTGCTTTATCTCAGACATATGAAACACAGCTACCAATATTTTTTTGTAGACATATGAACAGTTCAGAGAATAAGAGAGAAGGCTGATCCTCTTCAACGAATTCACTGTCAGTCAGAATGACAGCTGCCATTCTTTACTGACTCAGTATAGATATCAAAACCATCACATTTAATCTGTCTTTTCAAAAAGACCTTCAGAGAAAGAGGTGAGATGACAAATGGTGTGGATTTCTCTTGAAAACCTCCAGTCTCAGTGATAGAGTCCAGCCTGTCAGGAAAAAATTGGCAAGCTGCTAACCACAAAGTACTGTGTCCCACTCGGGATTCCTCAGCTCAAGAAAGACAGGGAACTTCTACAGAGTCCAGTGGAGGGCTACAGAGATTATTAGAGGCCTGCAGCACCTCCTTTATGAGGAAAGGCCGAGAGACCTGGGACTGCTCAGCCCGGATAACAGAAGGCTGCAAGGGGAGGAGGGGAGGATCTTATGTATGCTTATACATACCTGAAAGGAGGGATCAAATGGATAGGGCCAGGCTCTTGTCACTGAGCACCGCTGAAAAGAGACATCAAGCACAAACTGAAACATAAGAAGTTCTACACAAGCGTGGAAAAAAACAACCCTACTCTGTGACAGAGCATTGGAACAGACTGTCCAGTGAGGCTGTGGAGTCTCCTCCTCCGGAGATATTCAAAATCTGCCCGGATGATTTTTTATATAACCTACTCTAGGGAACCTGCTTTAGGGAGTTGGACTGGTTGACTTCCAGAGGTCCTTTCCCAACTCGACAATTCTGTGATCCTGTTAATAATGCACCACAGCAGTAGTTATTTCAGTCCTTTTATCCAGTTGCTCTACCTAAGCAATGACAAGCTGAAAACAATGATGCACTCTCTTTCTAAAAACTATGCCTGAAATAACAGGAACTGCAAAGATGTAAATCACAGATCAAGAGATCAGACAATCACAAGACAAAACACCAGCTTTCGAGCATTTTGAAACAGATCTGCAGCAGCAGACTACAAAGCAAATTTAAGAACAACAACAAAAAAAAACCACAAAAACATCCACACCAAAAAGTGCTGCCAGCCTAAATTTTAAAAAGGTTTTTAAAAGGGGGGGGGGGGGGAGGAGGAGGAGCAGAGGGACACAAAATAGTCCTGGGCACAGATACTTGAGACATCTAAATGGAAGACATAAAAGCCTGAAGGCTTTGGACCATTAGGATTTTTACTAGAAAACAGAGCTGAAATATACAGAAAGAATATTTTCCACCACAGGTGGCCACAGGCGCTCCAGACTTCCAGGTCTTAGAATTCTCACTGTATATAACTCCGTTCCTGTAAAATAACGTTTGTAGTACTTTACAATATATAGAAAATCCTAAACATCTGAATCAAGTTTCAGCCATCACCTACCAATTCCCAGCTGCTCAATCCTTTCATCTTCTTGTACAAGCTTCAAAACTCTTGATCATGGAAGCAAACTGACTCAGTTTGCTAATGGAGAAGAAAAACTTTCACATTTTCTTCTCGGCTCATTTTCTACCTGTTTAACATACCAAATCACCTCAGTGCAGACTGGGACAAAGCTAGATGCAAGGCTGAATGTGAAGCATAAGGTTGGTAAGAGGAGAACAAGTTCTTCCTTTCAAGTGACAGTTAAGTAGAATACTAAATAGCTGGAAACCTGCTCTGTTCATCCCATCTCTAAAGACATAACGCTGTGCACTGGAGGACTGCACGAACACTATCCAGATCACACTGCAGTTCTGGGAAAAGGCCCAGAATATTCATCTGAAAAGATTTTATCTTGATCTTCTTGGCAGAATCCACTCTGAAGTGCTCAAACAGAATAGGTTCCTCTACTGCTGAAGACAAGACAGGAGTTTAAAGGTCTTATTGTGGAGATTTCAAATACCAGAAAACAGAACAGTACAAGGGATGCCAGTACTACAAAACTGATTAAAAGGCATCAAACACTTTAAGTAGAAAAAATACAGCAAGAGAATAAACCCCCATTGCTGATATCACAGTAAAAATAAACAGCATTAGCTAAATATTTTCAAATTTGTATTTCTGAATTATGTTTTAATTGTTTTAATACAGTAAAAGATTGTTTTTTGTTTTTTTTTTTTTACTCAAGTTATTTTAAGCTATTTATGATCCCGATGGTCTGCAAAGTTTCTAGAGGTCCTGGAAACAATAGGCCAAGAAGTACTTGAATTACAAATGAAAACCCAAATGAACCTTCTCAGTCTCCTGTGCAGCTGCAGCTGAAAATGGAATATTACATGGTCATTTAGTTTTCTTTATTCAGTTCAACACTCAGCTATTCAGCTGTCTTTTTAGAATGACTGGCATTCATGAGGCTTCATTCTAAGAGTACAGCAAAACATAAAGCTGAACTCTTTATCAAGGAGGCAAAGATTACACCAGCTTTCCCCAACAAAGGTAGATAATATGCAACTCCACTATCATAAAGTAACAAAACATATTTAAAAAACGAGTGCCACAGGTGGTTTTTTCCTTAAAAAAACTATTAATTTTAACAAATGTTTACATTAACAACAACAAAAGCAAAAACCCATCAAAAAGTCTTAATATTCATTATATATAAATTTTTCATGGCAAGTGTTTGTCTAATCTGCTCTTTAAAAGTTACTGACACATAAATCTTATGGTTTCCTCAGTCCTTACCTTTAAAACCTCAGATGTTGTATCTTGCTTTTTCCAAAACGGAAGCCACATCTTAAACTGATCCAGACTGAAAGCAACTGTAAGTTTCATTGAACAATCCTGACATATGCTAATCAAGTAACAGAAAATCTCTTTCCCCTAAATGTCAACAAACATCTGAAACTTGCACTGCCCATTGATATACAAAGCATTTGTCAAACAACAAAGAACAACAGTATGGAACTATTTAAAAATCTATGACATGAAAAAGTAATCTCACAGCTTTTTTGTTTATTATATCTTAAGTCTTTGTTTTGTTTTCTAAAGATATAATTTTCTTCAGCTTTGCAACAGATGTTGTCTGGAAAAAAGAGGAGACACCTCAGTACTACAGAAATCCCTTCCTGGATATCCATCACAGCTTTTAGGAAGTAGGGACAGCTCTGTCTCAAGAACAGCTGAATGTAATGAACAATGCTCCTGCACTCCACCACGAAAAGGTCCACGCGTACTTACATTCAAGGGCTGTAATCTATTTTAAATCAAGAATTTATTGTGTTATAGTATAAAGACACTAAACACAAAAACAAAGTGTTGAACAACATAAACATTGACACAAAATAAAAGCAAGATCATTTCAAGCTAATTCTGGAACCAATTCACGTGAGAAACTCCGAGCAAAAGAAAGTTACATACACAGGCTCACCCTATGGAAAGGATGGCACCACCTTCATCTAACTTAAGACTCCCTTTTCAGGGCACCATAGTATTGTCAGAACAGTTGCATTAATTTGAGGGCTCGAGTGGTATACAAGCTTTGTCCTTGCCCTCTCTATACAAGAGAACTTACCAATAAATCTACAAGAGAACCAATGAATGCATTTCTACTGTAAACTAAAAGACTTGAGGTAAATTCTAATCTACCTTGGATTTCTTTTTCTCTTATTACAGAGGATTTCATTGAAGAGCAGCATAAATTTAGTTAACTTCATTGTAGTCCATGTGATAGCATAGATCAAAAAAACAATGCTTTGCATTACATCGCACAACTCCAACAAAATACATACAGTATGTCATAAAGCTTCTTTGAAATCATGTATTGTAGAATGGCAATCCAACATATGAAAAGATTTAAGTATCTGAGAAGATGCACTTTAACCATTTCTTCAGACACATTACCTTGTATCAAAGTAAGGTCTCTTCACTGTGGACAATCTGAAAGGATCCGTTATGTGAACCAGCTGTATGAAAATATATGAATTGCTCAAAGATGTGACAATCCTTTCAATCAGTAATAGAGAGCAGTTAACAAGAATTTACAGATTAAATATTCAGATTACTGCTCATTCATATGAAACATTTCCAAAAATAACAGATTTGATTAACCTAAAGCAATAAAATTTATCTAAATAAAAAGTTAGGAGCACACCTACTTTGTTTGCTTAAAATGATTATTTTTGGCTCTTAAAAGAATCTGAATTCTAGATTTTAAAGGCTCTTTGTGAAAGTATATATACACATCAAATTTATATCCAAAACTAGATTTTACCATTGTGTTTTAAAGGCCAAGAAATATTTTCGATACAGTAGAAAAAATAGCAGTTCCTGAAGTATATTGTAGCCTCACTTTACTGATAATATCAATAATTGCTGTACAAAATACTTCTCCAAAGCAAATCCATTTGAATTCTATCCACCCTGAGTTATGCTTCTGTGATTCTTAAAAATGTTTTAAACATTAGGTAACAGAGAAGTATGTACAAGGCTATAAAATTTGTCACTTTATTATACAGCAGTTAAAAAATTCAGTACTATCAGCCAATTTTGTTTTTGTAGTTATTCAGTCTGGGTTATGTCACTGTTGATTTTCTCTTTGTTTGTTTTTTTTTTTTTAATCAAGTAGTCGCTTCATCTAAACATTCACATATTGACCACTTGATTCTTTACTTTTGAGTGCAACAGTAAGGCAACAGTAAAAAAAAAAAAGTCATAGAAATTTTGCATACGTGTAAAGGTATTAAGTTTATAAAAGTGCTTCCTTAAAAGATAACCTAATTGCAGTATCAAAATACTACAGAGTGGTGAGAACAACTATCTATTATTTCAATAAAATGTTGCTCCATAGAAAATACATCAGTCTGGTTTTAGGCTTTTTCATCTTTTTTTTTTTTTTTGGGGGGGGGGGGGGGGAGGGAGGGGGGGGAGGGTGAAGTAAAAGCCTGGAGGAAAAACAAAACAAACAAAACATAATGGTTGTGAGGGACAAACAAGTTAAGAAAATATACTTTAGTCTAAACTTAAATAAGAAGGTCCACACTTTTTTGTCAAAACATTAAGCCTCTGTCAAAAATGTATTTTTTTTTCTTTTTATAGTACAGGATTAAAAGACAAGATGACGCTTACAAGGTAAAGAAATAATTTACATGAAAATAACTTCAGACTTTTCAGCTTTTCAATCAAAATATTTTGTAACATTCAAACATGACATAGAACAACAAAAGAAACAGTGAATGCAAACAAAAATGTTATATGATTTCTTTCAAACACATAAATAAATGAAATATTGGTGTAGGCAGTAGGGCTCATGCTGATGGCTAGCAGGAAATAACAGTGTGCAATCTATTTGGAAAAAGCTCTAAAGTACAAATTACAAGCCCAATTATGGACTGCAGCAAGTTCAGTTATATCACTGCCATCCTCTCTTATCTCCAAAATAAATTCTTGATTAAATCATTCATACCCTAAATTACTCATACCTTTGCTTCAGAGATATGAATAACTATATACAAAAAGTAGTTTTATTTCACCATAGGGATAACATTGTACCTCCCTGCCAATGTCACTTGAAAAACCTTCCATGTCAAAACAATTTGACAGCAGACAAACAATTTAATAAATATGCAATGATCTTATTACAGTCCTTCAGCTAAGCATGTTAACTCATGCTGCTAGTTTGGTGATCACAGTGCATAGAATCCAAATACAAAAGAATGGGGTTGCTTTTAAGGTACAGGTAGATCCCTTGCTTATAATTCAAATATCTGAAACTTTCCCAAGCTCTATCATGCATCAATCTTTTTGTGGCAGGAGCAAAACCTTTCCCTGGTACAATGTCCATTGCCGGCAATGGATGCACCAAAACCGCAAAGGAGTTCAGTGTTATTGCACAATATATGAAGACCTGGAATTCTTCCAAAAGCTTAAAATAAAAATAATGGAATTATTCTGACATTTCTGGACACCTGCATTAATACTGTATGACTAATAAAAGCATGTCAGTTGCATGGACTGAACCAGCGATCAACATGCGCCCAGAATGCACACTAGTAAAAATGCAGTCAAAGGAAGTAGTCTTCTTTGCCTATAGGTCACTTCCAGTCAAAGGTTAAAGTTCAAAGACTGAATGATCAAAGTGCTCGTTTTCTCAGTAGGACTATCTTCTGCTACGAGGATCACAAAATGGTGCCATCAACATGTGTCATCTTTAAAATAAGATAAAAAAAAAAGAGAATGTTTATATATTTACCATAAATACTAAGCCCGAATTACCAAGATGTATGCATAAGCAATTCCTGGCACAGAAATTAAGACACAGTGGAAACACACGAAATGAATAAGTTCACAATTTTGTTCAACATTGACTCAAGAAAAAGAGATGAGAGTATAAAATATAAAATTACCAAACTACTATCCACACATTCTTAAGTGCATTAGTATTGGCAAGCAGTCAATTAAAAGGACAATAATTAGTACATTCAATATTTAGAATGTCAATCACAAGGAAAAGGAAATACCAAATATGCTTAACATTTTGCCCCCCTTGAAGTAAAAGCAGGTCCACATCCATTTATGAAAAGGAGAAATCCTTTCAAAAGGAGAATATATATATATATATATACATACACACACACATAGGTAAGTGTCAGCAGAGTTGGTTTATCCAGATGCCTCCAATCTTAATGCTTTTTATGTTTCTCAAGAATCAACACAAACTATAGCTGATCGAACCATGCAAAAGCAATAGATCACTCCTCTAACACTAAAACTTTAAATGTGAAAATATTTATATTTACTGAATTTTAAGTACCGTGACTGGACCTATTAAAAAAGAGAATACTGTACCAGATGTTTCTGCACTACACTTTTAAATATTAAATCTAAATATTTGCCTGAGGAAACTTACCCATTTAAACCTTTCACTCCACATATCAACATGTAGAATATTTGCAACTGGTAACAGGAGATATTAAGCTTGTAAACAGAAAGCAAACTTACTGTCCAGTCATTAATGCACTAACTTGTAATCTTGCACACACAGAAAAGGCAGCCATACAAACAGCATGCATTACTAAATCCATGAACAGTAAAAACAGAAGTAGCAGTTCTACATTCTCACTGGGAAAACACTACGTCCTCAATACTATTACATATGAGGAAAAAAATAAAAGAGCCTTTGTTTTATTAAGAGGGCAAGGAACAAAAAAGTTGTACATGTGAGGAAAAGAAATGGATAAGAATGCAAGAGAGATAGGTGTTTCAACAGCATACTAGAAGTTTAGTAAGTATCAGGGAAAAATTCTCCTAAGAAAAATAAAATCAAAAGCCAAAGGCAGTAAGGAAGTGCTGGCTGAAAACAATCACTACTTTTTCCCCCCCGATAAAAATTCTACTTCTTAACAACACAAAAGAATAGACACCAGCTTTATGAAACCAATTTCAGCCTAACACGGCTAAGAAAACCTTATGTGGAAGATCCTCCTTTATCTCTGACACAGCACAACTAACTCTGAGAAAGTCAATGTGAAATTCAGTGTACAGTTGAAGGAGGTGTTCAGTATAGTAGATAACCTAGAATTTTCAGTTGTCAAAGAGATCATTAGTTAGACAAAGCAGGTTTTAAAAGAAAGCTTTTGAGGATACTGAGTTTGTAACAAATAAGAACCTATAACTGTTTATGGAATAAGTTGCTTTGTTGAGTTAGGGATGAAATGATAATTTTTATCTAACAGACATTAGCAGATTTTACTTTTTTAAATTAAGAATTGAAAGGGATTGGAAGCACAGTAATATTTTAATTATGATCTTCTTTGTAATTAGTAGCTAAAAAGGAAGTAAAAACAAATGAAAATATTATGAAGCAAAATAATAAGTTATTTAAGTGAACTGACTTGCTTTCTCATCTCTTTGGTTGCTTTTCCAGGTTACTCCAACTTAGCAGGTTCTCTGACTTTCAGAAAACAACTACTGAATAACTACTTTGAAGTAACTAAATGATTTGTTGAAGAGAAGACAAGCAGCTTGATTTTCTTTCCAGGTCACAATTACATAGTAACTTCCAGAGTCAAATAGCCATATTTTACTTACTTGATCTTTTGCTTACTTAACTCAAATTTCATAAGAAACAAAAGTAGTATCTGTTCCACTTGAGAGAATTCCAATTCCCAAACAAAGGGAGATGGCATTAGTACCAATGCAAAGTAAACAGGACTTACTATAACTACAACATATAGCCAATAAATGAAACTTAATTTCATTTCTCTTTAGAATTAACTAACAAGTAAAAACAAAATTAAAATAGTAAATACAAAAATTTCCAAAATTGCCAATAAAGAGAAAGCAAACTCAAAATAATTAAGCAGCAAAGACATTGCAAGAGTGAAAAACAAAACAAGAAGAGAAAGTGAGTACTGAATAATCTAGTGAAGATGAAAAATCCAGCCTATTATCCTTGTGGAGAAAGAGTATAATTATTATTGGAGTCAATTTCATAAACAGCATTATTTACAACCATATGAAAAGCAGTCTTAAGTTTCTTAAATACTTAAATACCCTATGACATATAGCACTGGCCTTACTGTGACTGAAATCAACTATCACGAGTAACACAGCCTCATTCTATTCCACTTCCATTTATCAAAAAAACATGGGCATCAGCAAGTATTATGAAACTTAAACATTTATTGTTAAGGCATCTCTGGATTTTTGAGCATTTATGCACGAAAGCAGCATTGTCTCTCCAGTCCTGCTATCTCAAACTACCCGACCTCACTTCACATACAAACAGAACAATCCCTGGGGTGGGGAGACAGCAGAAAAATGAATACCTTATGAGGGATGCTCCAGTTAAAGGTAAGACCTGTTCCTCCCTGCATCATCTAAGCATACAACACTTTCTGCTCTTTCCCAATGACTATTTGATAGTATTTTCCCAGCGAAAGCCAAGAACATACTGGCCAACAAGAGAAAAGGAAAGTATCGCTTCTGTCCCTCCCATCCTGCCTTACTTTCTTTTCCGGACCGGACACAACTAGCACATACAGCCAAACCTAGCTCTGGGAAGAAGATGACAAATGCTAAAGCAAAAGAAAAAAACCACACAGCATAAAGTCAGATGGAGAGCAGATGGCAAGGAAAAAAACAACAACAAGAAAACAACACTAGAACTACAGACACTGTAGTACTACAAAAAGCAATTCTAGTACATAAGTATTTATCATATACATTTAAAATCTTATTACTACACTTCTAACTATAAGTTCCTAAGAGTCTTTAAGTCACCCAACTGTCTACACAGAAAATTCTGACAGATAGAGGAATTAACTGAAAACATGTGGTTGTTAGAAACATGTAAATGTATTTCTACTGCAGTGAAAGCCTTAAAAGCGTTACTGGCAATAAGAGAAAAAAGAGCTACACTTACTTTAATTAAGGATTTTCTACACCTAAAACTTAAGACCTGTCATGGATTGAGACAATTTACAGGAACTATTACTCAAATTTAGCCCAACAACTTAAAACATATGAATCTATGCTGTTTAAATTTCAGTTGGGAATTATTAAAATAAATAATCAGAAATTCACAAAATTCACATCAAGTATCCATGAAATGGCATATCATGAGCTTCTGAAATTAATGAGTTTAAGACTTTCAATACATTTATCCTTCATTCCCACATTTGAATTGTCTTCAAAATTCCTGGTCCTAGTGAAATACTTACCATGATACCACCATTTTGTTTTCTTTGGATTCTTGTTACATGTTCTTACATAAAATGAGTTATCTGGAGGTCGCCTCTGCAATAGAAAAAAAGACCTACAAATAATCAAACAATCCCCATATAGTAAATACATGAACTATTTAAGAAGTTCGTGAAAGGTTATGTGAATATAGTGAAAGTAAGGCAGCAAACAGGGATAGTCATCTTGCAAGAAAAAAATCTAGGTAATGGCTTTTACTGCAGATAATCCAAGTTAAGATTCCATGATAAATTCCAAATAGTCTAGAGAAAGATTGGGGTAGGAATATGTGGTTATTAGGATGAATAAGTAAAGAGGAGAGCCCATGAGAAAGGAACAGCTTTTGATTAAAAAAAAATAAAAGAGAAATTCCTTTCCACTTTTTTATCTAATTGTTACATATTAGCTCCAGTTCACACCCATAAATCCCAGCTTAGAATGGGTGAAAAATGATCTTTCGCTCATTTGGTTTTGCTGGGCAAACTCAGAGGCAGAGGATATAACGAAGCAATTTGAGAGGTATTTTCCTACCCAAATCACATGACTAGGACCAACTGAGATATGTTGAATATGCATGCTGGGAAAGCACATATCTGCCCCTGCACTCGGCATTGGTGAGGCCTCACCTTGAGTACTGTGCTCTGTTCTAGGCACCTCAGTACAGAAAGGACACTGAGGTGCTGGAGCAGGTCCAAAGAAGGGCAACAAGGCTTGTGAAGGGCTTGGAGAATATGCCCTAGAAGGAGAGACTGAAGGAACTGCAGCTGTTCAGTCTGGGGAAAAGGAGGCTGAGGAGAGACCTTATTGCTCTCTTCCAATATCTGAAAGGTGCTTCTAAGAGAGAGGGGTTGGTCTCTTCTCACTGGTGACAGGACGAGGGGAAAAGGCCTCAAGTTGCACCAGGGTAAGTTTAGTTTGGATATCAGGAAACACTTCTTTACAGAAAGGGTTGTTAAGCACTGGAGTAGGCTCCCCAGGGAGATGGTTGAGTTACCATCCCTGAATGTGTTTAAAAACCATTTGGATGTGGCGCTCAGGCATATGATTTAGCAGAGGGTTGTTAGTTAGGGTAGTATGGTTAGGTCATGGTTAGACTTGATGATCTTAATGTCTTTTCCAACCTGAGTGATTCTATGATTCTATATGTACAAGCTCTGACCAAATTAACCTCCACAGAAATTCCACTGCAAAACTAATGGCCAAAAGTAAAAGAGCAATCTCTTTTACATGAAGTCTGAGCATCACTCATTTATGATCAAAAAGCAACTTAGGATCATTTACTTTTCTGAAATTAAAGTGATCAAGGTCAATAAAATAGTGCAACTCAGACATCTGCAAAAAAGACATTTCATCAGTCATTTTGAGTTGCCTTTAGAGACAAACAATTTTAACAGAATTGCAATAATTTAACTTTGCGTGTTAATATAATGACTTGGTACAAGAAGAAGCATGCTATGTACGCTTCTTCTCCAATAAAGCCATACAGAATACCATCAAAGTTACAAAGTACTTACTGTACTATTTAGTTTGCAGTTCTAGCTTAATACTTTCAAATAACAGAAATTTAGATGTAGCAAGTTTGCCTATTTTAGAATTTCAGAAATAAAAAAAATTTACTTTGCAAAGCAGAAAACGAATAATTTTCACTTATTCTACTCCAATGGTGCTGAAATCAGCAGGTGGTGGCAATCCTGTCCATCGCAAAGCAACTGGAACTACATGATCTTTAAGGTCCCTTCCAACCCAAGCCAGTAACTCTACAACAAAAAAACCTCATACCTTTTCTTTGCAGCTGGAAAGCATGCTAATAATGCTAAGACAAACAGATTGCACTGAGAGAGCTGGAGACCAGTCTTCTGTTAGAATGGACAAACAGATATGACCATTGCTATAAACATGTGGATGAACAGGAATATTGTCACCAGTAAACATGACCTAGAAAAAAATACACAGATGTATAACAACCAACTTTTAAATAAAACTACACAGCTTTTGTAAAAAAAAATGGGTTCTGACATTTTCATTTAAAATAAATAATACAATATAACATATTATATTCAGTCATTTTTGAGCTATTCGTCAAAATGTAAAATGAAATGACAGAAGCCTTGTTAGCTAGTGAAAGTGAAGTTGCATAAACAGCTAAATGCAGATTTTTCCTATGAATAGCTACAAAACAAAAAGAATATAAAAGCAACAAATATATCTAACTGAAGTTTTTAAATCTTGTAAACTCTTTTAAATCCTAAGGAGTACAGCTGCATACCCAGAAGGTTAGATTCACAAATTAGTATTTCTATGGACATAATAAGACAAATTCTTGACAAGAAGAGTTAAACACACTAATCCTATTAGCTATAACATAAAGGACTCTTTACAACCATAGTACATTATCACATAGGAAATATTTTAAATCACTATTTAAGTGGGATTTACTTTTATTTAACAGAGACAAACAACAGAGAACAGCACAAAGAACTTCAACCCCCCCCATTTAAGGATAATAAAGGTTAGAAAATCGATTTTGACAATTACTGCTCTTACAGTAAGTTTGACAAAAACACGAGGTCAGCTCAGGACCAATGAAAAGGGAGTTAAAAAAAAGAGAATCAAAATCCTCACAGCAGCATTATCCTCCTGAGCTCCTTATCCAACATAAGCACTGTAATCTTTTACAGAATGACATAATAAATCTCTATCACTCAAATCACAACCTCTTCTTAAGATTTTCTAAGTTCATGTGCATGTTCACACGCCCCCATCACATTACTGACTACCAGAAAGAAGTTTCACCTTAATCACAAATGAATCTGATGTGAGAAAGCTCAACCTGTTTTCCAAATGGTATGCATTTTTTCCTTATGTCAGCAGAAAAAAGTGGATGCAGAATGATCTTTATTTGGTATTTTTTATGCACTGGAAAGCCTTCCTTTGTAACTTACTAATGTATTTAATTTCTAACTAATGTTTCCATTTTACAGGAAAACCAGGACTAGGCATACTAGTAAGTAAAAGCATGCACACTATAACAGACAACGTTCAGTTAAAGCAGAAAACAATCAAGTGATTAAACAGCAGAAACATAAATTGTCAATTCAAAGGAAGTAGATTTATAGGAGTAAGGATTATAAATCAAGAGCATTAAAACAGAGAATGAAATTATTGTACAGCAGCACGATGGTAATTCTAACCATTACAATTAAATATGCAGTACTTAAATTCTTAATTGCCTTTTATGCTTACAAAGAAATAGCTACATTTGTCTATGTGTACTGATCTAGATTGCTTTCTTACAATAATTTTTTTACATGTTGGATACTGAGTACAAACAGTACCTGCTTGGAATCAAAACAAAGTGAGTTGTGTGGATCACTTATGAGTAGCTTACTTCAAACCTGAGGAAATGCAGATGGGAATGGAATGTGCCAATTGTTCCTTAAAACCTGAGACTAAAGAGTCAGCATTTCTTAGTTTTTACCTTAATACTTAAAGATACATATTTTTACAGTTTAAGTGACTGCCGCAGCTCCTTGCTGGAGCTTCAACAACCACGAGAAAAGCAGAGAGAACTCTTCAAACTTTGAGCTAAACAGGGCCAGAACTAAAGCACTCTGGTATCTTCTCTTGAGAGCTGAAGTGATAACTGAACACCTACTTTCCTCCTACAAGCCATGATTTGTAACATTCCTCTCAGGTAATGGACGGATGGATGTACAGAGCCTATTCTGCACCCTAGTAGTAATGCTGCCCCTCCAGTACTTAATGTTACCATGAAAGCAGTAGCTCACACTTCAATTATAACTACTAGATTTGCAGACCTGCCAGGTATTTATGAGAATTCCTACCACATTAACAGTATTTTGGCAGCCATATTAACAATAGCAGTAGGTAAAAGAGGTTTAAAAAGTAACTAGAAGCTGAAGAAGAGACAAAATAATTGTTGTTCTTGCCTGTGCTGGAACAAAAAGAACCTTCCTAGTATTGTGTTGCTCTTTCACAGTATATAAATAAAGAAACCTCAAGCGTACATTGTTCTTTCATCTCCCATGAAACCAAGTGGACTGCAGTAGGCACTACACTTCACTGAAGATTTGTTTCAATTTATGTTAAATGTATTGTGCAGATGCATTTTTTCCTAGAAACAACTAAACCTCACAGTAGGATAGACAAACAACATTAATATTCAGCATGTGCCACACAACCATTGCTTAGAGATAGAATTAAGTCGGAAGGAAGAAAGCAGATACCTGAGGTGAATCAAAAGGATATCGGCTACTGAACTTAAATAGAAGTTGAAATTTCTCCCCTTCGTATAGCGTTCCTGGAGCACCTTCCATGTCTACAATCCACCTAAGAATGGAGAAAAAAAATAGTATTACTTTTCTATTATTATAAAATTATTATTTGACTCCTGGAGCACAGGACAAATAAAATCAACTACCACGCACCCGATCTTCCAAACTCTCCATTAGAATAACTGTTACAGAAGTGAATAATGCCTCAAGCCCACATCTGAAATAATCAACTGTGGTATTTCATATACAGGCACTGCCATAGCACTGCAAAATGTGATGACTTGAACTCACCACATACTCATCAATTCCCCGTTACATGAGCCACAGCTGACATAGAAAACTTCCAAAGACTATTCCTACATAAAAATAGGCTTGGAATAAAACAGAGTAGCAGGCATTCTCCTTCCATGTTGTTTCTGTCTTTCTGGCAAAGATATCATAAATGCAGTTTATTAAAATAAAATCTACATCCCTGGGCTGAGAAGGAATGATACTCCTGAGTTTCAGGAATGTCAGAAATGAAATGCTACATAATCTGACACACAAGGAAACCATAAGACTGTAAATGTTAACAGCATAAAAATGAAAAGGTCATAGAAAATTAAAAATAGAAAATGGATGACTTGCAACTATAATGAAGATGTACTTCTCTTCTGTACCTGATCCTTCCATCACAACATGGAATAAACTGATGTTTTTGTTTTTGTTTTTTTTTTTAATTTAGGCAAAAATATGATTCTGTGCAGTGTTCATGACAAATAGCAACACCTCGCTCTATCAATTCCATCACTTCAGAGTTCTGTTGATCATTTAGTACCACCCTTTGTAGAACTGTTTCCCCATTTTTGTCTTTTACTTACAGAATTTCACACATCTGAGGGATAAAGTACCGTAAAGATTTAGCAAGAGACTACAAAAACTCTCAAATAAGAACGTTTACATCAGTTGCAAGTGAGGCAAATGAGATTTTTCAGAACAGAAATGCATTCAAGAACAAGGTCTATTTCAGCTGAAAGTTCTAATGATACTACTCCTAACCTCTCTCCATATTGCCATCATACAGGCTATCCCCGTATTTAAGTGGTACACACTAATCACAGAATGGTTTTGAGTTGGAAAAGATATTTAAGATCATCTAGTTCCAACCCCATGCTATAGACAGGGACACCTCCCTCTAGACCAGGCTGCTCAAAGCCACAACCAGCCTGGGCATGAATGTCTCCAGGGTAAGGGCATCCACAACCTTACTGTTCCAGTGTCTCACCACCCTCACAGTAAAGAATTTTTCCTAACATCTAGTCTAATCTACCCTCTTCCAGTTTAAAGTTATCCCCCCCCCCCATTCTGTTTCTCCATGCCCTTTTAAAAAGTGCCTCAGCTTTCCTGCAGACTCCCTTCAGGTACTGGAAGGCTGCTAAAAAGTTCCCCGTGAGCCTTCTCTTCTCTAAGCTGAAGAGCCCTAACTCTCTCAGACTGTCCTTGGAGGGGAGGTGCTCCAGCCCTCTGATCACCTTCGTGAGCCTCTTCTGGACCCACTCTAACTGCTCAGTGTCTTTCTTGTGTTAAGGAGCCCAGAACTGAACACAGTACTCCAGGTGGGGTCTCACAAGAGCAGAGTAGAATGGCAGAATCATCTTCCTCGACCTGTTGGTCACACATTCCTTGATGCATCCCAGGATATGGTTGGCCTTACGGGCTGCAAGTGCATTTTGTTGGTTCATTTTAAGTCTTTCATCACTCTACACCCTCAAATCTTTCTCCTCAATGCTGCTCTCAAAACATTATCTGCCCAGCCTGTATTTGTGTTTGGGATTGCCCTGATCCAGGTGCAGGACTTCACACAGCCCTGTTGAACTTCATGAGGTTCGCACAGGCACAGGCTCACCTCTCAAGCCTATCCAAGTCCCTCTGGATGGCATCCTTTCCATCTAGCATGCCAACTGCACCACTCAGTTTGGAGTCATCTGAAAAATTCCTCAGGGTGCACTCAATCACGCTGTCCATGTTACCCATAACAACATTAAACAGTATCACTTTCAGTACCAATCCCTCATCTTCTCTACTACATTAAAATTATTTTATTTTTAGAAAACATGCTTCTCTACAGAACTGCTGTCATCTTCCTCAGGAGGAATGCATCCCGAACAGTATTATGGTAATGGCTGCAATGGGGAAGAGCCCTTAAATTGCAGGTGAAGCAAGGGGTGTCACTGTATGTAACAGAGTTGGATTGTATGGCACTTACAGTTGGCAATTACACAGTTGAGTGCCTCTGAGTAAAGATTAGGGGGAAAGCAAATAAAATGGGTATTGTTGCAGGAACCCATTATAGATCATCCAACCAGGATGACAACACCAATGAATGACTTTACAGTGAATTAAGGGATATTTCTAGAACAGTTGCCCTTGCCTTTGTGGATGACTTCTACTTTCCAGCTTTAACTGGGAATATCATATAACTGATATAAATAGGCTCAGGAGATTACTAAGGGAGCTTACTAGGAAAGGTGCCCTCCTAGATTTGTTACTTGTAAACAGAGAGAATCTTGCCAGTGAAGTGGCAATTAGAAGCCATCTTTGGCCACAGTGACCACAAAGGAGCTGAGTTTCAAATCTTTGGTGACAGGAAAACTGCCATGGGAAAAGCAGACTTCAGGCTGCTCAGGGAACTACTTTGCAAGATGCGGCAGGAATCTGTTTTTGAAGATGTTGGCATCCATCAATGCTGACCACTTTTAAGAGTCATATCTTAAGAGCAAAGGAGCAAGGGAATTACATCAGTGTATCAGAAATCAAGCAAGAGGGGATTAAGGTTGGCCTGGCTGAGCAGGGATCTTCTTCACAACCTTAAGTGGAAAAAGAAAGTGTACTGACATTAGAATTAAGGCTTTCTTTAAACAGCAAAGAAGCACCAGCAAACACTGGCTCTTTACTTGACAAGTCAAGTCACCTCACTAACAGGGGTGTTCATAAAAGAGAAACATATAATGCCTTTTTTGCCTGTCTTCAACACTGATGATAGAACTCTGGGAGTTCCAGAGGTGAGTTAGAGGAAAGAAACTCCAAGCCAACTCCGAACTTGTGCAGGATCTGCCATTCCAGTTGGATATATGAAAATATGTGGATGTTAGGGGATTCACAGAGCTCACCATAAAATCTCTCTCAATTATTTTTCAATGGTCTTAGAAAGAGGTTTCAGCAGACTGGAAGTTAACAAATGCTTTAATTTTCAAGAAGGGCAATAAATATGCCCTGGTAATTACAGGACAGTCATTCTCACTTCAGTGCCTTGTAAACAATATAGAAAATTATTCTGGAAATCACTGAAAAACACTTGAAATAATGCAGTCGTTAGTTCATTACGTGAAAGCCCTCCTTCACTAACTCAATCGCCATTTACACCAAGGTTGTCCATATAGCTGATCAAGGGAAACTAGTAGACGTGGGGTTTTTTGCCTTTTTTTTTTTCCCCCATTTCAGAAAAGTTTTTAACACTTACAGTAGCCTTCAGGGCAAAATGTCCAGCATCCAGCTAGAGAAGTACACAGTATGACAAGTAAACAATTTGTTCAGAGGTCAGGCTCAAAGGGATATAGTAAATGGAGTTACATCAGGCTGGCAGTCACTACTGGAGTTCCATATAGCTCAATTTTAGAGCCTGCTCTCTTCAGTATTTTTATAACTGATCTGAATGCAGGATTCTCTGAGGTAAAAAGGCCTTGCAGAGAGATCTTAGCAAATCAGAGAGCTAGATGATCACATTAAGTTTAAAAAGAACGAGTGCTGAATTCTGCACTTGGGATGGGTAACTCCATGTATATGTAGAAACTCAGGGGACAAGAGACTGGAGAACAGCTTTGTAGAAAGCCATTCTGGTTGTCATCAAGTTGAACCCAAATTAGCAGTGTGCTCTGGTAGCCAAAGGGACCAACCATACCCTGCAGTGCATCAGGCCCAGCACTGTTTGAACATCAAGGGAAAGGACTGTCTTGATCTACACTATTGTGGCCTCACCTTAAATACAGTGTACAGTTTTGGGTGGTATAAAGGTATTATACTGCATCCAAAGGAGGATTATGAAGATGATAAAGAGCCTAGAAGGCAAAGTATGACCAGAATGGCTGAGGCCACTGAGTCTGTTTAGCCCAGAGAAGAGGAAGCCGAAGGGAAGCACCATGACAGCCTACAGCTTCTCACATGGGGAGCAAAGGGACTGGTGCTGATGTCTGCACTCTGGTTGGTGACCGTACACAAGAGAATGGCATGAAGGCACATCAGAATGATTTTTAGGAAAAGGTTCTTCCCCAGAGGGTGGTCAGGTACTGGATCTGGCTCCTCAGGGCAATGGCTATGGCCTTCAAGAAGCGCTTGGACAACGCTCTTAGACAGTTTTGATTTCAGATGGTCTTGCGTAGACCCAGGAGATGGACTTGATGAGCCTCATGGGTCCCTTCCAAATCAGGAGATACGGTAATGATTTATTCTAGGTGCAATTGAGACTACTTATCTCTTGCTATACATTCTGCTTTACATTTATAGACATGCTGCATGATCTTTAAAGCTACGCAGCTTTACTGGTCTTTGTGATCCAGAATCTCCACTTTCAAGTTTTTGAATTAGTTTCACTTAGCAAGTAGAAGATAACTCCTTCCAAACACTGCCCTTTTTATGATTGAGGTATTACTGTTTGTTTGTTTTGCTTAAGCCAAACTTCTAATTAACATGTATTAAAAAGAAACTGATTAAACTGAGTTTAAAATGACCCAATTACATTATAGGCTTCAACTAATTGATTCATTTCAAACTCAAGTGGGTACAAATCTATACTGTACCAGTTGTAACTGCAATTTGATTAATTATCTCAAAACATTCTACTTGGCATTGAAAACCTTTAAAGGGCATAAAAAAGATATTTATAATGACAGGAAGTTTTTTACTCAGCAACAATTTGAAAAAAAAACTAGCAAAACTGTAAACAGGAAGCTTTTATTTGTAACATATTGAAAGGTATAAAAATTGGATGTAGCAAAAAAAACGAAACCACAATGTAGCATCACTCTGGTAACAAAGACACCCTTAGAATAATGGAAAATTACGAACATAATTTTTTTTTTTTTAACAACTCTTCATTTTCTGTAAAATTACTTTAGACAGTATTTCTCTTTAGAGAAGTTGAGTTTTCTTTGAGAAATAAAATGTTTACTTCTTTTCCTGAAGAAAGTGATGAAGAAAAGCAAGAAACAAAACTTGCAATTCATGAATTGTACAGCAGTTTGTTATTAGCAACAAATTCCGGAAAGCTCTAATTCAATTTGTTTCAGTAATATTCATCTGCATCAAGTATCACAAAAAGCAGGAACATTAAAAAGCAACAGTTGTATAAAGCCTCACATAGCACAGTCTGTGCCATCACCAGAAATTCAAATGTGAAGCGACCTCAACTAGGCAGCTCCATGTCTGGTTTTTAAATTGACCCATCAATCAATGGCACACATATCGCAGAAAACAGCTTGAAATTCACACTCATAGAAAATCCTAGTGGATGCAAAAATCTAATATTTCCCTAAAATTAAGCTAAGAAAAACTTGACAAAATTATCCAAAAAATGGTAAAAGAGTAAGTCTTTGAATTTCAGCCAGTTGAAAGAATTTTAATACAATGAAAGCACCTGTTGACTTCAATGAAACAGAGAATACTTAACCACACCTGTTTCAGTTTTACTAATCACAAATAAAACCACATCAAGGAAAACAGTGCAAAAAATGAATTTCAGCAACTTTGCTTTTTAAGCTTTCTGCACTTCCTTTAGAAAACATGGATGGAAATTAATTACTGTGAAACAGAGTCTAAATAATGTAAAAAAAAAATATCTAAATCAGCTCCATTATTTGATGAAATTTAGAGGAGTCTCACAGGCTGGCAGCTGCAAGCATTTCTTAAATTACTTTATTCCAAACCAAGAAGGGCTTATACCAATTGCCATGTTGTTAAACAGTAACATGCCTAATATGAATTTCATGAATTCACTATGCTGGTTCCCGAGATTACCAGCACATTGCAGAAATACACTTATTAATTAGAAAAATGTTTTATTCCCTAGATGAAAAACAGAAGTTCAGAATGTTACCTGGAATCCTTAGTGGAAAACATATGATGGGATTTTGATTACTTTCATTTTTCAGCTTGATAACAAAAGCTAAACGGTGCATACATATGTATAGTATATATACTATATACTTACTGTGTAATTGAGTTTTGTACGCTCTTTTCATTTAGAGTCATTCCGGGAGGCGGATCATTTTGCAATGCCAATAGTTCTTTTTGTAATCTTTTCTAAAAAGGAATTGTAGAGAATATTTGAAATATTAAATGAAGTTCAACAATGAGCACGTGCATTTAAGTAAACTTTAATCAGTTACTGAAAGTCAACATTTTGAAATGAATCTAGTGTTAGGTACAAAGTGTAATTAAAAGCAGAGAAAGTCATCTCCAAGAAATCAAACTGCAAATTCACAGGCCTTAAGCTAGGAGTTTTGTGATTACAATTATTCTAACATTTACAACAGCAGTAATCGAAGCATTGTTGCATTACAAAATACATAGGAGTATCCAGGATTTTGTGATACAATAAAGATGAAAATTGTGCCTCTATTCTTAACAGTATAATGTTCCATAATCCCCAGATAGCATCAGATTTACAATCAATTTTCCAAGACATTAAGAGTACAGCTCTAACTTCCCTTTACTGTTCAAGATAATTCTATGTGACACTGGTGCAAGCATTTTCCTTGTTCTAGGCCATCCCAAAAGGACAGAAGACAAAGCTAAACAGGATTATGTGATTTTGCAGAAAATAAACTACTCTATAACTTCTAAATAACTGCATCTTAAAACCTATGGAGTAATATTTACAGAAGTAGTACACCAGTAGGTCAGGTAATTCTTACTGACTTCACTCTGTAAAAATAGGTAACTGCAACCAACTATTTTCTATACAAACTAACAGAGCTGTTGTATGGAGCAAGCAATATGAGAGCTCAGTAAAGTGTTACCATTGGCAATGCTTTCAAAGAGTATTTTTTCTCTCCATAAAAGATTATGCAATATACTTTGCCATTTCCAAGCAGTCCATATAACAGGAAAAGTCAAGGCTCTCACATATCTTATTGTCCCTTTTTCTGCCAACACTTTCATGCTTACAGCCTACCAGTCCATTTCCATCATCCTTACTATTCTAAATGTCCTTATATGAGATTTAAGGCTCACCTAGCACTAAGAACTACAAAATACATTTCCTTTTGGAGTTCAGTACCTAATTTTCATTCAACATACATTTTTCTTCTTTTTTAAGTGTAGGTTTAAAACAAATTTGTAACTTTGGGAGTTTGTTGTTTTTCTAAATTAATTTTCAAACTAATGTTTCTGATGCTGAATCACAATGTAGAAGTGATTCAATATCTCATTACTATATTTGAAATAGGTTTACAATCCATTCAGGCAACTCCTGAAGAAAAAGCCCTGGTACCTTCACAGTTTACATTTTGAAATAACTTACTATTGAGCAGCCCTGAAAACTTGCTTTGTGCCTGCAGTACAAAAGTTTCTGCGGAATACACATTTTGAGTGCACTATTTGTAAGAAATTAAATCATTTTGTTTTGAAGTGAAACATTATGTCAGAAAAGAATTTTAATTAAAGGCTATTATTGCTTTTACTGCACACCAACTATATTGCTGAAAATGCAATAACAACACTTTCATAACAAGCCTACATAATTTACTAATATGAGACTTTGTGTTAATTTTCTTCTCCCCAAATGGTAGAGAAAGAAGCTTCAGA
This sequence comes from Perdix hodgsoniae, assembly GCA_035772895.1. Lineage (NCBI taxonomy): Eukaryota > Metazoa > Chordata > Aves > Galliformes > Phasianidae > Perdix > Perdix hodgsoniae. Next base: position 3,043,324 of record JAPSGF010000011.1, read on the forward strand.
TTGTAACACCAACTGTATTTAACACTGCTAACATGAATAAAACTGAATATTCAAACAAAAGCCTCAATAAAACAAGCCTCTCTAGAAAAGCAATCCTCTAACACTCCTACTGAGCAAGAAATGAAAACAAGTTTCAGAAAATAAACTTATTGCTTTGAAATAAGGGAAACCACAAAGAAAAACTATCAATTCCTATTGCACATGGAAAACTCCAGTGCACATCTGACAGGAAGTTTTTAGGCACAGCTCCTGTGGAAACCTCAGAAGGGGATGCGATCAGCCAAGAAACCTGGACTTGTCCTCTGGACTCATTCTTCACTCAAAAGAATCTCCCACTCAAAAACAAGTCTTAACAAAAGGTGCTTTTTCCTTCAACCTCAGTATATCCGTTCTAACCCCACACCTTCCTCAGGTCTATGCAGGTGTGTTTGTATTATGACCATACGGATTTCATGCATCCCAACACTGCTTCACTTGAAAATAAGGTCAGAAGTGTTTTGTTGTCCCTTCCACCCCCCCAAGAGCAGCACATACTAAAGGATCCCAGCCCAGAGCAGCAGGAAATAGGACAGGAGACCAACAGCTGCCATCAGAGATGGAAGAAAAGCTTTTCATTTTTTCAAGGTTCTCTATCAGAGAAAGATGCAACTTCAGCTATATCTATCATCTTAAGATAACCTCTTTTGAAATGAAAGGATAAAAATACCATTTCATAATCAATTTCTAGGTTTCTCCAGTCCCCATCATGACAAACTGTGGAAGTGTCAGACAGCTCAAGGTGAAAAAAGTACTTCTAAGGTTTCATGTTATTCTAGCCACTACAGTCTAAAGACAGAAGCAAGGCAGTCCTTACACAAAGAGAATGCTTTTTACTGGACAAGATTTGAAGCTCCAGCATATCATTTTTTTCCACTTGCAAAAGTAAAATATACAATTATACTGCTCTTTAACACTTTATCAACCATGCCATACAAATCACTCACAGACTAACTGAAAAACATACCAGAACTAATAATACTCTTTTACCAGAAGTTTTCAAAATTCGTTCCATCAAGCATCAAATTCAGCTACTACTGCAGACTAATAGTTACCTACAGACCTTCTCTGGAAGATGCTATCCAGTATCCTAGAGAAACCAGACCAAAATTCATAGAGGGAACCATAATGTACTAATCAGAATTTATTGAAAAACTGAAAAAGAGGGAGCTAACTAGTGTTGAGAAAATAGTCTTTTAATTGGCCACTTTGGTCACTCCATTCCACCCTTTGACTACTCTCACAGTACAAAGTATTCTCCTTACATCTAACTGAAACATCTCCCATTCCGATCTGTCAGTTGCCTCTTGGCTTCTAGCTATGAGGAGTCATGGTTTGTTATCCCAGTCACCCACCCATCCGGCCACTGAAGACATCAGTGAGAACTCCCCTCTGTCTTCTCTTCTTCAGAATGAATAACCTCTTGTATACCATGCAGTTCAACCCCTCATCATCTTGGTAGCCTTCTGCTGAACTCACTCCAGTACATCTGTGTCCTTCTTCTAGCAGGACTCCCTAAGGACATTACACCAGATGTTGTCTTAAGTGTCAGAAAGGAGGAGAACCACATTCATCAAGTTGCTGCCTACTCTTCATTCTTGCACACAAAGCCCAGAATGCAGCTAAAGATAATCAGAAGACTTTGAAAACACTCTCTGAAGTTTCTGAAATTAAACACTGGAAAAGGGACTGTTTCACAGAGAAAAAAAGACTTCCTTATGTCTGATAGTCATGAATGTAGCAAACTGCTTTTCAGCAACTGACATTAGCAGTAGCATACATAGCAGGACAAAGGATAACAGATTAATGCCTTTTCAACTAAGCCATCTCATTTGTACAATCTCACAAACTTAACGCTTGATCGTTACTAAACAAAGTCACCTCTTCATCTTTTTACCACAAGTATGGGTCAAAGATACTCTTCAATATCGCTGAAGTTAAAAGCCTTTGCTATTTCCTACATTACCTTACCTCTGCTTGTTCCGCTACTTTTGCAATTTGAATATCACAGTAAGAAACGCGAGTGAAATAAGTTACACCAAATCACTTTTCCTACTCTTCCTACAGGTACAGAATACTGTTTCCAGCTTATTTTAACAATCTTTACTAAACAGACTACTCTTTCAACTCTCATTTTTTTTCAAGCACTTCATTTAGTAAGTTAACAACAAAAATATGTAATACACACATATATATACAGAAACTCGACACTCAAAATCAGCCACTTTGCTGAAGCCTCACAGTTGCACAGTTGAAAAGAATGTTTACTCACTACATTTTTGTGCACATATCCCACATATTTGCCTTCTCCTTGTAGCAGCACAATGCCTCACCCACAAGTTCTCATTCTACCTTTCCGATTCTTTTCCCCATCACACAATGGTATGAGTGAGCACCTGCATGGGATCTAGCTGTCTGTTCTGTGTGGTTAACCCACAGCAGCATTCGCTGCCTAGAGCCTCACCAAATGAACACTTGTCCCCACAGTTAAATACATCATAGTTGAATCTTATTTTGTTGATTTTAATTCTTTATTCAACTGCAGCTTCTCCATTCGTTTTCACTTTCATGTTTTCTTAAAATCCCAATATTTCCAGCTGCTTTCAGAAAGCATGGTAGACAACACAAACTGCCCTCAAAATACCTTTTGATAGGCCCTGTCAGCTTGACAGAATAAAACTCCCTTCCTCAGACGCTCGTATGAAACAGACTAATTTCACTTCAACCAAACTATTGCTGTAATACCTTTAGATATTTCTGTAGTTAGAAGAACACAAAAAAAGAATCCATTAACTTATATTACATTTTTCTTGTTGACTCATTCAAAAGTTATAGTAACACAAGTCAGAAAAATATTTGCATCATCAAAAAACACCTACTGTTCCACTTTCAGAATAGTTACTACACCTAAAAAGAATGGAAATCATGCCAATTCAACAAAATGGGGAAATATAGGCCTGTCTGACTTCAGTGTTGGGGAAGGTCATGGAGTAGATGGTCTTGACTGCAATCACGGTGCATGTGAGAGACAACCAGGGGGATCGAGCCCAGCCAACATGGTGGGTTCCTGAGAGGCAGGCCCTGCTTCATCCACCTCATCTCCTCCTATGACCAGGTGACCTGCCCAGTAGATAACAGAAAAGCTGTGGATGTAATCTACCTAGACTTCATTAAAGCATTTGAGTCTGTTTCCCACAGTATCCTGGAGAAGCCAACAGCTCATGGCTTGGACAAGTGTACTTTTCACTTGAAAAAACTGCTGGATGGCTGGACCTGGACAGTAATGGAAAACAGAGTTAAATCCAGCTGGTGACCAGTCACAAGAGGTGTTTCTCAGTGGCTGCTACTGGGGCCAGCCCTGTTAATATCTTTACTGTTGATCTGGGTGTGGGGATTTAGTACACCCTCAGCAAGCTTGCAGATGACATCAACAGGGAAGGAAGCGTCAATTTGCCTGAGGATAGGAAGGTCCTACAGAGGGATCTGGACAGGCTGATTGATGAGCTGAGGCCAATCATACGAGCTTCAACAACACCAAGTGCTAGGTCCTGCACGTTGGTCACAATAACCCCATACCTCGCTACAGGCCTGGGGCAGATTAGCTAGAAAGAAAATAGAAATAGTGCAGACAGCAGAACTAGGGAGACGCTCATCCTTCTGTACTCAGCACTGGTGAGGCTGGACCTCGAGTACTGTACTCACTTTTGGGCCTCTCACAACAAGACATTGAAACAGTGAATCCTGACCAAAGAAGGGCAACGGAGCTGGCAAAGGGTCTGGAGCACAAGTCTTATGAGGTGTGGCTGAGGGAACTGGAGTTGTTTAGGCTGCAAAAGAGGAGGCTCAGGGGAGACCTTATCGCTCTCTACAGTGACCTGAAAGGAGGTTGTAGCAAGGTGGGGGTTGGCCTCTTCTCCCAGGCAACTAGTGTTATTATAAGAGGTAATAGATTTAAGTTTGCCAGGGGATGTTCAGGCTGGATATTAGGAAAAAAACTCTTTTCAGAAAGAGCGGTGAGGTACTGGAACAGGCTGCCAAGGGAGGTGGTGGAATTGCTGTTCCTGGAGGTGCTCAAGGAGAGGGAAGATGTCACACTGACTGCTATGGTCTAGAGCTGTCAAAGGCACGGGTTGATGGTTGGACTAGATGCTCTTAGAGGTCTTTTCCATTCTTAGCTCTATGATTCTATATGATTTGTTTTTGAAAATAGCCAAAATGGATGTCCTAGCTATGTATAACTTATCTATTTACATAGATCACCCCAAAAGTAATGCCCCCTTATTTATTTCCATGGGAACGACAACAGATACAAAGAATACAATACTACTACTTAACAAAGCACATACCCAGCCACAAAACATTATTTTTCAACCTGTTATCACCATTAGTAATGCATTTTCACCAACTCATAAGAATCTGCATGAGACAAGTTGACCCATTCTTGTCACCACTGGAAAGCAGCACCAACCACCTCACTGTGCAGTTTCCATAAATGTTCAGCAAGCACTGATGAATGTGAGTGGGTGTCTTTTTCCCCCCAAATGGAAGAACTCAACTGCACACCTTTGCTCCACCCACACTTCCATGTCAGACACCATTTTGTCAGACTGCCCCTCTGCTGCCATCTGTTGCACAACAACATGTAATAGATGACTGGTGGGAAGGTTCAGCATCTGCTGCATCCCTCAACATTCATTTCTGACATCATAAGCCAGCATAACAAATTAGGAGGCATTACTTTCAGAACAGCCTTGATATCAGAGATCATTTGGTTCAGTAATTTCCAGAAGTCATCCTTCTAGGTGAAAGCAGAGGAATAAAAAATGAAGTATTTATTACCTGGAAACTTGCTAAAAATAATTCCCCCCAAGAATTATCAAAATCAGATGCTTAACCACTTCAACAACAACAACAAAAACACCAATCCAAACAGTTGAATGCTAGTGGCTGACAAAACATCTAACGCCAAAAAGCTATCCGATCTGTCCTATCTTTGGCATGATTTACTGCCCCATTGTCATTAAGCATCCACGTCACCTGTTCTTTGCTTTTCTTTTCCATTAACAGGTTAGTTCTTTTCTTCATCTTCCTTTTATGTGATGAACAAAAATATTTTCAAATCCACTAACAAAAACAATGCACTGTGGGTAGATTTCACCCTTTTTTTTTTTACTGTCACTTTCATTACACTTGCTATATTTTTTTCTGGAGAGAGAAGAAAATACTAATTTACAGTGGAAAGCTATGAACTTGTAGCACTTTGACACTCAGCAGTCCTTCCTCATTTGCAGGTCTCCAGCTGTGCTGTAAAAATCTAAAGTAAATATCATTATTACTTTTGCTTCTTTTTTTGTACCACAAACCAAGTATATCATTCTTTTTATCACATACTGAGATGCTTTCAGCATCTCAACCAGCTCCTCTCAGTCAAAACACAGCCAGTGCAGCTACTCACTCCCACAGTAACATCCATCACTCACTCCGATGATTTCTATACATTTATGCGCTTTTGGGATTTATGCTTGCTGTACTGTTCTTTTTCATATCATAAGTTCATCATTCCAATGCTTATGCTAATCCATCATGTCATATAGACATTCCCATCCTGCTTGGCCACTTTTGTTTTAAGACAACTCAGGAAAAAAAAAAAACAAACTGATGGCAGTCAAAGAGTTACCTGCATAAAAGGGAGATGCGTGAAAGATGCACAGACAACCTGAATTTGATAACTTCTTATTTTTGAGAGGATTTTATGCTTAAGCATTTTTTAACACAACTTCAAATTAAACAAAACTAAAAAGGATCACATTGTTAAAATATTCACTACCTAGAGAAAAAGGGAAGAGAAGAGCTGGAAGATCAGAAACCTGAGATTAGATAGCATCAGTCTTTTAGTTAAAGGAATAACCAGCCACAAAAGGCAAAGAGTAACAGCACAGCCAGCAGCCTACATGAGTACTTTCACAGAGCTGGAAGCTTTTGAAACCAAAATTACTTAATTCACCTAATTCTACAGGAAACAGCAATTCAAAGATGAAAACAAAGAACATAGCTCAACACTGGTCCAAATATCAATTCCAAAATGAAGTTTGTTCAAGTAATTAAAAGTTGCCTTAGTAATGGCTTGTATTCTACTGCTAATTCTGTCAAACAGGATTTGTGCAACCCTTTCTGTTATCCTCCACAGATTTTCTCGTGTGTCAAACTCTTAAGACTCCTCAAAACATATGGAGCCAAGAATAAAATTAACCGGGTGCAACAGAATTCCTGCCAGCTTCTTAGACAGCTGACAACAAACTTTATCATTTCAATCCAGAAAGATGGCAGCCACTGTCTGTCACAGTTCAGATTTAAATTTATCTCCAAAGCCAGGAGCTTCTAGCACTCTTTGCTAGGCAAAAAATATACATTCTTCCTTCTCCAGCATGGCACATGTCTTCCTTTGCCAACTCTAGAAGCAGCTCGGCAGCATCTCAAATACCACAGCTAAATTTCTCACTTCTGTTCATTTTTGAGAAATCACATAAAGCAGCAAAAGCAAGGCAGAACGATATAGAGATAAATGTGGAAATAGGAACAGAGTGGTAGCTTAAGATAAGAGGAGATTAAGAAGTTGGCAACGTCGGGGTTTCATAATCCAGCTCTCCTTCAGAATCAGCAAGTTTGATTACTGTGCACCACTAAGCCAGATGTTATATATCACAATATCAGTATCACAATACCAGGTGTTTATTTCTAGTTCTAAGCCCATTATCACAACAGTTCCACCCCTCCTTCACACAACTGGATGCTAAAGAGAATTAGAAGTCTCTCTACAAAGCTGTAAAAAAAGAATGTAAGAAAGTAAGGTACCTTTAGTGATAAGGGTCACGACCAACTATTAATACGTAAGCTGTTGAGAGCTATTAAGGCAGCCAATTAATACTGTTTCAATGAAGGTACTGGACCTCATAAATGGAGTGGGCAAAATACACATACACTGTTATATCAGCAGTAAAATATTAATGCCATAATGCAACCAAATTCAATAGAGCATTCATACTCCTGACTTGTCTCCTCAGAGCTGAATATATTGTGAATACTTCACAAAGGTAAACAATACAGAAAAAATAAAGCTGGAGAAAGCTCATTGCATACCTTCAAATTTCTGCAATTCTTGAATATTCTACCTTTCGGTATTTCAATAAATGTCACAGAAGTTGTGCAATTCTTTAAATGGGTAAACTGAAAACTAAACAATGAGCTTAGACAAATAGACTATCTGTGAGCAATCTTTAAATTGACTTGAAATTTGTGGTAGAGAGAAAAGCCGAGCTGACTAATCCAAGAGGAGTTTCAGTAGAAGACAGGACACAGTAAGGGCAGCTAGAAAAATCCTCTCTATCAGAACAGAAAACTTAAGTGGAAAATGAGTATACAGCTTCCTCTCATTCCTGCTGGAGGGAGTGTTCCACTGTCACACCTTCTTTTTCTCTAACATAACCTGGGATGGGCAACTAAGCTGCAATGTGGCAGCCTTTTCACCTTGAGAGGTAGAGAACTCAGTAGCTGTAGTCAGTTAAGTACTATCATAAGGACATGGAAAAATTAAACTGAGAAATGTAACAGGAACACTGAAATATGATGCACTAGAAAGGATAGGTATCTCAAAAAATGTGCAAGTCATATTTGTTAGAAATCTATTTCCAAGCACTAGAAATTCCCTTTCTTTATTGTGATGATACATGAAAGGAGTAGCTCTCCAAGGCCACACAGTCATATGCTGTAAATGCAAATCTTAATCTAGTTTTCAGACCTGAAAGTAAGAAAAGCTAACTCGTAAATGCAAGTTAAAAATTAATCCCCTAAGTGCTCCAGTCTTCCGCTTTATGTTACAATCCACTGCATCCCAAGGGGACCCAGCAATATTTCTCCAGTAACTGCAAACTATCATCTTGCAAATCCAAAGACTGAAAACTATCAGCACAAAAGCATCCTGTAATGAAGTTCTGGGGAAAAAAAAACAACACACCTTACATTTTGCTTTATAGGCTTTCAGCTCCTCCCTCATCCAAGTTACAAAATATTTCATGAAAACATCCCTTTTGAATAGAAGTTTTAACATGCAAGAGATATGCTCCTGCCTTGAATGAAGGCAAATGGTAACCATGTACCAGAATAGCTGTCACTACGCTGTAACGAGACTGTTGTGACAACACCACCATGCTGTTTCATAAGCAGAGCTGTTACAAGTCTGCTGGCATAACCCACTAGATGGAAACAACAAGAGCATTAACAGCCCTACTTTCTGTATTTTGGTTCTTCCATTCACATATTTCTTGCTGAAAAGCATCTCTGATCTCGAGGGATATGAACTTCAAAGTATTGGAAAAATAGCTCTGCTTGTGAAACAAAACTTCAATAAGAAGAAAAAAAACAGCAGAAACAAAACACACATTAACAGTATTTTAACAGTGCTGCTAACATTATTAGCAGCAGCATTACTGCTGCAACTGCTTCCAGGTTACTCTAGTTAGACATCTAAATTTAAATACTGAAAGCTCTCACACAGAAGAGAAACAAATAACGATTAAAACCAGACACAGCCAATACATTTTTTTTAAACTAAAAAAAACAACAAGCTATCAATAGAAAAGATGCAAGAGACAGCTACTGCAAACTAGAAATCCTGTCTCCTAACAACTGAATCATTCAAGAAAGCCCCAGCAGAGTATATATCCCATTATTCAGGTGAAATCATTTGGCCCAGACTCCCAAACTCACATGCGAACCAGTCACTCGACTATCACAATCCTGGGAGAATTCTTTCTAATCAAAGTTCTTATGGTAAGTTTTAATCAAGGCCCAGAGGAGGAAGGAAAAAAGATGAACTGTCTGATGTGCCCAATTAGAGCTGCAGCTTCACACTGCAAAGCTGCTTCACAAAATAATACATCCATAACAAAATAAAGCAGGATTTGATTTTTAAGAATTGTTTTTCAGTTTGATCTATTTTTGGCCAAATATCAGGTTTTCAATCTGTACTCGGATGCAGAAGCAGATTAGTCCCCTCCTTCTTATTTCTAATAAAACATGTTAACATCTGGCAGCCCAGTTCCACATTATTCTCCCAGACCAATCCATAATTCAAGTCCCGGACACCAGGCACTTTGTGCATTGCTCTCTTCTTAAGGGAACCTTTAAAGGCAGCACATGAAGAAGTTTCCACCCATTACACTTTGTTAGTCTGAACATTTTAAGACCCCACTAGGATTGGGGGAGGATGGGTGAGTGGTGGTGCTGACCTCTCAGCTCAGTAAACAGGATATTTTCTTCACATGCCCTACCAAGACATTCTTAAATAAAGCAAGAAGCACTGCATGCTGTGGATTTCTCAATATTTGACCAGGAGGTCAGAGAAACAATTTATTCCTCTTCTAAGGGAATAAATAGTACAATTGACTTAGTGGCTAAGAGACAACATCAACCTTAAGTGAGAACTGCAAAACAGTTGAATTGAAACCAATAACCACACACAAAGCCACGCTGCACACCACAACCTGAAACACTTTTTGCCAGCTTATCTCATTTTTGACACTAAACTTTTATTTTTAAAGCTAATTAAATGAAATCCATCAATGAAGAATAAAACTGACAGCTAATAATCTGCTTTTTGAATTGATTCTTCAAACACACCAATGCCCAGGAAAGCCCCACATGGCACTAACAAGTTGAACAAACAATTCAGTCTTCAAAGGACATTATTTAGGCTGCTTCAGCTAAGGCAATGAGTTTACCATAATAGCATGGCTTGGCATAATGAGGACAACCATATGTCTACCAGGGAATTTCTTATAAAGAATAATCATGTTATAAGGCTGGATTCTGAGAAAAAGGAAAAAAAAGAACAGAATTTGGAAAGTTGGAAACAGCAAACTATAATGAGATTTACGTGCCCATCTAATTCATATAACTGAAATAGGACAGGGAGGAAATTTGGGAAGTCTCAATCCATTCAGTTCCTTCGACACTTCTCTTTATTGGCTGCAATTTTCAATCAAGAAGAAATACACCAATCTATACAAGTAGCATGGAATTCCACGAAGACTTTTATTACATTATTTTAAAGACAATACTTGCTATACTCTGGTAAACTTAACACATTAACAAATATACAGGACCTTTTTCATGAGGCTAATAAAGCAGTACTTTTAACTTTATAAGTTGAATAAAAATATGACAACCTTGGTTTTGTTATCAAAGACTAAAAGCTGTTGTTCAAACTGTGCACAAAAGGCCCAACAGCATCCTCAATCACATCAACAATCACCACCAAAACTAAGTCTCAGTAAATCATGTCCTGTCACCATTCTGTCCTTTGTTACTGAACACTGAATGGTGGTGTTCCCTCCCCTTCTTTTTGCCCCCCACATTAATACTCTGCTTTAATTCCAGTGAGAAAGGTGACCTCAGATGGAGAGAGGCAGGTGACCAAGGAAGCAAACAACCTGCAAGATTTAGGAACACCTTTTGAAAGCCCTCAATTATTATAAGCAGGCAGAAGGCAGTTAACTTGATCTGATTTCTACTGCAAAAGGTTATTTACTGTCTCTATTAAAGAAAAAAAGCACTTTAAAATTACTCTTTATTTCAGTTTGCTTTTAACTTATAATATCGCCTCTTCTGCCCATACAAAGGGCAAAACACAACCCAAAGTACACAGCTGTCAGTCCTTTGCTACTTCACAAAGATGCAGAAAACTTCTGGAGTAAAAGACCTTCATCCTCACCGCCACCAACATCAGCTGGCAAACTCCTTGAAAGCTCTTCTTTTGAATGTGAAACATGTCTACATAAGATATATTTGCTATAACAATCCTATCTGTGCACATCTATAACAATGGGCAGGGTTCACAGAACTTGTGCTTTGCCTCTTTGATATTAGATGGGCTAATTTAACTATTTAACCTCCTGCAGTATCACCAGTACAGCCCATACCTTCACAGTGAAGAGTGTTTAGCCTGGAATTCTTTGCTTGATGGATTTTGACCAAACAGATGAAGTGCTTGATCACCTACCTTTTGCTCATTATCTCAGCTAAACTAAGCTGCTTTAGCTTATTATTTACAAACCCAGAGCTTTCCAAGGGCACAGCTTAGCAAGACAACATTTCCTGGCTTCTGCAAATCTATTGTCTTCTCTTTTCTCCTTCTCAAGCCTAAGAGAAGGAATAGAGCACTACAAGAACAAACAAAAACGTCCACAATCAACTGGGATAGAAGTTCTTCACAGTAAATATCTGCATGCTCTTATTTCACTAGTTTAAATAATACACACGTTGATGCAACATCAACGTTCAAAATAGCAGGTTGAAAGCTTTCATAGTTAGCCTATTTGGGAGACAAATCTGCTGCTAGCCAGGTATGTTAGTTTCTAATAAACTACAGTCTCCCACTGCCTTTTATTTATAAAGGGAATTCTATTCCAACCCACAAATCCTGCAGCTGCTGCAAAAAGCATTTTATACAGGTGTAGATACAAAAACAAGCATGTGAGACTCCTTAGGGCCTAAAAGAATTTTTGTTTTAGTGAACTAGTAGCTGTGAATCTTCAATGGACTTTCAACCCATTTTATGTAGTTAATTAAAAAAACAGATTAAACAAACTCATTTTGATAAAACAAATACAAATTTTACATTTATCTCACTCCGTTTTGGCTGTCAGCCCAAACTAACATGCTCCATCGCAGTACCAACTGATAACTGAAGGTTACACAAAGGACTGGCAACCACTCAGTGGACAGGAGAAATGCTTTATACTCTCTGCTCATTCTGGTCTCAATTGTGGTATTTGCATCTTCTAGTTTTAACATTTTATTACTATTATTATTTAAATCTTCAACAGTATTTCACCAAGAGGCACTACTATTTCACAGTTACTACCAGTAATCCCACTGTGTTTACATCTCAAAATTGGTTATACAGCTATAGCAGCTATTACTTTATTCTCATTTTTAAAATACTTAATTTAAAATAACAGAAATAATGTTCTGTGCTGTGACCTCCAACAGCACAGAACATGTGCATCAGCACTGAAATTCCACTCATTTAATTCCACAATTTAAGTCTTACCCATGAAAGTTCTTATTCTTTTCTTGCCCCCTTCCCTTCTCTCCTTCCCACCCACCCCACTTTTTTTTTTTTGAAGTTCTATTGAATATACTTTAGATTTTTTTTATTCTCAACAAAGCAGCTAAACAGATAAAAACACAATTATTTTTAAATAATTAAATAAAACCACTATCAATACCAAAGGACTATTGAGCAATAAGCAATTTTTTTCTGAGATCAGCTGGAAACAGAAACTTCCACTGAGATTATAGGAGCAGGTAATGAAACAGAAACAATGAAGTTAAAATGAACACAGGCATATTCTAAACGTTATATTTTCTTACATTTGGAAAACAAGCAGCCTATTACTTTTACAGTAGCACTCTGATTTTGATGTGTGCGTGTATTTTGACGGTGGCCTCACAGCAGGCAGTTTTCAAGGGCAAAAAACCAAAGTCCTGATAACACAAATGCGTGCTGAAGGCCAATCTACAATCTTTACTAAAGTTGCTTGTGTCATTAATTACATTAGCTTTGAATTTAATCAGTTTTAAATACCTACAGGTACAAGCCTTGTGTGCTTAACGTAATGAAAAGACCAGAGGTGATAAAATACACAGCTAAAGCAGTTCCCACAGATGCATTCATGAAAGCCACTTAAACGCATCCTGCCACAACTCAAAGCTTCCACAGCATGAAGGATGAGGAGATGTACAACAGGAATAGTTAAGACCTCAGCGTTCCAGATATGGTGATCTTCCAAGGTTTAGATGCAAACAGTTGATACTTGTGGGTTTGGGAAAAGGCACTGACTACGCAATACTTAGCACAGAAATTATATATTTTACATCATCTCTAGCTTTAAGACTAAAGATGCAGTGCCAAATTTTCTTAAGCAAGTTCATTCCATTCACTTGCTCTACAGTAATCACAATTTTTCAGTTTGTTTTTTTTTTCCCCCTTTTTCCAGTAAGACATGGCACAAGGTTGGACTTTCATGAGAAATCCTTGGGGAAAAAGAAAAAAAAAAAACAAACACCATTTGCCTAAATGAGATTTAAAATCAATCCAACATCAAATTAGACAATGCTTTGGACCATAGAGTGGTTATAAGGCAAGAGAGAGGATCTCAACAACACTGACTTCCATTCTATTCTAGCAGAAGCCTTACAGTAACCTACCACAACAGGTGTCCAGCATAAACAAATCATAAACCTTCAATATGCACACAATGACTCATACTCACAAGTTTTATGAGTTACAACTCATCAACTGAGCCACAGCAGCTACTCAGGTTGAGTAGCTACTTGGTTGACCATGGCAAAAAAGCAGTGATTTGACATAGTTTCACAGCTTTCCTTCTAGGACGGCTATGCTGCTTTAAGCTAAGCACAGAAATTTCAGTGAATACCTAAAAACAATGATCAAGGGCATTATATTGTTGTACAAATATGGCAGCTTAAATACAGACTGAAATGTCTTTTAAGTACCAACAGACCATTCCTACCAAAAACACCAAAGATACTGCCATAATAACAGTATGGACACAGACTTGCGCATTAAATGTTAGCACTGATTAATTCAATAACATTGAATGGAAAAATCACTTTGAATTACATACAACAGCTTCTGTTGTTTGTAAAATGTTCTTCATTAGAAGGATTCAGAGCCTTCATATCTTGTTCACCAATATAAGTGTCCAAAATTGGGAAACTTATGTCTTTACAGTACACAGCTTTAGGTTTCCTACTTACTCAAAACAACAGTTCCTAAAGAATTTCTTTTCCATTCTTCTAGATTTTTTAATATAGCAGAAGTGAATGGCTAAAACTCAAAAGTCATTATTTCAGAATGTTATACAAATTGTAGGATGTAAACAAACAACTCCGTAAATTTCTCTCATCAAAGGACAAAAGAACAAAATTTTAAGTATAATCTTACAGCAACTATATCTAAAACGGAAGCAATTACAACATTAGACTATATAGCCATGTTTACAGGAAGAGAGTACAACCTCCACACAACCAATCTTTGCGACAATATTTGTCATTCCTGTATCCTAAACATCTTCACTTTTTCTGGTTTTCAAAAGGGATCAACAGGAACAAGGGTGAGGCGAGCTGCAGAAGGTCATTTTATAGGCCAAACACAGCAGCACAGCCCAGGCTTACAGAGGCCCATAGAGTGCCTCCCTCCTTCGTGTTTCAGAACTGTCACTTCCTTATGTTGTTTTCCACCCCAAATTGCTTCATAGAAGGTTCTGCTTCATGAATGACTGCCTCAATTCTGCACTTGAGCTTGTGAAGTTCAACCATTAAAAAAAAGCATTACAAAAACGCATCTGCCAGACTAAGCTGATAAATCAAAGACGCATCAGACTATCTGTCTGAAGTACTGCTAAATCAAGAACATTCTGTACAGCATGTTCAAGTGCATTCGAGTTCTTGATCCCATTTCATTTCAATAACTCAGAAAGACAGACAGTTATTTTTATGGCACTAAACACCACCAGTAAAATTTTTACCCCCAAAAGGTTCACTGTTCTGACATTTTAACTCTCGCTAATACTAAAGCTGGGCTATCAGGACAATTAATCTGATTATTTCTACACTCCAGGGTTGTCCAATTAGTAGCGAAAAAAAACCAAAAAAAACAAAAAAAACCCCACAGAACGAAAACAAGAAAAGAAACAGCAATTAGAAAAAAAGAAAACAGAAGTACTCAACCATCTACATCTAAAAACAACGTGGGAAAAAAGTAAGGTAAAGCAGAGCAGTTAGAGGTGAGGTAAGTAAAGAGACTACAGCCACCAAACCCCGCGATCCTTTGTCCTGGGCACGTCACAATAAATCCCCATCCACTCCAAACAGCACGCAGTGAAAGCGACCCATTCTCGCAGAGCAATTTCTGCAGCTACTATTTAAGACTCACTCCCTCGGAGCAGGTACGAATAAATAATTCAGCCAGAAAGACCTGTCAAGCGGCAGGGTGCTTCACGCCACCGTACCTCCAGCAGCCCCATCCATCCATCCATCCGGATGAGCCAAACCAGACGCCGGCCGCCCGCAGGACCGAAGCTGCATCACGATCTCGTCTTACACAGAGGGGGCAACAGGGCCACCCGGGTTCGAGCCCCCACCGGCGAGCCCCACACAGACGAAGCCCCCGCCCGCGGGGTCTCGGCGGGCTGCCCAGCACCCAGCAAACCGCCCGGCTCCCCACACCCCACCAAGGGCCAGGAGCGGTGCCGGGGCCTCCCCTCTGTCCCCTCACCTCCGAGGACTTCCCGTGCCGGGGCCGTGCCCGCTGGGCCACGGCAGCTCGCTCCCTGAGCCCTGCTCCCCTCACCCCCCACAAGGCCGCTGCCCTCCCGCCTTTCTCCCCTCTCCACAGCCGGGGCCCGGCCTCGCCCCTCAGCTCGCCCCAGCCCTTGCCGGACTCCTCTCGCTCCTCAAGCGATCCGGTCGAACCCGCCGCTCCCCTCAACCGCCCGCACGACCCCTTCCCCCCGGAGCGCTCCCGCCGCTCGGAGAACGGCTCGCCCCGGCTCCCGGCCCCGCAGCCGGCCCCGCGGCCGGCCTCGCCGCAGGCTGCTCACCTGCATGGACGCCATGATGGATCCTCCCCCTCCCACCGCGCCGCCAGCCCGCACCCTCACAGACGCAGCGCCGCGCGCCCGTCTCCCTCCCCGCCCTCGGCGGTCACGTGGCCGCAGGGGCCGCGCATGCGCCGGGAGGAAGCGGTGCGGGCGGGCACCGAGGCCGACTGGCAAGGCGGGCGGGCTGGTTTTGTCCTTGGTCTTGTTGCCCTCACCGCGTGGGAGGGGTGACGAGCCGGCGCGGGCCTCTGCCGGCCTCCTCCCGCCCCGCTTGCAGCCGGCTGGCGCGCCGCCTGCGGTGGAATTGGCCGGCAGGGTGCCGTCGGGCTGCCGCGCGTGCGGAGCCGTTAGGAAACGGTGGCTGAGCGGGGAAGCGGTGGCTCGCGGCTGCGGGCGGCGCTTCTGCCTGTGGCGGGTTGGGACCGAACGGCCGGCGGGGATCGCGGTAACGCCGGGCGCCGCTCCGTTTGTGCTGCGCTGCCGACGTTGTTCCTAACGCCGGAAGAAGCTGCTGTTTAACTCCCGTGCAACGCTACCGCCTTTCTGTTTTGTTTTGTTTTTTTTTCCTTGACGTTGCAGGCACAGACGTGCCCGAACTAGCAAGGGCGTATTTCAGATGGGAGCATTTCTGGATTCTCGTTTCCTGGAGTGGACTGTGGTGCCTTTTGCACCGGGTGCCTTTGCGGCGGCTGTGTAGGTGAAAACAAACAAGCACCGCAATCAACCTGCGCGCAGCCCATGAAGCAAGCACCCTGCGGAAGCACCTTCTACACAGCCATTACTCCTGCCTCGGTGTTTCAGACCCAGCTGGTTCTCAAAGTTAACATGCAGTGCTTCTTTTGAAGACAGCCCCGTAGAATTCTTAATGTTAGCATATATGCAAATGTAAAGACTGAGGAGAGATGCTGGCTTTATAGCTACAGCCTCTGTCTCCCTGCTAAGCTAGCTCTGTGTTCAGGGGGCTTTCTGAGCCCCCTCACACCTGTACTTCGTGATTATGCAAAGAACCCTCTTGGATCACCCCTCCACCACAGGCAGCACCTGATCTTCCTTTTCACAGCGGCCTAATGGGTGTGGATCCAATTAAATGGCTGAACAATTGTTCTCTGTTTATATTTGCCTTTGAAATCTACCGCTTTAAGTTTAGGACTAAAGATGGGTCTGAGACATCTGAGAGCCTGCTTACTTTCTGTAATCACGTTATTTGATGTGACGCAAGGTATTGCTTCCAGGTATAAGTGTTACCTTCTGCTACTTTCTTATGTATCCTCAACTTTGAGAATGGCTATCTGGAGAAAAACAGAAGGTCAGCACAATGTGGCATCAGATTCCAAATTGTTTCAGTGTCAGCACTGTTACCATTGGTAAAGCAAGCATACAAACTCCAGTGTTCTGCATAAAAGGACCAACAGAAGGCAGGAGGAGTATCGTTGCTGCAGGAACTAGCTGTAGGAAGGAATGAGCCTATGGGCTTTGGAGGAATTTGCTGATGACAGAAATGAATGTATGTGGATTTGAGTAGGAAATGAGACTGTCCCGATGGAAGTAGTATTGCAATGTCAGCTGAATCCTGTATGTTTTGCCCTCTAAATCCAACCTCAATTCTCAGTCATACATGATAGGCCCCTGAAGCCCCACAAGCTGGCATTGCTCTACTGCCTTCATTTAAGTGACACTGAAGTGTCAAAAGCCACAGCATCGTGCTTTCTTAGAAGCTACTGCTAATACTGCTAATACATGATATGATCTCTCAATATGTTTTAGTTTGCAGAGAATTTATTGCATTCAGTAGACATAGGTTTTTTTTCCTCCACAGTTCTTCATAACTGTCTTGGGCAGTTACAGTATTAAGCAGAACATCGCTGTTGCTGTAACTGTTTTACTAGATGTTGTTATTTTTACATGATTCAAACATATGTTTATCCTAAAATACATTTCTTAATGCCATATGCCACAAAGATAGCAAGAACATCAAGTTTAAGCAATGGACATGTGTTCAGTTATAAACATGGACAGATTGACTATTCTTGTTCATATAATCACAGGGAGACAAAACTGATTTGAATCCATTATATTCAGTTTCTTAATCTTGTTCTAGAAAACACTGATCAAGGTCAGAAGTTATGAAGAGTCATAGAAGTGCTTGTAGCAACTCTAATCAATAGAAATATGTCTTCAGCTTGTAATAAGGATAAATAATCTCTGGGCAAGAAGTGGCTTTAGCAAAAAATCAGACCTTCTAACCATCCTTAAGTTCAAGGTCTTTTCTTTTCTTTTTTGTTTTTTTTTTAATCACCAAAGCTTTTCATTGTTAAAAATAAAGACACCTCCTACATTTTAGGGTAAAATACTGTTTACTGAAGTTATTTAATCTAGCAGCAAATCCCATTCCTCGGGATAACAAACATGAAAAGCAAGGTTTAGGACCTGCCCTTTGTAGAAATTATAAAGCAGAGGTGGGCTATTTCCCACCCTGTCTTAACCAAATGTTTACGAAACTGAACAGTTACTCTGCAGCTGAAACTTGTGACCAGAAGAATCCAAACATCATCCATAAACTTTTAGCTTGCTCTTACAGAAAAGGTCTGTTTTACACTACACATCTTTGTTTTTTTTTCAACTGTCATGCCATTGACTGATATATTTGTGCAATCCCTTTACCTCATCATTGTCACAGCAATCGGAGCAGCTGGAAAATTATCCTCTCCCAGTACCTCAGTAACCCGAATTGGATGCAGTATTAAGTGTTTGTACAGTGCATAGTGTTATAGGAACTTGAGCACAGCAAGAAAAAAAAGTATTATTAGCAGACTTTCAGGAAGAGTTTAATGAATACAAGTATTTTCTTCCTTTCTGTTTTGTCCTTGACTTTGTGATGGCTCATAGTATTCTTTGTTCAAAGATACTCAGTAATCTAAACACCAAAAAACTCCAAATCCCAATGTAGGTAGGTTTCACAAGGTGTTGGTTACAGTGTAATTTACTGTTCATTTTAGTGTTGACCCTTACCTATACAAAATATGAGAGAAAACACTTGTGCACTTAACCCGTAATCTGTTGCAGCTGTAGAGATAGTCAGTGCAGGAACTGAAAGATTTGTGGTTGGTTGTGTGAAAGAGAGCTTTAGTATTAGGGCTAGTGCAGCCTCGTCCTGCATCAGCCAACTTTGGTTTTTGCCAGAAGCTTCCTATGCTGTGGTCCTAGATCACAAACACAAGAAACTGTAGAGTTAAGAGGAATTGAATGCGATATCTTCATTATTTCAGGATGTATTTTGCTCTGGTCTGATCAAATGCATGATGGTGACTCACAAGTAATATACGTAGTGCAAATCATGAAAATTGCAATTGTACCTCCTACTAAAAATATATCTGAAAATATTCATGAGTTGGGTTTAAAAATCCACTTTTCTATGTAGTTTGCAGAACTCGTGTTCACAGAAGAAAAAAAAGCAATCGATATTCAGTCTGCATTTCTCAGATAATTTTCTGATCTATTTAACCAGTTTTACAAAGGTTAGCTATTTTTATTGATCAGAGTTCTTTACATTCCATTCCTTCCATTATTGTTACCAATATTTATTCCTCTGCTTTCCCCTTTTCCCTATATCATTCTTCCTCCACTTGGTTTCTTTTGTCTGAGCACGCTGTATGTTTTAGCCTTTCATCTTATCTCTTTCACCCACAGAAGTTTACTGTGCATTGACATCAACCTCCCTTTGTGGCTCCAGTGACATAGCAACCATAATCTGCAGTGCCAGGAGACTATGTCTCAGGAGCACAGAGGACTACATACCTCGGAGGAATTGTGCCAACTTCTTCCACTGCCAAGCTCATAGGCATTGAGCTTAAAACGTCTCTGGAACAGAGATCTTCTGATAAACACAAGCTTGACGCACCTGCAGAAAGCACTGTCTGTGTCATACTAGCAAAAGGCATAGAATCAAACCAATACAAAAGTATATGAAGAATATAAATGAATGCATGCATAGGTAAAAATGAAAGACGTGCTGTATTTTCAAGATGTCTTTTACCTCTGAAATTGCTGTTTTATTCCTTACTTATTTTCATAAATTGCTTCTTCCATTTTTATCTTACTTAGCTGAGAATACTAAGGGGCACATGTACCACTTCTGTCTCAGGTCTTTAAAGGAGCAAATGCAGGCTAAGGGAAAGTTTTTACCTTATTCCTGACTTGCTGCAAATGCAGCATCTTCAGAAGAGGGTGAGCCTGTCTTTCTTCTACTGTGTTGGATTTAGCCATTTTGCAGCTACTGCACTATCTGTACCTTTCAGCTTAATCACTAGAAGACTGAACTCCTGTTGTGGTTTAACCCTGACAGGCAGATAAGTGCTGCACAACTACTTGCTTACTTCCTCGATGGGATATGGAAGAGAATCAGAAAGGTGAGAAGTCATGGATTCAAGAAAAGATAGTTTAATAGGTAAAGCAAACACTGCGTGCACAAGCAAAGCCAAATCAGGAATTCATTCCTAATTCCCACTGTCGTGCAGATGTTCAGCCACTTCCAGGAGAGCAGGGCTTCATCACACGTAATCATTTTCCATTAGATCAGAAAAAGAATCTGTCCTATTATGTGAACACAGTTGTTGTAATTACTGCAAGGGGAGAAAGACACAAGGCCAGGGAAAGGAAGGGAACTGTCTTGTTTCAGCAGTATACTACAATTAACACTTAATTGTCAAACCATGCTTTTGGCACCAGTACTCTTCTGACTCTTAGAAATCCTGTAAACTTATATATTTTAAAATATAGATAGCTATAAAACTTAAATAATGAGGACAGCATAGGACCCATAATCGATTAAACAGATAAACAGATTAAATAGTATGACATGATGTAATTATTAAATGTTCTTGCACATAATAGCATCATTTTCCAGAGCTCTTGTAACTGCATCTATCACATACAAGAGCTCAGACTCTACTCAGTGATAAGGAATACACTTAAGATTTAAATATAAATATTGCTTAGGTTTTTGTGTTAGTTATTTTATTGTTGTTTTTATCTTTATTAAGATTGTGAATTGAAAGCTTCTCAGGTAAACCCAAGAGGTATATGAATAGATTTTGTTATAAACAGAAGTGACTCATACTTACACAACTAATGAAGAAGATAAATACTGATAAGGGATTTTCAGTCTATGTTGCTGTTTGGTCATGCAAATCTAGAACCAAGATAAAACTGCTGAAGTGACTTCTCAGGTGACTTGTGCAGCCATGCAGTAAGCCATCACATCTCCTCAAAGATGAAAAACGAGCCCTCCAGATGTGCACATCACACTGAGCACCATCTTTGCTGGCCACCACAGCTTACAAAATTCTATTTCGCAGGCTTGTACACCAAGACATCCCTTAGATGTCCCTTAAGAAAGACAAGACTTCATACATGGTACGTCTGCCCTGAAACAAAGTCTCATCTATGTTAAGAAAATTAAAAGGATGAGTAGTTACTTGACTATTTCAGCTAAATATTTCAAACAGTTCTCCTAAAGCAAGTACTTTTCATAATTGCTCTATGACTACAGTTTAAATGATGGTGTATAATGGATAGACCATTTATACATTTCAAGTAATTGACTAGAAATAATTCTGACTCAAATGGAGTCTCACTTCTGAAAAATATTATACATCCAGTCCACTACAGTAAAGCAGAAAACCTTTCCCCTATATAAAAAGCTAAACAAAATCCTTTATGCCAAATGCAAATCAATCCCAGATATTTTTCAGTCTCTGATACCAAACAAAATCAAGAACTATTTACGCAAGAGAAATAAACAGCCTAACAAATATATATACATATATTTTTTAACTAAAGCAAAATAACAAAAAATTATAGCAACCAAAGGCAAAAATCATGGATTACTTATTACTTCATGTAGCAGGTATTTTGAAGACTTTCTACTGTTTTCTATTATTAAGTGCAATTGGGTATCTGTAGTATTTTTTTAATGGGAAGAAAAAGCTTAGCTGTGAATTCTCATCTAAAAAGTCAGTTTTAATTAGTAATTAATACTGAAAGAATTAATTGTATTTATAACTTTAAAAAAAAAGGCAATAAATATGGAGTACCATTAAATCACCAAAACCGTCTATGTTCCCCCAAAACTCATACCCCAAAACTCATAGCACAAGACTATCCTGAGAACCAGTAACTTCTTCATCAGGATTTTAGTTTATTATCCGAAAACACTTACGTTGTTACTTTCACCAATCTAAAATGCTGCACATATTTTAAGGGCAATTTTAATTTTCAAATTCTACACTCAACAAGCGAGGCTAGAAATTATTACATGACTAATGTCGTGTTCAGGAAGAGAAAAGGGTGAAGTACTCCATTTGTCAGAGTAATTTTGACCTTTCTTACATCCTAGGTTCTCCACCCATATAGCGTGGGAGGAAAATCCTCTATTCTGTAAACATAAAACACTAACATGGCAATGACAGAATGTTTTAATTTTTTTTTCTTTAATCTCAGTGACCTTTCTCCCACAGAGAAGAGATTGCACCATAACCTACGTTTGTAGAAGTAACATGCTCAAAACTTTATTTTATGGCATATAACACTTTTAAAAATTTGAACTTCTAAAAAGTCACCATTCTTCTCTCAGTGCTGCCCTACTGCTAACACTCAAACAAGCTTCATAAATGACTAATAATCACCACATCTACTGTGTGCTTGTCTGGCCCTCCCAGATGTGCAACACATCAAGGACACAGTGTTGATACGTTCCATCACATCACCACTTAATAAGCTATATTTAAAAAGAAATCCAATTTCAGTTTATTGTAAAAAACAAACAAACAAACAAAAAAAAAACCTTCAAAGTTGAACATTTTTTATGGGGAAAAAAAAACACTACATGCTTTTTCTTCTGATTTCACAGCTTTGGGCTATCAGTACTTTAAAAACAGCATTATAGTTTAATATCTAAATCTACCCAACCTTAAAAAAAAGTCTTCCTGCTATTTTTTCAGTTGTTCAGATTGAAATTAAGCTTGCACCTCAGTCTCCACTTTTAGTTTCAGCTAAGACAAATTAGCTGTTTCTCACTGATTCCTATACACTACTGTGATTTTGTCGACCCTGCAATAGCTGGTACTCTTAAATTACAATACAACATTTGAGACAAAATTTAAAAACAAATATAAGCTGTCATAAAACATGGACTGAAAAAATTTACTATGCCAATTATTTCCTTGTGCTTTATCATATACATCAACAAATTTAGATAGGTGTTGGGAAATTCCTTTCGAAGGCACTGAAAAAAAAAAAAGGGGAGAAGGGGAAATAGCCACTTCAGCAACTCATGACTACAAATGACAATATATGTACCAATAAAAATGCAGCCAGAAGCAACAACACTACTATTTAAGCAATTCTTTTTAAAGAATGTGTTGAATGCAGTTGTTGAATATAATGGCCTAGTGAGTCTTGATGACAAGTTCTCCATTTTTAAACCTCAGAACCAAAAGGGAATTTCCTGTATTGTAAAACGTATTTTAGATTGCTCCATATGAACAAGCCATTTCACGTTGGAGACCATCAGAGACTTCTTCAGTACCTTGTACTGTGAAAAAATCATAACCCAGCATTTGGTAAAGAATTTATAACTTTTCATGGCCAACATTTAAAATTTGAATCAGATACAAATCAGATAAAATCACAGAAATTCAGATACTGGCAGACTAAGCAAAAGGGAAATCAGTATTATAGGACATGGTATCTTAAAATATCCTCTTCAAGTCAGTTAGAAATGCCATCCTCTCTCAGTATTAGGCCTTTTCTTTTAAGAACTGTGAATTGTTGCAGTTAGGAGCACAAAGGTATCAAACACTGACTAAATCAACAAAACTCTTCGGAACTAGGAGAAAAAAACTTCTTAATATTATACGTTTCAAAGCCTGTAACTCAAATGCTAACACTAATACTAGCAATTTATTCATCACACATTCACGAAAGTTATAATTCTACATAAGTTACAAATCCACAAAAACACAGTTTTAAAAATTTTCAATTTTGAAATTTATTCAGAACTCAGGGGTTAAGTGTGGTAATTTTCCAATGTCTGTTAATAGCATACCCATGTTGCTACCAAATAAATTGCACTAATTCCCTCTGCCCCCCTCCCCATTAGAAATCTGCAGGTTAATTTTCTTAACAGCCAGTGGTTTTGCAAATAGCGTGTTCTAGGACACTACTGCATTTCCTGAGTGTTCAAAGCTACTGTATGATACATCAAGCTGAAGGAAAAACAATGAAATTCTCATTCAGAAATAAAACAGGTATTTTATCTTGCTGCTGAAACATGGAATCATAAAATGCAATGTATTTCAAGAGGAGGTTGTTTTGGAATGCTTAAAACAAATTATTATTATCTTTTATGACATTAGCTCAAAGTGGAAGTAAAAATAAACAGTCTGAGTTTCAAGTCACCGACTTCAGGACTATTAAAAATGGCTGAAGAACTTAAGACTCTCAGCCTGCAATGTAGTTGGAACTTAAACATCTATGTCAGTACTTCTTCATCTTCTACCAGTGCTAACAAAAGCAGCATAACAAGATATCTCTGTTTTGTGTTCTTTTTAGTGCTCTTGAAAATGATTTACTAATAGCACTGACCATAGTGCTCAGACGTAGGATTTCAGACAATCGCCTTGCAACACACTTCAGCTTTATCATGCAAAACCAATCTAATCATAAACATCCCCACACTAAACATGATAAATTGTGCCAAAGTATGTGATATGAATTAGCATCAGCTCATCTACTGACATGTAGATGTATGTCACCTCGTCTATCAAGCATTGCTTAAGTCCAGAGTAAGTTGATTTGTCAGAACTGAACTCCTCCATAGGCAGACTGCATAGTCTATGCAAGTTACCATTTTTTTGTCTGGAAAACCTCAAAGGTTGTATTTATGTTGGCAATCAGGCTTAGACAAGAGTTTCACCCTTAGTTAACATATTAATGAAGAGATCCCAGCATCTGTTAGTGGGACTCTTCCATACAAGACCAAAATCATTTCTTAATCAAAAATGTGAATCAGAGACAGCTGATAGAAATGCTAACTACATTGTTCTTGCATTGCTTTTCATGACACATGCTCATTTACAGATTACTTTGGCAGAAGGGTTCTTCAGGCCGTGACTGAACAAGAAGCAACTCCATCTCAGCTTAATTTTTCATTTTTTTCTCCTTTTTTGCTTCATGGAAATTTGTTTTAAACTAAGAACCATCTGTATAGGTAATTAGAGCAGGAATTAATAAGAGCTAATGTGCTTCACTCTAGCTTGTGAGTGGCTTGCCAATCCTTTTCCTCTAAAATATTTGTAAAAACATTGGAAATAATTATATTACATTTATTTAAAAAAGCTCCTTAAACATCTCCTTAATGCCCTTTCCATCCAATACAAGGCCTCCACATTTAGGGTCTTTTTCTGTGGATTGAAGGGAGAGGTCAGGGAAGAGGTAAAGAATAGGATAACTGCTATCATTTCAGTTGTTATTTTAGAAAACTGGAATGACTGCTAATCTAAAGATTAAATACAGTACGTAACCCACCACAACAATGGAAATAAAGCATAACTGAAACTATATAGAATCCATATCAGGTCAAGTGACAGTACATTAAGAACAACTTTATATGTTACATGGAATATACACAGATTAAAAGCCACTGTCAGTACGATCACAGTGTTACTGTACAGACTAGTGACTTGAATATTTGTAATTACTGAAGGAGAAAATTCAGGTTAGAAAGGAAAAATGCATCAAATACACTTCTTCACTTGTCTAAATGATGATTAAATTAAAAGCCTTAAACATTTTCCTACACACTCTGCTTCCAACTTAAATGGAATATTGCTGTCAGTATACAAACCTTAGAGAGGTCACTTCTAATCTAGTTAGTATAAGTATTCTAAAGAACAGCCACCTTATAAAGGAGATTAAGTTCAGATGTTTAGAAACTTTAACAATAAGAGAAAGTTAGAAACCCTAAACAGCTACTTCTATTTAACTATAATTACCTTTTAGAGAGCATTAGGCTAAACTCCGGTATTTTATACAGTCATTGTATTAAAAGAAAATTCTACCACACCTAAAGGATAAGGCATAGCCATCTACTAATTGGCATATTTGTTTATTTGTCTCAGTTGTGAAAAGGTCCTTATTTGTGTAAGCAGCAAAACAAATCTCAACTGAATGATTGCTATATGCAAAAGGACTGAAGACAATTGCCTCTGCAGTGAACTTAACAGTTCTCAACAGCACACACGCAACATGCTATCTGAAAAAAGTTACTAACTTAACTACATGTATTAAATACTGAAAAAAGTTTTACATTTTTATTATAATTTATTTTATTTAACAATCTAAGAAGTTTGCAGCCATCAGAAGTTCCAGTGCAATTTCAGGTGCAATTGGGAATTCAGGAATCTCCGTAGAGCTGTTAGTATAGCGGACCTTGTAGGTGAAATACATGCATACTTTGGATAGGACATGGGATGGGATCTCTCTAAAATTCACCTCATTTGTTTCATTTTCTGCAAACTGTCCTGTGGGAAAGCAAACAAACAAAAAAATCAGAATCTCAATTCACCACAAAATGAAACACTTTACTACAGTAATACAGTATATTCCAAATAGACTTGCTAGGTTCCATATTTCTAGCTGCTACGTTCTTCAGTGCAAAGCAGGGTGTTTCATATTCATAATCCTCACAAATAAGAGGATCCCTTGCATTAGAAAACGTTTGTTCATTTAGGCTGCAACATATTAATATTCTGAACCACTGCACCAGTAATAATAGGTGTAATTCTGATGCTTGCTTTCAAGAGATTCTCTAAAACTGTAGCGTGCTCAGCACTGACTGAAGTTCACAGTATCATTTAGAAAAAGAGGTATACATCCAAATTTTTAGCTAGCTTTCTGGAGAAAAGAAAACATTTTACATATGATCCATATTTGCATATGCACACTCATCAGTTCTGTCTCCTCCCACTACCATTGAATTTCTTGGACGGTTTCTGTCAGATTTGAAAGAGAGTTGAAGCCTTAAAGATACACTAAACTTGATAAGCTGTGGAAAAAAAAAAGGCATGCAGGAACAAAAGGAAAACCCTAGATGTACTACAGGAAACGTTACATAATATAAGAGTTTATCCCTGTTAGATTTGAACATTTTATCCAAAGCTCAAATCTCAAAACGCAAGTATATTTGAACCTTTCTTCTGTGCCCTCTAAGCATGAAACAGAGGATATGAAATCCTGTTATTAGCCCCACAGCCTTCCTCTACCACTGTATTTGTCACTGTTTTTATCTCTCAATTTTAAGGTTATTAATCTGAAAGACAATACAAAGCCCACTAACACACACTCCATATTTATAGGTGACCTAGCAGTATGTAGTTATCTGTATAGGGATATCTCTGTAGGGATCCCTTTCATAATAACCACAAAGCAGAGCTATTTACTAATGGCTACATGTATTTGTGCAGAAATATCTGAACATACATACTGAAGCCAATCTGCCTTAAAATCTATAATAGAAACCGTAGGAAGCACCACAATTGTCAGCATAATGACAACGTCACAATACTGAAATAGAGAACGCTTACACATCAGTGAAACTACGGCCTGTAGGCAGTAAGAATAATTTTACTTGCAAACTGATCTTGCAAATGTTTATGTAAAAAATTCTTAAATGCTGACTCCTTTACAGAGTCACTTTTCTAGCCCTCATGCCTTTTATTTCTTCATATTGTTACAGATCACAGAAAAAATTTGGAGCAGGTTTTGTAACTACTCTTCTTGCACACCTTGGAGGCAGATATGGAGTGAATTAGACAATGGATCTGCAACATATTTTCATGTTCATATTACAGAATATTAAGCTGAGAATTTTAATTAATTAATTTGACCAACTATTATTGAGTAATTTGAAAGTATATTCAGCTGACAGATGTTGCCAGCAATTTCATTCATCAGAATCAAAAAGAAAATGACCGTATTTGGATCAAAGGTCGATACAGCCTACTGCTACTTGACTGGCCAAAAGTAATTGTATGGGACAAGGGCAGAGAAGAAGGAAAACATGCAAGTCAATTTCTCATTCTCTTCTCCACCCTTTCATGCTTCAACAATTAGTTCAAACACTTCTTAAAACAGAAGTAGTCTCACATACCTAGTAACACGTGAGGGCTTTCCCTTCAGTCAATTTATCTCTTCTTCAAACTTACACTAACTTATGTTATTAAGCTCAAGTACTCCTTGCCATAAAGACTTTGTGAATACTTCAAGTTCTACCATGGAGGTGGCAACGGAGTCACTTGTCTTGAATTTGACAGCTTCAAGCTTCATACAGTGACCTCAAGTACATTTAACAGAGGAAAACAGTAGTAATAACATCATAAAATTACTAGCCCGCCAGAAACTTATGGAGTTCAATTATATGGTATACAATACTCCACACAGGTAGACTATTCCAATGGAAATTGAATTAGTAATGGTTTGAACAAGTTATTATTTGCTCCAGCTTTTGCTCACTATATAATAGAAATTGAAATAGTCCAACAGAAAAAGAGAAGGACATGAGGGTATTACATCTGTTATACTTACCTGGTCCACTCAACATAGCTTTTATTGTTCCTGATGTTAATGCATGCTCTCTTTTTACAATGAACTCATGGCCATCAGAAGATATTAACTTCACATACATAGCATCTGGGCCCTCACACCCACCGTATGTTTTCTCTTCTCCATCTGTAATGGAAAACAACAGTTTCAGTATACAATGACTGATTCCAATTACCAAGAATGCAAGCTTCAGTCTTTCCTGTGACTATGTTTGCAGGCAGAAGAACCACTGCAGACCACCAAAAATAAGGTAAATATTTGCATATTTCAAGACTTCTCTGAAAAGTTTGGTAACCTATTTCAAAAGAGGAATTTTTAGAAAAATGCATCTATTTTGATTAACAGCTCTCCTCTCTCCATCACCAAATTCTAACATGATTTCAGCAGTCTGTGTAGGAAAAAAATTTTCTTCCATATGAATTGTGAAGTGAAAATAATTTACTCATTTTAAGAACATGCTACTTGTTCCATTCACAAAATGACTGCCACGTCAGGCATGCTAGTACTTATAACTTACAAGTCATCTAAACACATATCTAATATTTCAAAAATACAGACTGTAAGAGAAAAAATGCTTTTTGAAGCACAGTAAGAATGAAAGCAGTCAAAGCATGTATTTTTGTGCTGGAAAATTGAAACTGAATTAATTCCTTGCTCACTGCCAGTCAGACTAAGAAAATTAGCGCATACTCATGTTGTGACTTTGGTGAGAAAGTACAAAAACCCAGTAAGTTTGTGAAGACTCCCCAGAAGTTTTGACTATGCTTTTCCTGTCTCTCTCCTCTCTTTTGTCTTACTATATACCTGCCTATCTGCTTTGACAACATGCTCTTTGGGGTAGGAACCACTGACTACTCTGTACCCACATCATGCTCAACACCAAGATGACTTAGGAGATGGTCTTCATGCACACCTGTAAACTGTAATAAAGATCATCATAACTTTAAACCTTCCTTCCCCTTTGGTTTAAAGTGCAAAGAAAGCCCCAACTCAATAAATATACAATTTCTATCATATTCAAATTGGAAAGTTAATGTTCTATTTCAAATACTTTATTTTCTAAAGGAGTACAGACCCATTAAATATTGCTTCAGTTCTATTAGAAATTAATACTTGAGTTTGATACTGCACATAAGATTAAATATTCAGGACAGTATTAATTTTGGCAGTAAGGTAAAACTGGAAGTCTTTAAAGTTCTAACAGCTTGGAAAATCAGATGATATTTATATCCTTCTAGAAAAGGAATCCACTGCCAATATATCATAACTACATGCATGAGTACAGATACAGATGGGATAAAACAAACTTGACATCTGGCCATTAGTGTTGCCTTTATTTCTGATAAAACAAAAAAAATATATAAATTATATTAACTACAATATATTATCTTACATGTATCTGATGCTGTTGCGAATATAATATTCTCCTATTCTTCTCTTCTCTAAACAACTCTAAAGTTGTTTCATAAATTTGAAATAAAAATAAAGTTACTATATAGTTACTGACAATGTTAATAACTTGCCATCAGTGCCAAATATGCTAACATACTTTCAGAAAAACTATAGCTAGCACCAGAATCTTTCCAACCTTGTTTCATTAACCATCATTTGTAGTGAGAAAGATATGAAAGGTTTAATTAGCCATGTTTCACACACATACAGTAATTTAACAGTCAGTCCTTATTATGACCTCTTAGCCAGAATTAAGCAGATTGACCTTAGCAAACGATATAATGAGAAATTTCAGCATATATATAGGGAAGTTTTCTTGTCCCCTATCTAAAAGTTTTGTGTTATAAAACCTAAAGGCATCCTATTTTAGCATGTACACTTTCATCATTTGGCATATTAAGATAAGTTACATTTTACTGTTAGACAGATACTCATCTCAATAAACAACATTCACACACAAAAAAAATCCTCTAAAAACTACATTAGCTGGAAGTTCCACAAAATTTTCAGACTACAATAAAAAAAAAAAACAATACAAAAAGCTGTAAGATCAACATTTAAAGTCTTGTAGTCCAACTCCTCTTAACAATTTAAGAGCTAAAATGTTTCACATTAGAAACAGCAACAAAAATCTAAGAAGAACCCACTTACCCATTCTCTTCTTATAAAAAAATTATTTCTTTTCAACAGCAGCTTTTGCAATAGGAGCGTCTGAAAATACACAAGGCAATGTTTTTAGTCACTAATACAATTTCTTAAGTCAGCACTAATTAGCTTTTACATCATTGTAAAGGTTATTAAAAATAATATGATGACACGAAGCGTGCAATGTCATGAACACCAAACACTGTTTTGAAACTGGTGTTTCCTGGTTCGGGTTGGTTTTTGTTATTGTTGGTGGAGTTTTTTTATTTGATCATTGTTGGTTTTTTTTTTTTCCCTATATATATCCCCACCAGCTTACCATATTCTAGAATCTCCAAACTGTTTCTTTGCAAAGAAAATGTTTCTTTAAGGTTTTTAAAAGCCCTTGACCATCAAGCCAGGGTTACCTCGGGAGCCTGTTATACTTCTACTACTACAGACACCACCCATGCAGTTGCAGTAGGGAGATAAAGAGAGCAAGCTCTGCCAAAGCACAGAAGGCACTGAAGAGAGTAAACAGTGTGCCTACAGAAGAGAAGTCAGACAACACTTCAGTATATTGTGAATACAGGAGAGGCTGCTGTTGCATCATGTAGGTGTCCTAGTATTCACTGGACACCTCAACAAGTTGGACGAGGGCAAACAGGAATTCTACAAAGTTCAGTGGCAGATGCACCTTTGCAAGAATTACACCATGCACCAGTACTGACTTGTCTAACCAGTGTCTTGGTCAAAGGGTGCTGGTAGACAAGCTGTGGGATGGCAAGAACACAAACAAGCAATGTGTCCTTGCAGCAAGGAAGAGCAATATCATCCCAGGCTGATTGAGAGCCGATCTGCCAGCACACTAAGCAAAGGCATCCTTTCGTTCTACTCAGCCCTGGTGGAATATATTGTGCACTGGCTTGGGTCTGGGCTCCTCAGTACAAAATACACTCAAATGCATCCTAGACTGGAGCATCTATCAGTTACAGAAAGACTGACAGAGCTGGGGAATTTAGGCTGGAGAAGAGAAGGCTCAACAAACAATCTCAACAGTGCGCATTAAATACCTGGCCCTCCAAGCCATCCTTTCTAAAAGATTGAGAGTTCCTGACGCATACACCAATGTCATTTAGATAATCAACTCCAGATACTTAATGTAGATATTCACATGGTGAGTTAACCAGGAATTCCAGAGCTGATAAGCTGACACTCAGCTTGCTGCAGATGTTATTTGTCATGAAAATGATTCCAAAGAATTACAGAAATGAAAGCACTTATTTGCATAACAAATCCAGTATTTTCAGATTCAACTTGTATTTCTCTGTATTGAGCTGCATCTCTGCTGTGGCAAAGAAAACTAGGAAAGAGAAATTCCACCCACCTGCTGTCCTAAAATTCCTTTTGCGTCTACAGCTACTCTCCAAACATTAACCCAGTACAAATTAATGACGTACTGTTGCATGCCCAAAAGTTCAGCAAAACATGACCAGGGACTCTGGGTAGTTATTCAGTAGAAACCCAGGGGTTGGGGCAGCAAAAAGTCTGTTAAGAATTCTGATAATTCATTAGATTGCTACAAAAAACAATGAGCAACAGCAGATGCATGAGCTGCTATTACTCGCTGCTGAGAAGGATCCCAAGAAGGCATGAAAAAGCAGAAGTGACTGCTCCCCACATTTCCTCCCACTTCTATTTGTGGTAAAAGCTGGGACCATAAAAAAAAAAAAAAAAATAAATAAAATAGTAAGCAAGTTGAGGAGAGAGTTGAAGGACTTGGAGGAAGTTTTACAGAGATTCCTAAACAAAGTCAGGAGACTCAGATAGTTGGAAGCTGCAGCTCCTCGCTATTGCAAATAGCTTCACTACTCAACAGTACTTCAGTTCTGAGCGTTGACTTCTTCTATCTCCCTTTTTTCATAACCATTTCAGTCAAGGAAGTATGAAATAATCCCAATGGTTACTCAAACTCTCACAAGAAGACACTTTCAGTATAATTAACCGTTCATGACTAGTTTTTAAGTGACTGCAGAACACTGAGCAAAAAGCATCTCCTGCTTACTTTGCTGTTGTATTTGAACTATTCCAACTTCACAGAAATATCTTAATTTTTTTTTTTCCTTTCCCATTGGTATACTTCAAATCTTCTTCTATGTAAAACCTTCTTGAATATTAGGCATGTTCAAGAATGTTCTTAACTTGTGTAGATTGCCATTCCATAATATCAAACTTTAAATGCCTCCACTATTTTCAATAATTCCTGTAACTCCTCCTTGGAAATTACATTTGAGCACTGGAATAGTAGCAGCACATAACTGATAGCATCTTCCATCTGTTCCAACAAGTTTGGAAATGGAAATTGTCCTGCTGGAGAGTATCGATTACTCAGGAACAAAAAGGCTACCTTGTATAACCTAAGGGAGCTAACAGATTAGAGCTGGGGAACTGAAATAATGTCTACACCAAAATATTAAAGTTGTTGCAAAAAAAAAAAAAACCAAAAAAAAAAAAAAAAAAACAAGCCCACAGTGAACGTTTTAATAATGTCAAATGATGATGAAAGAGGAAAAAAATAACAGTTAACAGCACTCCAAGTGTAAAAAAAACTATGGTCAGAAGTGGCAGCCGACTGTATGAAATATAAAGAAAAACAGGATACAAATGCAATAAGGATTAGTATGCCAAAGTAACCTAACACTAAGAAGTGAATCTGTTATTTCCTTGATAACAGGAAAGGAAGGGAAACTAGATGGAACCTGGATAAGGCAAATCATCTGGTGTTAAACAAATGTGATAAGAGGATAATCTTATGAGAAAAATTGTCTAATAGAATCAAGTAAGATGACGCAAACGCGCAACAATTAGGCTGAAAACAAATACTAGGTCCTCCAAAAATGACATTAAGCATGTTATTCTAACAATGTTGGAAAATAAATAAATAAATAAAAGCAGGTAGATTTAGATGAGAAAGAAGTAGAAGGCACTGCAACAAAAGGGGAACAGAGCATCACACAAAGAAGCGATTCACTGGTCTTGAAAAACAGCACATGAAATGAAGTTGTATGAAACTTCATTATCTTCTTCAAAGAGAAGGCTCCAGGGGGACTTTACAGTGGCCTTCCAGTACCAGAAGGGGCCTACAGGAAAGCTGGGGAGGAACTTTTTATAAGGACACGTGGTGACAGGACAAGGAGAAATGGTTTTAAATTCAAAGATGGTAGATTTAGACTAGATATCAGGAAGAAATTCTTTACCTTGAGTGGTGAGACACTGGAACAGGTTGCCAAGTGAAGTCATGGATGCCCCCTCCCTAGAAGCATTCAAGGCCAGGTTGGAACCCTAACAGATCCCTAACAGCTTCATTGCCCTTCTCTGGACACTCTTCAGGGCCTCAGTGTTTTTCTTGTAGTGAGGGGACCAAAACTCAACATGGTAGTTGAAGTGTGGCCTCACCAGAGCTGAGTACAGCGGGATGATCACCTTCCTGCTCCTGCTGGCTATATACTTGCTTATACAAGCCAAGATGCCACTGATCTTCTTGGCTACCTGGACATAAGAAGCCCAGGTAAGTAGTTCAAATTGGAAACAATACAGAAAGGAGCTAACAGCATGACCAGAAAGCTTGCTGTATAATGAAAAAATCAGAAAGCCTTGCTTGTTCAGCTTAGCAAAATGAAGAAAAATACAATTCATCAAATGGATAAGCAAAGAAGGAAAAGCATGCCAAAATCATGACTTAGTTTAAGTCCAACTAATGAACATAATAGTATTAACAAAGAAGAAAATCTGTACTGCTAATAAAATAATAGAACATAGAAATTATAGAATAACATAGAAAAACTTTTTCTCTCAGAGAGTGGTCAGGCACTGGAATGGCCTGCCAAGGGAGGTGGTGGAGTCACCATCCCTGGCAGTGCTCAAGAGGCGTCTGAATGAGGAGCTGCGAGATCTGGTTTAGTGCTTGTGGTAGCAGTGGTAATGGAAGGATAGTTGGACTAGGTGACCTTGTAGGTCCTTTCCAACCTTGTGATTCTATTATTCTACAGAACAAAAGCAACGTACCAATGATAAATACAGAAGGCTCGGGAAGCCCACTTACTTTTAAGCAAGTAACATCATACATCCCACTACATTCACCTTGGAAGCAAGGGACAGAACTTGGTTCCACTTCACTTTATCTGTTCTGACATAACAATGTATAATTTTTAAAAAATATATAAAGTGATAATTGTGACTAAGTGGTTGTATAGATTTTCTTCTGAAAAAATGCAGACAGCGAAGAGCAAAAAATGATCACAGGGTCAATGCAACAATTGAAGAGATAAGAAAAATAGGAAACTTGGAAAAGCTATAACAAAACTAAGAAACTGCTTGCAAGGACTGGTTCCTCTTCTGGATCAAGAAGATCCAGATGTGTGTCACGCTACATTATGAAGATCTGAACATATTTCAATTCTACGTGATTGTTTTGTGAAATGCATTTTCTTTCCAACAACTACACCCAAGTTATCTGAGATGTTATTAACATGATCCTGCACGAGCCACAGCCTGTTTTCTTCAGTCAACTCCCTTCCTGGTTCATGAGCTTACACAAGTGTTAGTGGAAGCAGTAACAGATTTACACTTCAGGTAGAATATAACTAAGAATCATAAACCACTATAATTGTCAACACAAAGCAAGTGTTCCTGTTCCCGTGCTGGAATACATTTATCTCCTCACAACCCCAAAAAGAAATGATATGGTATAGTGACTTTAGTTTTTCCTTTCTCTTGAGCATCAAATGTAAGGGGAAAAAAAGCCCATGACTCGTTTCCTAGCTTACGCCCAAAACTGCATGCTTGTCAACCAACACGCCCAGAATTTTCAGAGCATCACTTCCTTCTACACCTTCTAAGCCTGGGAGACTAAAATATAGTTGATGAGCATACGTTAATTTAACTGAACACACACAACTGCTGTAGACATTCCAGAACATCATCCTTTTAGTCCAGTTAGCACAAAAAACTTAAATCTATGCAAACATTTGCAAGCACTTAGATTCTTTGTTCCCACAGAAAAATGTTTGAAACTCAGATTCTGGTGCAGTGTAACTCGAAAGGCTTCCAATTCATTAGCTGTGCAATACAAGCACAAACACATGTCTTTTGTATGCTTCAGTTGGTGACATTTTTGTATTCTGAGAGATCAACTTTTTGGAAAATGTGGGGCAAATAACAAAAATGCCTTCACAATTCCTGGGTTTGTTAAGAAGTCAAACGTGGAATTTTCTGAGTGTCATTTGTAAATCAGGAAGAGTTCTTCAGCAAAGAAAGGCCATTGTATGCAAAATCAATAGTGTCTTACTGTTTAATCCTAAACTATAGTCCTATTCTAGATCCTAAAGAGAAGCTTGTTTAAAAATACCACTCTTCAGTTTGGTATTCACTGGTTAGGGTACACAAAAAAAAATAATGTAAATGTGCATTGAAACGTATTTATCATCATGAGGGAAAACTGGTACAGCAAGATTGCCAGATCAGCCAGTTTACTAGGAAGGTACACTAAAGGTGAATGCTAGTTCAGACAAGCAGGTGAGCTAGGATGCAATGCGTGGAGTATCAAAGGTTTTACTTTATTTAAGGTACTCTTTTTTCTTAGGAAACTTTATTTTCCAGTAATTCTGAAGAGAAAAAAAAAAAAAGAAAAAAGAAAAAAAAGCAAGTGTTACAGTTTTCTTCCTAATATAGAAGGAAAGCCCTGGCTACTTTATATCTCTAGCTGTTAGAGGAAATAAAGCTGCTTGCATGTTCCAAATATTTAACACAGTATCAATTTCTGTTCTCTCATTATAAGCATTCATCAAAAACTACAATCACGCAAACTACCCCCACAACAGTGGTAACTACATTCAGAGCCTTTCTAGATGCAAGAAAACTTGTAAAAATCCTATATGAAGAATTCTTTATTTTACTCTGATTCAAAAAAAAATATTTCTAGGACAATATGTAGGGCATACACTGAGAATTCCAAAAAACACAGCAAAAACATCTGAAGTTAAGCAAGCTTTCAAAAGATATTAATTTATTCCCATCGAAAGCATAAGAGGCAAATGGATCAGGAAAAATTGACAAAAGTGAGAAACAGAAGAGTGTAACTTACAAAACTGGATCTCCTCAGTGAACCAGCATTAACTCCTCACATTAAGAATATAAGAAATTTTGTACATAATTTCATCACCATTTCAGTACTAAAAAACGAAATCACACATGACTTTTCTCTATTACAAAGAAATGCCAGAAGTAATGAAAGCTTCTAAAGATCATGTATCTTAAATTTCTCAGTGTTGAGGGTAAATCTTAGGGGGAAAAAAAAATATTTACCCACTAGATAACTGATCTCAAGATGTATAACAGAAAAACACTTATATCTTTCTAAGGACCCTTTCAATTAATAAATTGCACTTCACTCCCAATTATATTTTTGTTCTTAGCATAGCAAAAGGAGGAAACTTGAGTACAGAAGGGAATACTCATAAATACAGGCACAAAGCTCTTTTTATCCTAACGGTCTCCAAGATATTTATATCTACATTCCAGACTGATGTTCTGCAACAGCAAAACCAGAGGAAACCCAAGTAAACAGCAAACCAAAATGACATCTCCCTATAGTGCAATGCTCGCATCGCAATCTACAATATTAATCACCTTTAAAGCTCCTTCAAACTGTTCTACAAGTTATAGGTAACACTGGCACTCAGAGCTGCCTGCTGGCATCACACTTTTCACACATGTACCTAAGCCATCATTAACTTATCAAAGCTCGTGGTCACCTACAGAAAAACCCGAAAACCAGAAAAGCCCGAAACGGGCTGCTCAGAAGCACATTTCCTTTACTACACGTCAGTCAATCGCTCTTCCCCATCAGTCCTGTTGTGCTTACATTCACCGACCATTACAGCCAAAGCACTTCAACCGGCACTTCGCACCTCGGCACAACAACCCCACAGGACGCATCCTAAATTCTTTCGGCCTTAGTTACTGCCCTTTCTTTAGGGCATGGCGTGGGAAGAGGATGGACGTCATTCGTAACGGAAAAAAGTTTCAGAGCGATATTTAATTACAACAGCGTTCTGGAAAGCCCCTTTCCCGGCGGCGTGTGGAATCCAGGGAGACTTTTACAGAGAGGAGAAACGCTACCAGCCCACACCCGGCAGGGGAACCCCAGCCCAGCAGTGAACCCCCAGCAGCGAGCCTCCCGCACCGTGCACGCATGCACCCCCGCCTCCTCCCCACACGCCCCGGCTCTTCCAGGCCTCTCCGCTCAGCGCTCCGGGCTCCCCGCCCCCAGCAGCGAGGCTCGCTGCTCTCTCAGCGGCAGACCCCGCGGACACCTCCCAGGCGGCCGTAGCGAGGCCTTTCCAACCACTCACCCGTCGGTACCGCTCCCTCCGCCCCGCTCGCAGGGCCCCCGCCGTATCGGGCCAGCTGCCTTCCAAGCGCTTCCGCTGGGTCACGGCGCACTTCCGCCCCCCCGCGCACTGCCCTTGGAAGGCGTGCGAGCGCTCAGCTCCCGGCGTGCTGCGCGGCGGGAGCGGGGCATGCCGGGAGCTGTAGTTTATGCGTGGGGGAGGCGTTGTCCGCCATGTTGTCCGCCAGGCGGGTGAGGTGCGAGGGCACGGTTTGTCGCTGGGCCGGCAGGATCGGTTGAGGCCGAGACTGCCCGATAGCTGCCGGCGAGGCCGCCCTGGCGCTCACGGACAGAAGAACGGCCGTCAGCCACGAAGCCGCCGGGATTACTCCGGCCACTCGGCCCTGGCAGTGCCGCCACGTTTGTCTGTGCGCTTCTCGGCCTCAAAACACCGCCGGTCCGTTAGGTCAGGGTGGAGCCCCGTAAAGCACAGTCCGTAAAGCACAGCCCAGCCACTCTACGGAGAAGGGTCCCTGCCTAGCACAACGGTTTCAGCCCGTTTTACGCTGCTTTGCCATTCCCAGCTCTGCAGCCCGCAGGTGCCCGGACATTCCTATGTAATAACCGTAGCGGCAGACCCGGGCTCCGTCACACCGCCGGGTGAGAGCCGGGCGGGCCCTTCCTGCGGCGGAACCAAAGGTTGGGGCTGCGCGGCAGGGGAGGCGGCTGTGGCGGTGCACCGCGCCGTTCCCGTTCCGTTCCCGTTCCGTTCCCCGCGCGTCTCGCTGCCGGCTGCTGCGGGTCGGGCCGTGGTTGCCATGCTGCTCCGCGCCGCCGGCTGCTGGCGTGCCGCCGTCTCCCGGCCCGGCCCCGTTTGGCTGCGGGGTGCGGCTCACCGTGGGCTCCCGCTTGCCAGTCGCCGTCTGGGATGCCCCCAGCCTCTATCCGCCTTGGGACAGCGGCTGCGGAGCGGCTGCGGGGCGCTCCCCGAGGTGTGCTGGGAGGGGAAGGGGCTCGGGTTGGCTGCGCTTTGCTTTGCGAGAAATACGAACGTAACGGAGAGGCTGGGTAGGCATATTTGGTTTCTCAGCTTCGCTTGGCACGAAGTTTGCTTCGGGATGGTGGTCTCTGACTGGGGCTCTGAGAGGTAAAGGTCGTGACTGCCTCCTTGCAAAGCTGTGTGCAGAAAGGATTGCGGGTTATAGCACAGCGTGTCATACAGTGAGCTGGGCTGTAGTGTGCCAGCAGTGTGCTCAGGTGGCCAAGAAGAGTCAGCAGCATCCTGGCCCATATCAGAAATTACATAGCCAGCAGGACCAAGGATGTGATTAATCCAGTTGTGCAGGGAAGTTTGGGTTGGACACTGGGAAAGAACTCTTCACAGAAGGGATTGTGAAGCACTGGAACAGACTGCCCAGGGAAGCAGTCATTGTCCCTGGAGGTATTTAAGGATGTGTAGATGTGGTACTTAGGAATGTGGTTTAGTAGCAGCGTGAGGTTAACAATTGGGCTTGATGACCTTTAGAGGACTTTTCCAGTCTAAATGATCCTGTAGAAAATAACCCAGCCTTAATGACTAATTCAGGTTGCTGGAAATAGGTTCAGGACACAGAGAACCTTCTGTGGATGTAGTGACCTCAAGTTGTTCCGTAGGAGATTCAGTCTGGATATTAGGAAAAGTTCCTCAGAAGGAGTGTTGAGATATTGGAGCAAGCTGCCCAGAGAGGTGGTGAAATCACTGTCCTTGGAGGTGTTCAGGAAATGCTTAGATGTAGCACTGAGGGACGTGGTTAGTGGGTATGGTTGAAGGGTGGGTTGGTGGTTGGACTAGGTGATCTTAGAGGTCTTTTCCAGCCTTAATGATTCTATTTTATGATTCTCTGAAGTACTGATACTGATTTTGCTTTCATCTTCCAGATTGCATCTTTTCAAGGGGTAGCAGTTCGCAGCCTCAGCACATCTGCCCCTTCTGACCACCCAGAACATGGAAGATTGGTTTATAAAGGAAACTTGGCAAAAGCAGTGTTAGGTGTGTAACTTGAAAGGATCTTTATGTTTTTTTTTCTTAATATTAAAATATTTGAATGCAATATTAAGAGAGCAAATGTTCTTTCCAACTGTGCTAAAACCCCAAATCTCTGTACAGAACAAGAATATATATCTTGCTGTGATGCTTGATTTTATACTTCTGTGGCATATAACAATTAATGTTAACAGTATTTCTGTTTCAGTTAATTTTAGGTCTGCAGGGAGTTCTGAAGATACAGTGTGACTGTAATCCCTCAGCCTGCTTCTGTTTCTCTTGCAGCCTTTCAAGTGATTATACAACATTGACCAACTGTAACTAATATTTGCATTCTGTTATGCTTTTGAATGTGACTAAAATGACAAAAGTGCTGTCTGTAATGAGACTTTGGTTAATCTCTCTTTGACCAGTTAATGTTCTAAAGGCTTAGCAAAAAGTAGTTCACTGATGTTTTCTGATGGACATCTTTGAATTGAAGGGAGAAGTATGCCGTTGTACATTCAATTTTTACAGCATCTTTAGACTACTGGCTCTCATTGCATCTCAAGGATGGTGGGTGATTGATATCAGTGGCTGCTGTCTTTCAAGCTGTATGCAAAGATGGCTGCAGAATGCTTGTGAATGTACAATAACCTACATTTTTCAAATTAAACACAGTAGGGGACCAAGCAAACTTTTTTCTTTAATGCACACCGAATGTCTAATGTGGTTGTTGATGAAGAGAGAGGTGCCCAACCATATCTTTAATTGTTATTTCTGTCTGTGAAGTGAAAAATGCATACATCTGCATAATTGTATGATAGCAGAATTTATAATAGAAATAAACCCAGCTACTAGATTTGATTAAACCCAGCATATATACAAGAAGCCTTGAGAGTGGCAGGAAGAGAGGACTAGACCTCTTGGTACTTCTCAATGGCTTCTTCTATTTGAGAGAGTTTCAAAAAAGGCTTTTAAATAATTTTAGGTGTTCAAGTAATGACAAAAATTTGTAGCAGCAGAATATAGGTAATTATAGAGACAATTTTACTTACAGGTATTAATCTTGCTTTTTTGTTTTTGTTCTATGTAGGTGTGAGATTTTTCTCCTACTCCACCAGCATATTTAACCTGTTCATGGCGCCCTACCTCATACTGAAAACTGGTATTGGATCTGACAGCCTGCTTCTACAAGCTGCCTTTTATGGGTTGATAGGATTTTTTACATTTGTTACTCCAGTTACTTTGCATATCCTCACAAAGGGCTATGTAATTCGACTCTATTATAAAGAGGAAATGGACACATACACAGCTATTACATACAATGCAATCTTGGCAGAAAAAGCAACTGTCTTCCATCAGAAAGATGTAAAGATTCCAGACATCACCAAGATGTTTACAACATTTTATGCTAAAACTAAATCAATGCTTGTTAATCCAATGCTTTTCCCGGATCCTCAGGATTATAACCGTCTCATGGGCTATGACAAAGCTTTTTGTTTTGATTTTGAGGAAGAAGAGAAAGATGGTGAAAGTAAATAATGTGAGGATAAGGGATGTCACTGTTCATTGTGCACTGCTATACATGTGAAAGAATGTTAAACTATATTACGGTTTCAAAAGTATCAGGTCACATTAGAGTTTCTCAA
Organism: Perdix hodgsoniae; assembly: GCA_035772895.1. Classification (NCBI taxonomy): domain Eukaryota; kingdom Metazoa; phylum Chordata; class Aves; order Galliformes; family Phasianidae; genus Perdix; species Perdix hodgsoniae. The sequence continues at coordinate 3,084,826 of JAPSGF010000011.1, forward strand.
ATTTTGGAATGTACTGATTTTTTTTTTAAACCTGTAAACAATGTGTAGGGCTTCTTCAGAGTTAACAACACAAAATACACTAAAAATGCTTTTTTTTTTCTCTTGCTTGTTCTTGGTTTATTTTTTTATTATCAACTAGCAGGAGAACTGTAACATGCATGGACTGTGCTGCAAACTCACCGTCTCTGCTTTAAAAGGAACTTTTCATATAAAAAAAGATCTGGAATGTTCATTACCTGCCCAGCACATTGTAAAGTTTTTAAGATTAGAGAGAAACTGTACTTAACACGGAAAGGTTGGGCTTTTTTTAACAGATACTACTCTTCATCCCACAAGAGAAGGGTTGGCATACATTTCAAAAGGCAGGTAGGTATTACTGCTGACTCCTCTTGTAGCCTCCTTTTAGAGGTCTGTGGGTCTCTAGAAAGGATGGAAAGAATGATTGGGTCACAGCAGTCTCTAACTATTCACAGCTACTTAAATGGTTTCCTGAGACAGAAGCACACTCCCAAGCAGCTCTTTTCCCAGAGATGGAAAAGAAGCAAGGTCTGTGCTGCGAAAATCTTGCTAAGACAAATATTTGTACCAATTTAAAATACCAGCATCTAGTGGTTTAAATGGATTCTTCTGGCATTTATGAAAGCCAGGGAAACAAAAGGGAGTCTCTTACAGAGTACTGTTTAGAGCTTGTGCCTTTAAAAAATATACCTCTTGATTTTAAACTCTGTGAAGAAAGTCACATTTAATTTGAATAATGAGTATAAGATCTTCTCATGTGAGTAGGTTGTTTAAATTAGTTCTGCACTCTGAATTGGATTTAAATGTTTTTAAACCAAGCAGAAGTTTATCACATAAACTGACAGATACTTGTACACAAGTAACAAAGGGCCTGAATATTTTAAGGCTTAAAAAACTACTGCATTAAAAAAGAATAGGTGCAGAATTCAAATTGATTCTTTCATATTAGCAGCTTTATGTTGAAAAGCCTGATCTATCTCTGTTAAGCCAGTATCACTAGGTCAGCAGTGACATATTTTTGTATGTTTAATACATTATACTGAAGGCAGGAGGCCAGTAATAAGCAATTCTAATCACATGGTTATGGTACTTGTTGAAGTCATGTTTTACACCAAATTAAACATTTGTCCATTGTTTTCATGTCAGATGTGTTAATTGTCTTTTGTGCTCGTGCGTAAAGTTAACTTCATCTTTGAATGCCAGATAGAGAGACAGCAGGAAGTAGTTTGCAAGAGTCAGTAAAAGAAAGGCCCCAACTTTGTGTTTATGTGCTTGAAAAATCCTCAACCTTTTCTTCTGAATGCAAAAAATTTTACTGTTGAAACTTGGAATTTTGCTGGATAAGAATTTAAGCAGCAATAATAAGAGGTTTTCATCCAAGTGGTTACGTTTGTCAAAAAAAAAAAACAACAACAACAACAACAAAAAAAAAACACCAAAGAAAAGAGACAAGGAAAAATTATCTCTGGTACTTAAAATTTATCTCCTGACAGTGAAATTCAAGGTAGGTTAGTAACGGCTTTCTGAACATAGATGATTAAAAAAAAAAAAAAGAAAGAAAGAAAAAAGCCCAGGTTTTTGCCAGAAGTAGGTTGATAATTGTGGCCATGATGTAATCTCAGAAAAGTATTTCATACTTCCAATGTGTACCTTGAAAATCATGGTAATCACTTTACTTTATTAGAATAGTACTTTAATACAGAAGTGCAATCTTATTAAAATGTGAAAACAGTTTTTGCTTTCCAGCACCAGGGAAGATCAAATTTACTAGAGATGTACAATATTCCACTGAGTCAACAATTTATTTTCTCCTAAATTGGCAAACTCTGAATTCAGGAAACAAGCTCTGTATCATCATAGACATTGTTATGGCCACCAAATAAGAATTTTGACCCAATTCCTGTTAGCATTTGTCTGTCCTTGTTTGTAATTCCAGGATTCTCAGATCTGGCTTCTCTTGAACATAGGTGTCTGGTTTAGATCCTTGGAACTTGTTGAGACCAGAACAAATTAGTATTCAAGTAATGATATTTTGTTCTTTATGTTAGAATATATATATATATATATATATATATATATATAAAAAATACAAAAAGTCTTCTAGATGCTTTTCTCTTTTACTTTACATCCTGAATAGTCTGACTCAATACAGATAGTTTGTAGTGTCATTACTCCCCACTTGCAGAATCCATCCTTTTATCATACCACACAATCCAGTTCTCCGGATACTGAAGTTCAGATGCATGCCATAGTGCACTGAGTGCATTTCCAAGTCAGAAAGTATGAAATAATTGATGTCCTTCTAAGCTAGAAAATATGCATAAAGCAAAACGGCCCCTTCTGCTGCTAACACATTCTGTTGGAGAATGTTTTGATTTTTAGTTTTAAACCTGTGGTGAAAAGCAGTTATAATTGCAGAGGGTTTCCTACAATCAAATGTTTTCATCCCTGGTCATTTTTTTTTTCTTTTTTCAGTTCAGACTTGCATGCATCATGAAAAAAAAAATTATAAGACTTGAATGTGTACGTACATATGAGTAGAGATTCTGAAGGAAATACAGATATAGAAGCTCAGTCTTCTGAAAGATGTTCTCTACAAGCTGTCTTATTTGCAAGGCTATACCTTCTGTAGGAGTTGCAAGCTCCTACAGCCGTTCAGTGCCAACCCATTCCTTGTTATAAGCAGCTGGGTTTCACATCTAACTGTAGTACTGATTTTGCTCAATGTGGTGTGAAGAGCAGGAACATATGAAATGACTCAAATTGCCTTCCTAGATGCTTGCCTCTTATCCTCTTCTGGCCTTAAGAATTTCCACAGAAGGTTGTGGATGACTGCTGTTTTCATGGGAAAATAGGGTACAGGCAGATTCTTCTTTTCAGTCTCTGGCTATGTGGTATTCTCTTACCAGTGTTCCTTTCCCTTTTTCTCAAAGTCTTTGGCTTTGTCTGCAGTATTGTTATTTATTACCTGTCTGGTCTGAATTATAAAGCACAATGCTTATCATTATTTAATGTTATTTTTTAAATTAAGTTATCCCACAACCCTCAGTCTTTTCTTGCATACATAAAATATTCTGATTGGAAATTGATCCCCTTTTGATTTCAAAGAGAAATCTTTAAAGCTCTGAGGTGCTTCACAATCCTAAGTACACTTCCTAAAATTAGCTAGTTTCACTGGAGCATACTTTATTACACACCAATGTCATTTCATTGGGAAAGATGAGGAAGTGCTGAGTATTTTCAGCCATACTGTGAGAGTTTAATTAAGGTGATGGAAATTTAATGAAATTGTTCTGTGAAAAGTTAGAGCACATGAATTATTCCAACTGTTTAGTATAACTTCATAGGTGGAAACTTGTTAAACTGCTGTAATTTGGTTGCTGTGGAGTTCCATGGTCGTAAACATCAATTTCTTCATGACCCAATGTACCACATAGCCTGCTGCAGCCTCCCTGAGAAATGGGACAAGTGAGCTGGCTAAGAGTTGGATCCACTATAATAGGATTATAGCACAGCTATACAGGCCACAGTGAGTAGCTTAGAATAAGCTCAAATGAGTGGCTATTTAAAGCAGGGAAGAACAGAGAATAAGAGCAAACAGAAAACTTGTCCAGCTATCTTAATTTCTTGAATACCCTGGTAGGTAGTGTTGCTTCGTATGCTTTCTGACTGTTCAGCCTCAGGTAGGGCACAGCCCTTTCTTTCCCCTTTATCCTCTGCTTTCTCTTCTTCCTGCAAAGTTTAAAGGTTCAGTGTATACTTTAGGGTATAACTGTAAGCTTTGATCCTAAACTTGGCTTGGAATGAATTAACTTAAAGCTTACTGGTAACTGTAACTGGTTACAGTTATTTGCAACACAATTATTTCCACAGGATAATGCTTACTCTGCATTTACTTCACTGTTAACAGCCTCTGATGGATTAATGTGATATATCCAAATCACATCATTAAACCAAAGTGCATACAGCATTAAAAAAAAATACATTTGGAATAATACACATCACTTCTTTCTTTATTTCCACCGTTATTCTCTTGCTCTTGTCTCAAATGGCACACATTCACCTGTGGTGCACTGCTCTGAGATGCATCTTCCTTGGCACTCTCAGCACTCTATCAGCTGTATATAGAGGAGCTGAATCCTCCAGCTCTGTCCAGTATCTCTGCTCATGACCCCATAATATGGGGGTCATGATAATATGGTTCCGTAATATGCCACAATTACGTAATATTTCATTATATTTGAAAAACACTTTGGAACAGAGTGCTTTCCTCTGCTGCCCTGGAATACTGTTGGTCTGGGTTCTGTTGTTGTTTGCTGTTTTATTTTTTTTTTCTTGTGATGGGATAGATGTGTAGAAATATACACATCCTTCCTCTCCAGTGCTCTTCATGCTAAATTGAAAGCAGAAAAGCACACCTGCAGTGTTCTAGTTTAGGGCTTCGGCCACTGAGTGCCACAGAAGATCAGTTCTGTGAATGCCATTGATACAAGCATTAGAGTATTCATACATCTAAAGCTGCATTTGGTGAAGAGATTTGAAAAGGACAGGTTAGTTCAAATTAAGTACAGTTTGACCAGACGTGATAGTAAAGGTTACAGACTTCATTGTCATGATCACAAGAGAAATTTTAGCCCTGATATCAGTAGAACTTATTGTTACATTTCTCTAATTAGCCAGATCCTTTTTAAAATGAAGCCTCGTTATGCTATGTTTTTTAAAGTATTGAAATAGTCTCATGCAGTACAATGCAACAAGGAATAGCAGAGGATGCAGGGGCTCCCCATGTGTTTGTGTATGCCACCAGGGGGGACTCCTTCCTCATCTAATTCATTTATGGCAGTAACTGTGAGAGAAAACGTAGCTTTGAACCTGCTCTGGAAAGTCACTGGATTCAACAAAGTGTTTGTCTTCATTTTAGTTGTGAGAGCTTTTATATATGACCTTGTAAATCTGCAGAGCTCTTTCTAATGAGTCCATCAGTTACCCAATGTGCTGTGCAGTGAAGCAAGTCCCAGTCTGGCAGCAGAGGGGCACACATTCAGTGGAGTCATCTCATGTCAATGCTGTACAGTCAGTGCAGTCTCCCACCTACTTAAAACTGGCCTGTGACTTTTGCTGGATCTGTTGAGTCTTCTGTGAGTCCTGGCTTGTTCTCTGACTGATTAGACTCACTCCATATAAATGGCCAGAGTTTTGTGATTTAAAACAAATATTTTCTTTTGACACAGATATAAGGTATCTACACTTCACTATCTGTTTTATTGTTACTGTTTCATTATTTCTTTTTCCAGCTACTACAGTATCCTAGCTACTACAGCATCCTGATTTATTTTTATTTGCAATTATGGTTGCAAATGGTTTGCATGTGAAGAACATGAGAAGAGGTCACAGAGCTGGGGGAGGGGCATGGAGCTCATTAGTAGAAATTTTATGGATTTTTAAGGTTGTTGTCACTAAGAAGTATAACTGTGATAGATGCAGCTTTGAAGGTAATAGCTGACATAGAGCAGAACTTCAGTGGTTCTGGTCATTAACGCGTTAACTGGTCGCATCAATCTCCATCCTTACCATCTTTTGGTAATCTATCATCTGATTTGACCTATCCATAGCATCTGAGTTCTCTTATGGTATGATGAGCTCTGTGAGAAATTCATTGTGAAAACATATGAGAACTATTGACTAACACACCAGTAAGGGTGGACTAGGTTTTCATCGTTTGATCGTAACTTTTCTTTATTATGTACAGGAAACCTTGTGAGCATGTGAAATCAAGCCTTAACAACAGTTGCTTCTGTTGAGTCAGCCCCACTTGCCGTCTACATTCTTCTGGTAATCGTATTTTTAGTTTCTCTCACTTCCTCATTTCACACAGTTTTCTCTTTCATTTTTCACTCGTGACATGAGCTGTGCTGTCTGGAGGAGATGTAACAACAAAGGCAGAAATTCTTTTTCTTCATGAAATTTATGATGAAGATAACTGACAGCATTGTAATAGGATTAATTAAGAAAATTAAGAGAATTTGACAGAATAAAACAAATATTCCCTGGAGATGTGTGACTGAAGATGACTGGGCTGAATTTTTGTTCCTCTTTCCCCAAAATGAAGCATTCTGCCCAATACCGATCAAAATAAGTAAATATGTTTGAGTTTGTCTTTTTTATTTTGCTCACTCCTGGAGTCAGTGGATTTTTCTGTACATCGTCAGATCTAGAACTGTCGTATACTTTTTGTGGTAAGTAGAAACTAACTTATTTTTTTCTTTCTGGCCTGTGCGCAATAATTACATTAGCCTAAGGCAATGTGAGCTTTCTCTTCCATATGTTTCTTTGATGAATCAGACAAATATAAACAAGAGTTTCAGCTGGTGTATATTTCTGTTATTAATCACCCTATTATAAGAATTATGCTGCATAAATGTAAATATTACCTCTGTGGTGGCTTGCTATAGCTAAGAGGGAAGGTGTTTACTACTCAGTAGAGAAAGCATGAGGCATATTTTGATTCGGGAAAAGCTGGAAGATAGGGGCTTTGAATTTTGTTTGGAAGTTCTGTATTGTATAGATTACCCACACTGATTTAACTAATATTCTATACTCAAAATATTGAAAAAAAAAACAACTGTATGAGACTGTATCAGGCTGGGGGTCAGTGCAGCTTTGGGGCAGCAAAACACGCTCTCTCTCCTGGTTTGCTAGCTGTCTCTAAGCACTAGGCCACAGGATCCCTGTAGTTCACAGACTTTTTTCATCAGTTCTGCAGCAATGAGGCACAGTGAGGCTGTGAGGGCCAAGGGGGCTCTGTGTGCACACATATACTCTATGGCAGGAAAGTAGGAATTTTAGGAGATGGACATTTTTCATGTGCATTACCAGTGTGTATCAACTGTAAAATATCTATGTAAACTAAAGCATGAGAGGAAATGTTTACCTTGGATACTTTGCTTTCCATTAGCACTCATTTAAAAAATGTAATGAGTCTGTGTCAGGCCTAAGCTTGCAAACAGCCTTTGAGACTACTGCGTGTTTTGTTCTCCATTTTTCTACCATAATTTCCTGTACACAGTTATGATCAGAACATGACTGACAATTGCCAGCAGTCAGACAGTCCTTTGCACAACCCTTGCTTGAATCCACAAAACGGAAGACAGAGATCATTATAAATCATGATGAAGTCACTGTTGCTACCTGAGGTGGCCTGCTAGCCTTGGGCAACATGGATAATACACAGCTAACATAAGTGGGGATATTTTTATCAAAGGATCCTGATGGCATAATGCTAATGTAAAGTGTGTGACTTTGAAAAAGAAAGAAGCATATTTTTTTGCCTGTTTGAGTGAAAAATGTAATTTGTCCAACAAATGACTTTTCTGACTCCTCAATCACAAAGTAATGTGATGATCCTTTTGCATTCTAACCATGTAAACAGTTGGGAATATCGTTTGAAAAGATCTTTAATGTTTACTACAAGTAATTAGATTACACAATTGTATAATATATACTTTATATTAAATTTATTTGCATTGTGTTTGTGTTTACTGTAAGCGTATACATATGTACGTTTTCAATAATTCACTGGAGAAATCTGTTTTCACTAACAACGTGAAATCATTTTATCCTGTAGATTCTTCACCTCATTATTTCAAGTTTAATGTGACACCCTGCAGCATGCTGAACAAATCCGTCTGGCATGCGGCTGTTACCTGGATTCCAAGTGAGTCACTATTGCCTAGAGAATTATATTGTCTGAATGCAAAAAAATAATTAAAGCAATGCAAACAAAAAACTGTCACTTCATCCTAAATGTCAGTGTATTTAAGAGATACGTTTCCATGATTAACAATGGAATAGACAAACTGCAGCAATGGACAGAAATGATGATTTCCAAGCAGTTTGTGAAGATAAGAGTATTTGAATTTGACTGGCATGTGCAGGTTCTGTAGCTCAGTACACTGACTGGCATTGCATATACCACTTTGAGGCAGCTCAGGTACTTCTAGAAAAAGCAAACAAACTTTTGCTGCATACAAGTTCTTCTGCTCTGAATAGGATCCAAGATATTTTAAGGGGAAAAAAAAATCCAAGCACGTCAGGACTATGAATATGCATACTCCAGAAACTGGAAATATGGTAATGGAGTGTGTGTGTGTAAACCTAGCTTTAGGTTAAACTTTAAACCAAGTTGTCAAATTGTGTAATGAAATGTATATGGACACATAGCTTGATTTTTGAGCAGTGCTGTGTGAAGCCTTGAGTTATACTTGATAATCCTTATGCCTTCCAACGTGGAATATTCTGTACTTCTATCAATCTGTGAGCTGCATCTTAAACTTTACCTGCTCAGTAAAAATTCTGAATCTGTGGTAAGGCTGCTTCCCTAGTAAGGTAAGCTTATGACTGCTACTAGCAATCTGGACAGTTTGTTTACAATACCTTATTATAACTACATGCATGGAATCTCTCAGGGATGAACTATGGAGCTAAGTGAACACTGTTGTCTTTGCTGAAGAAATTGAAAAAGATTTTGAAATTTGTCACTAATATATTTCTTAAGACTGATGCCTTTTGGTAAAAGAAACCAACTTTTTTTTTTTTCTGGGAAGAACGGTTTTCAGGAAATGCATATTTATTAGTTTTGAGGGACTCTAAAAAAATCCAAATTTCAGAAAAAAATAGTTTTTTTAGCCTAGATAGCATGTCTGCATATGTATTTTTTCCTCCCTACCAATTACTTTTTTCTTACTTGCAATATCTTAACTAGAAAGTGATGTTGCCTTTTTGAAGATAGTCTTCACAGTCTGGTATGAAGGTGCCAGAGCATTGCACTGGAGAGAAGTTCTTTGCAGTGGAACTGACGACGAATATTCTCTGTGTGGAGGGCTGAAAGGAGGTCAGTGGGAAACCTTGCCTTGCAGGTTGCAGACTGTGGCATAACCTGGCCAGTGGTTCTTGCTACCAAGGAGATTACTGAGAAGACTAACTGATCAACCCATGCATATAGAATTTTCTCTGTATGATCAATTGATCTCACTTAGAAGGAAAACCCAGAAACATTAAGATGAAGCTTCATCAAGGTTAGCTGTGCTATAGCACTTCAGCCTTCACTGAGGTGTCCTTTTAGTCTCTGGGACCTCTGGCTTCTGGAAGCAGCAGCTTAAGGCACTGAAAAGTATAATACTTCACCATTTGAGAGTGTCTAATCAGAGTTTGCACACAGATGCACACTACTCAAGCCACATGGGGCAATGATTTCACCCCTCACCTCATGACTCAGGTGGCAGAATTTAGAGCAGGCAGTTCTCTGGTGGCAGGACTCTGCTAAGATTGAGTGTTTTCAAATTATACTCTTTAATGTCTTTACAGTGTTGTTTCCATCTCAGTAAATTGGGATTAATAATACTCTTTATTGCATTATGACACTTTTATTGCTAACATTTCTAAAATGACATGGAAACACTACACTTGACTGGACTGCACACAAAGCTGAAGGCGATCTAGGGTCACTACTAAAATACAGAACAGTTTATTCAGGTAAGTGTCTGGATCGTGTTTTAGAGATACTATCTATAACCACATAAAATGTGTTTTATTAGAGAAGAGTCAGTCCTGTATTATAAGCTAACCAACATTAGCATGACAAAGGCTCTGATCCGAAGTATTCATGATATCAGTTCAAAGCTAAAAAGATTAGAACAGATCTCCAAATCTGTACTTCATGTTTTCCTTTTTTTTTTTTTTTTTTTGAAGTGAATATCATCTCTCCTCAGTTATCAGTTTGTCCGAACTACTATTACAAGTTGAATACAGTAGGAGGGGTTCGTAGAAGATGTTGCAGTAGCTTTCTGTTTGATTTATATTTACTTGCACATTGTTTGGCAAACGGGCTGAGTTTTAGGAGAATAAAGATATGGAGGTTTTATGCCTGGAAGAGTAAATGGCATTGGCAGTGCTGAGTGCTGCTGAGAGATATGCTATATTGCTTTGAAGTTATTTATGAAGTTTCACTGATGGCTTTATGTTTAAGTAACCCTCTGTATTGTGCTTATCTGTTTTACAGAAACAATTGAAACAGAATTTGACATTAAAGGTAAAAGAACATTGTTTCCAAAGGTACTTTTTCATTTTATTCAAATAGATAGTAATGTTAAAATAGCATACTTAACAGAATTGTAGAATTATGTGATCACTGAATCGTAGAACCAACAGTGGTTGGGTTGAAAGGGAACTTAAAATCTAGTTCCAAGCCCGCTATCATGGGCGTGGATGTATTCCACCAGACCAAGTTATCCAGGGCCACATCCAACCTGGTCTTGAACACTTCCAGGGATGGAGAATCTGCAGCTTCTCTGGGCAGCCTGTTCCAGTGCCTCACTACATTCGTAGTGAAGAATTCATCCCTTCTATCTAACCTAAATACATTTTCTTTTAGTTGAAAACTCCTCCTCCTATCCTCTCCTTTGTCTCCTTGACAAAGACTCCCTCCACCTTTCCTGTAGGCCCCATTTAGGTACTGAAATACCACCGCGAGCTCTCCCTAGAGGCCTCAGCCCTCTCCAGCCTGAACAAGCCCAGCTTCCTTTGCCTTTCTATGCAGAAGAGGTGCTCCATTCTTCTGATCATCTGAGTGGTCCTCCTCCGGACCACTCTAACATGTTCATGTCTTATATTTATATATTTTCTGGAAAGATAGGTTCAGCTGAAGTGTAGAAAACAAAAAGCAAAAGAAAATGTCAGAAAATTTTCTTGTGCTTCAGGTGACAAGTCCAAAATGGTAGCATCTTTGAAATTCTGGATGTGTGTTCAGATTATTCTTCCTTTATTATTCCTCTATTTTATAAATGACCAAAAATATAAATTTAACATCACTTTAATTGTTCATTTTCATTTGGTAAGTTATTCTGTTTCTTCTTACCTTTTTTAATAGATCCATTCATATTCTTTCAGCCTATTTCACTCTTTTTCTTAGGTTCTTTTCACATGCTCATCTGTTCATCCCTGAAACTCTTTGCAGTTTTGGAGAGGAATAACAGTATCCAAAAGTAAAAGCAATGCTTTGGTATTAAATCAGGAGTAGCAATTGTCCTCAGTGTAGCCAAACACCCTCCTCATCAACTTAAGCCTTTCCAAGACTCTAACATCAGCCTTAACAACTCTGTTTAACTCTGAAAATGTCATCAAGAAGTTCCAACTGGCAAAAAATCTTCTGTCTCCCCTTAATGCAAAGTTCATGGGCCCCTGAGGAGGTTGGGCATCTGAACATCTCTTCCAGCCTCAGAGCAAGTAGTAGACAGGGAGTGTCTCTGCCATAAGCCCTCCTATAGTTAAGGTGTTCATGGCTTGCCTGATGCTTCCTTATAGCTAATCATCTTTTACTGGAAAGCAGAAACTATTACAAACCTCACAGTCTTTAGATTAGTCCAGAGAACCCTTCAGCTCGCAATTGCTCATTACTAGCTTGTTGTATTAGAAGAAGATTTAAAAAGAGTGGGACCTGAGTTCAGAAAGGGCCATGATGATGTCTTCTGTCCTGATGTATACTAGCTGTGCTTGTGCAAGGTTGTGATGAGACACTAGACAACAGCTAGATCTAGAGTTGCACTGCTTAATGGGTCAGACCACAGGATATACATGGGCAGAACTGCGGGTCTAGAAGGAATGTCCAGCTGACTCAAAACCAGGTTGCTTACAGTAGTGATCACCGCAAGAAAACATGGATGAATTACAGCTGGGCTGGAGGTGCAGGTTTGGACAAGCAGGATTCTACTTGTCCAGGGGCAGTTGTTGTATGAAAGGAGGTGAGCTGGGAGCTGCGGGGAACAGCTGAGCCACCACTGCCCATGCTGTGCACAGTCAAGTCACACAGTGCAGAGCTGATCACTGTGACCAGAGGTCTCTCAAGACTCTGGTACCATGATTTAGGATAAAGCCAAAGGGTCACTGGGCAGCTTGAGACCTCAAGGGGCCACGGTACTGAGAATGGACAGCATTATGCACTAATTTCCTTGTTTTCTTCCTGGATTTTAGGGATATTATGCAGTTGTTTTACAAGCATTCCCTGATGATTCTGAGCAGAATATTATCATGTGCTTGAACTTCACCATGATAGTGAAACAAGACCCCTTCTGAATTCAACAAACATTTCAAATAAATACAGAGCTTAGAGGTTCCTTCTGCAAACAACTGGAATCCATCTTATGAAATATAAAGAAGTTTTCCGGAGGTAGAACACACCAAGTTCTGTGCGGAAAGCGACATGGAGTCTTATTCCATTTATAGCACGGCTGCAATCAGATGCTCAGCCAATATACGCAGCTTCTCTTGGAGCTGGGCATCCCAATAAATTCACAGAATAACTGCAAATGGTGAGACTGAGAACTGCATTTCAGTGTTGTGCCTTCAGTTATGGAAAAGCCAAGTACTTCAGACTATGATACATTCATTCAAGAATTTTTGAAGATTTTAAGAATGAGAATTACAAGTATCCAAGTTAAAATACAACAGTATTTCAGACTGGAAAAAAAATGCTTTTCTGTTGTTTTTTTTTTTTTCTTCTTTCTTTTTTTTTCCTTTCTTTTAGCAATAAATTTGTTTGTACACTCAACTTGTGAAATTACTTTTACTTTTGGTCTTTATCCTAATGTTCAACTCCATCCGCACAAAGCTGTAGCAGAGGAGCAAAAGGTTGTTACGTGGGTGATGTTGATAAAACCTGAAGAGTGTTTCCAGTTGCACCAATCCAGCACAATTGAGTTCACTTGTCCAGAGCCATAACTACCACGACACAGGTTTTATGTCGCATTGAGCAAAGAACTGGGCAGAGACTCCCAGGCTGTCTCCTGGGAGCAGCAGGAGAATGGTTCCTCAGCTACAGGTTGAACTTTTTCTCAGTTACCGGAAGCACGCTGAAATCTCTTTTCATACTCAACTTTTAGGCTTAGTGAATTAAAGCATGTTTTGTTTTGTTTTGCTTTGTTTTTCCCGTTAAACGTGCCCATGCAGAAGCTGTGCACACACTGGCCACTGGGTTGTGCTGTACCTGGCAGATGGCTTCAAAACTACCAAAACCATGAAATCAGAACTAACCGGCTCTTTCAGGCTGCTCAAAGTGTGAAAATTAGTGGAAGTAAAGCTTGTAATCTCACTTAACACGGAGAGACATATTTAAAATTGAGGACCAGGAAAGGAAAAAATAAAAAAATAAAAAATAAAAAAAGAAAAGAAAAGGGTGTGTGTGTGTGTGTATGTGTGAAGCATAGAAATAAAAATACTAAAAATAGTTTCAAAATAGCTAGTTTGACAATCTAAGACAAAATCAATAAAAATATAAGAAGCAGAACTTTGTTTTGGCTGGAAACAAGAAGCCACAATTATATCCAACTGGCGGTAGAAAACATCAGAGATGCTATCAGTCCTCAGACCATGTCAGGATCTTCTGAGCACTGAGTGTTACTGCTTAAGATTGATTCAGGTTACTAGATCTGTAAATAGTTTCCTCTTAACCTAAAATGCCAGTTAATATGCAGCCAAAAAGACTGATAACCAAATTCTACTTTTCTTCTTCTATTTTACTGGTTAGTATTACCTGTCCATGGAGCAATCTCACCATGATGTCCTCTTATACCCTTTTCACAAGTGTCTAACAATAGCAAGACAAAACCTCAAAAAGGTTTTAGTGTCAGTGTTCCAAGATCACTGTTGTCCTGAATAATTCTGGATGTTAGACTAAGTGCAATGTTTATTTAGTAGTAGATACTAAAAGTGGGAGAAAAACAACAGTAACTTGGAATCAAATACATGCCCCAGGTTTTTTTCATAAACCTGTGTTTTAATGCCTTACGGATGTTACAGAAGTTTACAGTACGTAAAGGTAGAACTAGAATTTCTGTATCTAAATAGAGATATTTACAGATAACGATCTGTGCCCAGCAGCTTACGCTGCAGACTTTTATAGGGTGGCTCCAGCTGAAGGGCTATGGTTACACATGCCAGCAGCTAGGATTGCGACATAGAGTGCAGGAGCCACAACTTTATAAAGCAAAGACCTTTCCAAGGCCTTAGGCCTCTCTTCTGCCCATAATTGAATGTTTCCACTCACTGCAGCATTGATGACGGCTGCACTGTTCTCCCTCCTGTGAGGAGGAGGCAGAATTTCTGTAGGATCAGGTTCACACAGACAGCATGCCCCAATGTCACTCAGGTACTGCAGCATGGATGGGAAAGCTGAAGGCAGAGCTTTGCTCTGTGTTTCTGTATTCCAGGCAGAGTTGCTACAGCACTTTTCTCTCTTCTGTTGGTGCCTGTAGTTGACAAAATTTGTTATTTTACTTGCTTCCCTTACAAACGTAACCACTGTCAGGGCTTCCCAACAAAGAGGAGTCATTTAGGACCAAGGAGATTGCTTGGACTCAGTAAAGAATCACAGAATCATAGAATCATAGAATGGCTAGGGTTGGAAGAGACCTCAAGGATCATCAAGTTCCTACCCCCTACTACAGGCAGGGTTGCCAACTGATAGATCAAGTAAAACATCAGGCTGCCCAGGACCCCTTTCATCCTGGCCTTAAACACCTCCAGGGATGGGGCGTCCACAGCCTCTCTGGGCAGCCTGTTCCAGCACCTCACCACTCTATGAGTACGCAACTTCTTCCTGAGATCTAATCTAAATCTCCCCTCTTTTAGTTTAAAATCATTCCCCATCATCCTATTACCACCAATCTACTCTTGTGAAAAGTAGATTTCCCTCATGTTTATAAATTCCTTTTAAAGATTGGAAAGCTATAATGATGTCTCCCTGCAGCCTTAAACAAGCACAATTCCTTCAACCTGTCTTCATAGGAGAGGTGTTCCAGCCCTTGGATCATCTTCATGGCCTTCCTCTGGACCCTCTCCAAAAGCTCCACATTTTTGTGTGTTGGGGACCACAGACCTGGATGCAGTACTCCAACTAGGGCCTCATGAGGGCAGAGTAGAGGACAATCACTTCCCTCTCCCTGCTGACCACCCCTCTTCTAATGGAACCCGGGATATCACTGTTTTTTCAGGCTGCAAATGCACACTGCTAGCTCATAGTTTTTCATCAACCAGGACTGCCAATGAAGACTGAGAGAAAGAACTCATTGTGTTGAGTCATTGATAAAGACATGTTTTAATTTTTCCTTTTTCTTCCATTTACTGGGTCAGCAAACTTTTGATCCATTTTTTTTTCTTCTTCTTCTTCATCTCCTGGCTCAGTCCTGGCTCAGTTGAAATTTGAATGGTGTGAAGTAAGCCATTCACTGAGTACTTCAAACATTCAGTGAGAACCACAGATTCTGACATATCTGTACTTTGCCAGGAGTTAGCTGTGCAAAGCTCCCTGCTATAAAACTAAATTAATCAAGGAAGGCCCAGTGTGCAGCTACAGCATGAAACCAACACTGAAATACTTTGTAAATATCTCCTTTTCCTCTCCCTCATTACTGTTGTTTTTAAGAGGCTGTCAGGATTTGCTGCAGATGGGAAAATAGCTTTTCTTCACCCCCTCACCCTCTGTCGCCAAATATGTAATTATCAGAAGAAGCAGTTCCTGTAAAATGTGTTTTTCAGTAAGAGCACACTCTTTCTGAGCTGTGTTATTATTTGAAAAAAGCAGGGAAGCACAGATAATTTTACACAAGAGAAGTCCTGCTGACCATGGTAACACACATCTGCTGGCACCACTTGGGATGGGGACAGAAGGAAAATTCTACATAATTCAGGTATTACAAAAGCATAACTTACTCCTCAGGAGGTTCTGGGAGGCAAAAGCAATCATTCAGCCACCAGCTAGGTTGGCTGGAGAAAAGCACTCACTGTCACTCCAAGCAGATAAACTGCACTGTGCCTGGGTGAGGAGCTGGACATGGTGATGCTGGAGATAGGTCCTGGTCCATGCTAGAGGCATTAAAAGGGACACACAGCAGCTCTGATTAATTTTCCTTTTTCCATTTTTTCTCTGCAGAAAATGCTAGTAATTGCCTTTGGAGTGCCAGCATGGCACACTGGGCTGAATAACGTCAGCTGCTGCTTCTGCCCATGTGAGCCTGCCAGCACAGCGAGCTCAGGGGCAGCAGATGGGGATGTGACATTTGTAATGGGAAGGGATGAATAGAGAGAGCCGACGTGCTCAGAGAGCTCAGGGTACAGAGGACAACGAAAGGGGCTGTGGAAGATTTCCTCACTTGCGTTAGAAATGAGTGGGCTTTGGCAATCCCAGAAAGCAGTCCCTGTGCACACGCATCGGGTCTGTGGATCCCAGACACGGCCTCACTGTGCGCCTGCTGTAGATGGGTACGTCCATAACCTCCTTTACTCCACATACATTTTTTACTTGCAAGAAATACTGTATATATATATATTCATATATATATATATACAGTATATATCTATATAAAATATATATGCTTTGTATACATGCATATATATGATATACATATTTGGCACAATAACTTATAACATTTTCCCAAAGCTTCTGCCTGCCTTTTTTTCTTTCTTGGGCTTTAGCCTAAATAGCTGCTAAATGTGCTGTGTTTTTAAAATTAAATTTCTTACTGCCATAACTAAGAAAGCAAGTTCTAATAGCAAGCCTGGCTCTTTGCTCAAAGGACAGAATGATCACTTTCAGAATATAAAGGTCTCCATCTGGCCCTGTTTTCCCCATTTTGCACAAAGCCTTCATGTACAACAGAGCAGATAGTTTTTCCCAGTAAGTAGTAACTTACTGTAAGTACCCAGTAAGTAGTAACTTACTAGTAAGTACTGTTAGTACTGTTAGTAAGTAACTTCTGTTAGCTGGGAGCATCCACTGAGGTTTTCGTTCTCCGGCATGTTTGACATCTCTCCTGTAGAAATACTTCAGTATGGATTTGGAAGTTGGATTTCTTCGTATATGCATTATTTTCAGTCAGAATCCATTTAGACATTTTATTTATATATTTAGTTTATATTTCATATAGAGACATAGATTACCAGTTTCAACAAAATAATTAAAAAAAAACAAACCCTATGACAATTAAAGGTATATACAGAAAACACTGCAAATTTTCAGCATTAGTCTGCTGGAAGTATTAGAATTGAAAAAACTGCCCTTAATTTTCAAGATACGTAAAGGAGGAAATAATCAAAGACAATGCAATGCATTCAGGAGTAAACTGTTCTTCACTTTGAACCTAAATTAACTCTGTTTTAGGATGACTTTATTTCACCTCTGAATACCAGCTGAACAGACCAGTAGTTAACCTTCATGATCGCACATGGCATTGAAGAAATTTGTCCCATGTCTGGGACGTTTCATACAGTGTAATTTTCCTTGTTTCTTTAAAGCTTGGAAAAGTAGGTGAACAATCATCATTAATGAAAGTTGCACACATGACTGTCAGAAAAACAGACTGCCACCAGCAACATGAGTTTCTGATTCTCATGGCTGCATATCAGTGACTCTGGCTGCTACATATACAGTTGCTCTCACCTATAAATGTTTGGGAGATTTTAATATTTTAATTATGGAGGAAAGGAGTTCCTAAGAAATGAACAAATGAGCAAACAAAAACAACCTAAAGAAATTGCTTGTCTAAAGCAAAACTGGTGCTCAGGGACATGATTTAGCAGAGGGCTGTTAGAGTTAGGGTAGTATGGTTAGGTTGGGGTTGGACTTGATGATGTTTAAACTCTTTTCCTACCTGAGCAATTCTTTGATTCTGTGATTCTAAATATTAAAATAAAGAAAAAGTACTCACAGATGACTAATAAGGTAAAAAAATGAAATACATTGCTTTGATAATTTCAGAATGTTATCTGTCTATTTTGATGAAATAACTTAAAACTAGTAGCCTCCAGGTTGCTTAAATTTGAGGAGTAGTGTTGTTTAGAAGTTAGTAATTTCAAAGAAATTGTCAAAATTGTATGCTTCAGCAACAAATACTTTTTTTCTACTTTATGTTTTTGTCATATTAGCAGTATTCAAAGATAGACTTTGCCAAAAAAAAGGTCATCATGATTTTGTTGACAAGCTCGGAGTCAAGCTACAATTATTATACTCGTATTAAACTCTACTTGACAGTCTGGTTTGCCTGATAGGTGCAGATGCACAGCCCAACTATAAGTGACTTTATATTCCTCTTTCTGGAACTGGTCTGTGAAAGGCAACATGAAGACTTTAGAAACAATAGGAAAAAAAATGACCTGGGGAGCAGATCAAATCATTTCTCAGTTTATAAAAAGGAAAGGTTTTAATAAATATAACTGATGGATTTTCTTTGCACACTAAAATTTAATCCACATGCTGCCTCCCTCCATAGAGAGAGGCAATCAGGTATCCACAGGGTTTGCTCTGGGCTGAAGATGGAATTTGGCTACCTGAGCATGGAGCTGAAGAACAATTCACAGCCCATTATGATTCACACTAGGATTTTAGTGAAATTCTCAGCCTGATTCACTACCTTCTGATGAGCCCTAATGGAACAACAAATTGTACTCGAGATACTTAGCAACATATTTTTACACGTATTAATCTTATTGTGGTCATAATGGAAATGATTTTGACTGTAAATGAGAAATCTGTGATAAAACAATGATCTTTCCTTCTAGGATGGAATAGATCCTAATATAAACATTCATTGATTCACAAAGCTTGAGTCTGAATCCCTGTGAATTGGAAAGGAAGCAAGGGAGGACATGCTTCAGCAAAGCCTGCAGTAGCTGTCATTCTTGGGATGGAGCAGAAATATGACTGCTCAGTGTTTCAGTGCTGCTCCATCAATAGTCTCAGCCAGTCCTAGTGGCATTCTGCTCCTTCACCAAAAATCGCAATGTTTGGAGGGAGAAAATATTGAGTAGAATGATTAACATGGTTTAAACTTTGAACATGTGGAGGAAAATAAAGAAAACAATATAGGTGGGGTAAACGGTTACATAAAATATATAATCAAATGTGGCTTGGTGTTTTAAATATTTGTAGATAAAACACTGCAGTATCAGTGAGTCAGACAGCAGCATTAGATTTACTGGAAAGAAAAGACTTTCTTTGAACGTTCTGTCAGTACAACAGGGATGACTAAGACACCATTTTGTGAGAAGAGCTAAAATTAAGTATAAGGCCAAGGTATTTAACAACTACAATTATAATGATCAGTTTGTTTGTTTTTAATACTTGGATACCATTGGTGTCTTCTGAAAGTAGCTTGTAATCAGGTTAGCTGCTTCCCTGATTGTTACTGTATAAATATTTATGAAATTAGTAAAAAAATATTTTAAGTATTCTTTGAAATATTATTAACAGCCAGATTCACAGCCAATAATAAGCATCAAGCCCCAAGACAGTGACCCCCAAATCCCTACATTTTGTAATGGGCAATGAGATCTTTTGGCATCTCCAAAGAGAAGCCCAGAAATGCTACACTGCCACGTGGCTGTGGTTTGGAACAGTTTAAGAAATCTTTCTACTGAGGATGGCTGGCAAACTGCATTAATTCTTATTTTCCGTGGTGACTTCCACTGTAATTCATTAACAGCCTGAAAATAATATAGCACAACACAGTGAGATATATTCCAAAATCTAAGCAGGAGGATTTTGCTGTAAAATCAAGCTGTAAGTGGAACCAGAGGCCTCTGATGGGTCTTGGCCATATAAATTGTCTTGATGCTCAAGCTGATGTTACATAGATTTGACATCAAATTCAGCCTTTTTTGCAATGCTGTTACATGTTTCCAAGGGACATCACAGTTCTCTCAAACAGAAGATTGTAGGCAAAATGAACCTATTATCTTCCACCATAATTAAGTACATGGCTATGTTATTTAAAATCACAGAATCACAGAATTATCAAGGTTGGAAAAGACCTAAAAGATCATCCAGTCCAACCATCAAAATATTGTAACACAAGAGCATTAATGCAATCCCTGGACAAAGTTACTGATGTTTCAGTGATTACTTTATCTTTAGGCTAGATATGAAGGTTGAGAAACTAACCTAAGAAAAAAGCAATGTGTTTTGAGGCACATTGGAAGCGAAGGTTTATCCATTGGGTGAAGCTTTGGCCCTATTACTGGAGGTGGTCAGTTACAGCAGAACAGTGGGGATTTCCACACAAACCAGGTACTGCTAATTTATATGCCAAATAATAAAACTTACGTTATCGTAAAAGGATATGTTTCCTGAGTTGTTAAGAGAGCATTATTCCCTTCAGGAGTATGAAAGCAAACCATGCAATGTTGACTGCATGTTTTAGATAGCAATTACTCTATACATTTCTGTTGGGGAAAAAAAAAAAAAAAAAAAATCTGACTATTTAAACCAGTAATATAAATACTAAACTGTTCAGGAAAGAAATGGAATTTGCTCCATTTAGCCTTTTAAAATCTTGGTAACCCTTCCAAAGCTGGAATGAGGCCTAGAATAAAAGATGGAGGTGGCTGTAAGGTAGTGCCTCACTTTGTGAAACCAACAACTGCTCTATGAATTATAGAGCTAGGAGAGCTTATCTTCACTGAGTAAAAAAAGAGCGATCAAATGTGAAAGGAAGCTCTGTATTTGGAACAAATTCTATGCATCCTAAAGCATGACACAAACTTGCTTAAGTCAATGAAGCCATTTTTTAGGAGGATTTTTACTGCTTGGCCCTTGGTAAGATGAGTGCCTACACATAATATGTACTTGTCACTGCACTCCTGAATGACTCAAAACTAGTAACGTGGCAGAAAGCCATTCACCTGTAGGCTGTCAGTTTGAATCTGTCAAACAACCAAAAGTCACTGCTGCAAGAAATTTTATGCAGAAATTCCAAACAGTGCGAGGAGAATATTAAGGCTGTGTTGTTACGTGCTCAAACTGGGAAACGTTGTCACTCATTTTTAATGTACCCTTTCTGCTACATCCTTACAATTCAGTCTTTAATAACTCAATCATTTAAAACCTTTTAGGCAGTGCAATTCGCGCGTTTTCCCCAAATCTGCAGAAATCTTTGCTTTGATGAAGAGAAGTCTTCATGCAGTTACAGAGTACCTTGTAAGCTTATTATCGTCTTAGAGAAGGAACTGAAAAATAAGCACTCATCTGAATGGCACAGCACATCACAGTCACTGCCTCATGATCAAAGTTAGCTGTACTGGAAACGTCTTTACTGACAACTGAGTTAAAGTACCAAGGCTGGAAGGAGAAATAGTTGTTTAAACTATGTGGAAATCAGCCTCATATTGTCAGTAATGTTAGAAATTGCTGGGTATAGATTAAGCTTTTACCTCCTGAGATTTTGTTGACTATTAGCAAATTAAATGCAAGAGATCTAGGTGCTCCTTTTGCATTTTCAAAGACAAATATGAGTTCTTTCAGCTTTACAGGTGCAGACAAATCTCTCCTAAATTTTTCTGAAACTCTCTCCCCTTAAGGGTCTCCCAATTTCTGAAAATGCCTCTATTTGCAGATTTCCTCACCTTGCCTTAGTACATTACTTATGGCATAAAAATATCCTGCAACATAGAGTTATTTTTCGCTTGTCAAAGAACTCAGGGTTACTCAGGTCTGCACAGGGGGCTGAATTTTTGAAGGTTTTTTCCAACAGTGTGCACTGACTGAATAGTCATCTTTATACGTTCATCTTCAAAGGAAAAAAGGAAACCTAAACAGTAATTCATATAGTGATCACACGTATTTTTTCTGACTCAGAGCTGGAAAGTCCTTCTAATATTAAAATTCACTGGGATTCTGACTCCTGGTCAGCACTTATCAGATTTGCTATCAGATGAAGTTTTTCTAGAATTATTGAGTTGGAGGCAAAGGTCAGATTTAAGAATGCAGCACTGAAATGAAGAGAACTATTTTCTTGCTTAAAATGAGATGTTAATTATCTTACTGATTAGAACCAAACTAATTAACTTGGAGAGTGATCGAGGTCATGAAAGAAGAGTTGTAAGGAAAAGCAGCATCAGAGATGGTGAGCCACTGAAGAAGCATGCATCAGGGGATGAGAATTAGAATGCCTTTCCCAAAGATGTGTGCATTGTTTGTACCCTGTCTGTGACTAAAGCTGCACGTGATTGCTCAGGCACCTCCTGAGCTGGATTACAAGGCCTTGGGGAGCTGACTTGCCTGGATGTAATGGTGTGAAAGTCCATCAGTGAAGTGGAGGCCTGCTGTAATGTATGCCCCACCAATGTGCTTCTGCTGAACTTGAGCTACTTCTGTGAGCACTAGCTGCGGGCTGGGTCACCCTGGCAGCCCTCCTTTTTCCCTACTCCCTGTTTGCACTGAGGGAGGAAGAGGAGTTTATCTCATCCATTGGTACCCAAATGAAGAGTTACCTGGATCTAGAGACAACTGTAAGCACTTCTGCCCATAATTCGGCATCAGCCTGAAAGTAAAGCTTGGAAATAGCGGTATTCACTGGAAAGAAAGAGGGCAGCTTCTGTTGCCTGAGAGCATTTCGTTCTCTAGCATGGCTGCTTTAAATATTCAAGAAGCTAGTAGTGATTCAAATTAAAAAGCACCAATTAACAGTATGTACCAGCCAAGGGCGCTCACACTGTGAGAAAGCAACACACAACAGAGAACTGCCCAAGGCTACCTTGCAAAGGTGGAAAATTTAACTGGTACAGTGCTTGCTGGATTTATCACATTTTAGAATGCAAGGTCACTCCTATATTGACATTTGATACAAAGTGAAATTCTGGAGAAAATAGAAAGCATTTTTTCTATAATTTTAAATTTTATTTTAATCAGAAGCGTATTTTCTTTTATTTTTATGGGGTTTTTATTTGTTAGTTTGCTTTTCTCTGGGTTGAAACTGTGAATATATCCAGCAATGTTATGTCCACCAATATTACTTTCAGATTTAGCTTTGCCATTCTCTTTTACAGGCTTAGTGTTAATTTTATTTATTTATTTATTCATTCATTCATTTATGCTTCTCCAGTTGTCTTTGATTATCACCCCTATGCCAACTACATTCCCTTATTCATTCTTTATGTATGTATGCTATTCTATTTGCCTTCTTTAAATTTTCTTTTATTTTAAGCCTTTCAACTAAATTTGTTCCTTGTGCAGCTTTTGAGCATGATACTTATGGCTAAACATGATTGTTCTTCTAACCAGCATGTTAGAAATACTTATTTTAAAACACAAACAGAAATAAACATAACAGTTTATCAAAGAGATTGTATGTACGAATGTACGTTTGTATACATAAAAGCTTTAGCAGCAGGCATAGCAAAAGGGCTGGAGCTTCATTTCAGCACGTGTAATGAACTGATGCAGTTTGAACTGATGTAGTTCAAGCTTCTGCATGGCCTGATGTAGTCATGGGGTTTCACAGGTCCCTTTGGCTCTCTCTGGTTGGATCAGGCTGTCCCTGTCCTTATAGCAAGAGTGCGTGGAGTTCATGGGGGTGGGAGCCACCTCTGGGCTGAAAAACCTAATTAGTCCTCTGCACTTCTCTGTACAGATTTGGATTTCATCCATACAAACAAAAAGGTCACTCGAATGTTTTCTAAATTTCATGAAAAGCAAAGGAAAAAAAAAAACAAAAGCAAACAAACAAACAAAAAACACCAAAAAAACACCAAACCTTCTGACATGGGGAAAGCTGTCAAGTTTTTTCTCCTTGCAGGCCGTACCTTGTGTTGAGAGGTGCTAAGCAGCCACAGCTTAGAGTGTTACTACACCCAGAGTGCTGAAAAATCCTGTGATAATATGAAGCCAGTTCACTGAAACACACACACTGGAGACTCTCAAAATGTCTCCTGCTTTTGGTTTTACTAGTCATGGTCTGTTCAAAACAAACACACATTTTTATACTGCTTTACATCAGTTGGACAAATCCAATGTGGTGAAAGCTGACACAAACCTGTTCACTTTATTTAGAGATGAAAAGACTTCGCCACTTTTCTCGTGAGCACATTTGATCCACTACAGGTTGGAGAGAGTATTTTTTCCTCTACAAAAGCATTGACAATTAATCTGAACTTATGCTGCAGCAGAAGATACGCCAGTATAAGTCCTACAGCATCAAGACTATTCCTTTCGTAGTTTTGAAATACTACACTCACCTACTCGCTAATAGGCTATTTATTCAATAATGAGCTTGTGTTGTCAAAACTAATAAGCAACGTAATGAGACTGGATTTTATTTAAATGCAGTTATTTCAGTGCCTTCTGGTCATGCTGGACTTCTATATATTACTTCTCAAAAAGAATTCTTGGGCAGCTTTCTTTTAACTGGGATTTGATATCTCTACAGGTTGGTGTTAAAACTAATGCACTATTCATCTGACCAGTGTTCCAAGAAATTACAGGCTAGTGGGCTGCAGGTGGCTTCAAATTTGGAGATTGTTTAGTAGATAGTGAATCCTTGTTCTATGATATGTAAAGCATATTATTCTCTGGGTTCAGAAAATAATATACAGCAGTGCTAGTGACAAAAATTTAAGAGTTTAAAGATGAAGGCATTGGTGCTGTCAAAATGAAATGGAGAGAGATGATGGTTCATCGGCCTTTCCAAATCTGAAGGAAGAGGTTCCACACAATATTCTGTCAAAGTAGTGCACTCAGGTTTGTACATTCATGAGAGGAGGAAAGTTTTTTGACTGGAGTGGGATATTGGCAGATTTATGAAGGCCTAAGGAAAAAGGAGAATGAAACAGAATCTACAGCCTGTGGATAGATTTGAATCTAGATTTCTCTGTTAAGCAATAACATGCTAGAGCAGTGTTGTAACTCATTCTGGAGACCCTAAACTACTTCTGTAGGATTCCAACTTGGACCGTATTCTTAGGCATAATATGTGACACAGTGTATTTTCAAAATGAAGGACTGGAATCTTCAACACCAAATATAAAATGGCTATTATTTGCCAAAAACAGGTGGGCGTTGCTATCAAACATGATGTGGGCTGGATAGTCAGAATTGCAACAGAAATAGAACAATCTGCTGGACATCATTGGTATGATGTTTTTATGGGACATGCACCATCTGCAAATGGCATATTGTGTCTTGTGTTACATCCTATGACCATTGTACTATTGTGTTGTATTTCATTAGTTTTGTTGTTAATATGCTTTTATATCCATGTTTATCACTCATCTCACTTTGCTGAAAGCATATATCACCAACCGCTACCTTATAGCAGACTGCCAAGCCTGGCTTGTGTGAGAGCACAGATCTTTCCCATGCTCTTAGCTGGGCATGAGGAGCACCAGTACATCCACTGGCTCAGGCAGAAATTTGCTGGATGTTTGGTCTATTGCAAGAGATGTGATTGCATCAGGTCCTGCTCATACCAAAACTTGATGTATGCTGGGAGCGTTGCCATTGGGGCACTGTGGGAGCAATATCCAGGCAGGACACAGAGAGCAGGAAGAGATAAGGACTGTTGTCACCTGAACCTGCTGTCCCCGGCAGCTCTCTCCTCCTGCAGCTTTGCATAGTAGCTGTCTGGCAGTGCCTTCAAAGTCAACTAACCTATGGAAATATGTAGACCAGCCATCTGAGTTAGAAGTATAAGCACATCAGCTTATCAAAAAACCCTCTGAGGTGAATCTATTGCGAGAGAAATGATGAATTAAAGAACTCACATGCTAGATTAATCTGTACAAAGGTGATTGAGCCCATGTGTCATTTTCTTTTAGCCTAATGAACTCCTGAAATAAGGTTTAATTTGCTGAGTATGTTGTTCTGTAAGCCAGGGGGACCCAAATAGGTGGTGATATTTAATGAGAATCTCTCATTTCAAGAACTCTACAATTCAGAGTGAAGATGAGATTGATACACCATATATGGCTTACAGTACCTGTAATCACCGGGGATCTACACATTTCTTGAGTAACAATACTATTTATTCCTTTAAAAGGAGAGAACACTGCTCTGCCTTTTCAGGAAGAAAGTCTGGAAAATCATCAAAGCTTTTCAGATAAGAGTTATTCTTTTTTTTTTTTTTAATTTAATTTAATTTTACTTGGTCTGTCACTATTTCTGTAGGTGTTGTAAGATCTGCCTTGAGACATACTTTGATCCAGAAAGACCAGAGGTGAAGTAGGGTTATTTGCATCTGTGCTTGTGGGGTTTACTTGAGGCACAGTGATTCAAGTTTAGATGTTGAAACATCTACTTATTTTTTTTAGCTCAAGAGAATGATGCTTTCCATAAAAGATAAGATCCTCACACAAACCTCACCTTTCTCTGAAGACTTCTGCTGTTGTAAAATTTTCTCTTGGTTCCTCCTTCTCTTCCCTACCATTGTTCTTATCTTGGGAATTTTCCTCTGCCAAAGAAGACTACAAAGCTTACCACATACCACACATATCTTACATGCTGTCCTGGGAGTCAGCTGCAGAGTCACTTTCTGTCTGTTGTCCAGTCAATGAAAATAGATTCTTAGTCCCACAGTCATGAATCATAATACAGTTCCTGGCTGTGTCAACTTAGTTAGCTTGCTTCACAAGAACAAGAAGGAAAATGGAAGCGGCAAGGATTCAAAGATAAAGACTGTGCCCCTAACTAATCACTGAGCCAAATAAGCTCATTACGAATCCGCTCAGTAGGTTTCAGTGAAATACTTCCGTTCCCATCTTAAAAAATGCTCAGTGCTACAGCTCTTTGGTGTTTGGCAGGAAAGCTTGCTGGAGGCGGTCTGAAAGAGCATCCCAGTTCTCTAACAGAAAGTATTTTTTCATTAGTAGGTGTCGCTTCCTCGAACTGACTCCACCGCCGCCTCTCCAATGCTGTCTGTCAGTGGCTTTGATTGCTAAGAATTTCTAGGAGCATGCAATAAATGTTTCCCTTCCCCTGCTGCTGCTGGGAAAAGCTGCAATTACCAAAATGTCATGTTTAAGCCTCCTGGCTTGTATGCCTGAGGTCAATTACCACTCTCTCAGATCAAGACCGGTTCACTTTGATATATCTGGATGTGCAGGCATTTCACGTTCAGCTGTTGCTACTGCGCTTGTGTCAGGACTACACTAGCAAGGGTTAAAATGTGGGTGGGGGACGCACTCAAGACACTTTGATTGCCAAACTAGAGGCTTAATTCAAAAGCACGTCAAGCCCAAGCAATAGATCACTTTTAGCTCACTAGCACTGTTTGTGATAATAGCACTATCAAGGATAAGTGTATATGGAATTCACCTGCATTTCCCTTTTATTTTTTATTACCTGTCCCTTCTGAGCTTCAGTGATTATTTGGCAGAGTGACTGGTAGCAAGAACAGTAAATGTATACTGAAAGATTTGTTGCTATATTCAGTTTCTTTGCACAGAATGAAACAACACACAAGAAGAAACAATCTGTAGTCTAGTGAGAAAAAGGCAATTTTAATAGCAAGTAAAGAAACAGTGAGGAAAACAATTCTGCAGGGAGGTGACAAAGCAATGGAGTTTGCTTTGGGGTGTTCTGTGGGATGTGCCTTTTAATGGCCTGACTGCCCATTCGGCATCACAGTGCTGGATTGGCAGTGTGGGATATGGGGCTGAGCGCCTCTCCTGCTGGTGTTGTGGGATAGTTGTCTCTGACAGAGCAAGCAGCTGAGCCCAGAAAGCCTCAAGTGGCCCAGGGAGGCTTGCCAGCTTTCATCTGCTGATGCTCCTGCTTTCCTATTGCATCAATCCACTTGTTGGATCCACAGAAGGTGGCTAATGAAGGACTTTAAGTAGCGTTTAGCATCCTGTCATGGCAAAACTGCTGTAGGGATACAGCAATTCTCAGTTGTTCGCAAAAAAAAGAAGAAAGAAGAGGAAGAAAAGCTGGTGGGGAGGGGAGGAAAGAGGAAGTACTCTGTGGTCCTAGTGAGAAAAGAGTATGGGGGGTCTGGTCTGACATCTGGTTCGTGTTGCTGCCAGCCTTCTCTGCTTATCCTTTCCCCCAGGAATGGTGATCTGGGGTTATTCAGAGCTATGATTTCGATTCATCTCCATTGGGACCTTTAGAGTGACAGTGCATTTAGGCTCTGTGGCTTTGTCATGTTGCAAGTGTCACAAATAGTTTACATAATGGTCTGCAGTGAATGAGTGGTGAGTATAAAAGTGCAATTCATTATCCGCAGGAAAGAGTGGCTGATGTTTGTGGCACCTTCTCAGGGCTCAGGGAAAACAAATTCAGCTTATTTGCTCTACCCTGAAAGTCACTCCACCTGGGCTGCTTTACATGCAGGAATCCTAGACAAGCTGTTAATCATTACTGACCACCTCATGTCTCTCACATCACAGACGTGCCTGGCTGGTTGTGCAGCCCTGGGACAGTGGCTCCCATCTATTCCACATGAGGCAGACTGGCTGTGCTCATACTGTATATTGCCCATACATCTATGATTCCAGGGTGTCACATTCTGGGCAGAAACAGACTTCTGGACACACAGTAAAATGTGATAGCCTGGGTAAGGGGAGAAAGCATTTAGGGCTGAGTGTTAAGTGGCCCTGGAAGTGGTGACCAGATTCACAACTACCCCTGGTTACATTAAGGGAAAAAGATACCAAACATACCACAGGAAGTCAGAAAGTGTTTTTCATTGGTCCTTTAGACTTGTGCAGACTCTGCTGTTGATTCATCGTCTCTTCAAGAAAGACTTTGTTCTGACCTGGTGAAGACAAAGATGTACCAACAAAACAGCAGAAACCATCCTCATTCTGAACAAAATAAGCTGCAAAATTCTGATTTCTTACATCGGCTTCCCTTACATAAAAATGCAACAATAAGCAAGACTTAAATGTGTCATGTTATAAGTACTAGAACTTTTCTGCCCCTACTGAATAACTCTTATGCACGGTTAGCCAGCCAGTGCCTGCTCAGTAGTTCCAGAATGGCACCTTACCTGACCGTACACTGATGATTTGTCAGCAAGTAACTGAGGACAGCATTTAAGTAAGTGCCTGTAAAACTCTTGTAATGACTGTCACACTAAGTAGTTGAGCTCAATGGATGACTGACAGTGCTTGAGATTTGCTGTGAATGTTGCTGCTTCTTCAGCTCATGAGCTTTTTATAAGCAGCGTGCCACTTTCCATATATCATTTGTTATTCAGTTTGAGTCAGAAATAACCTGAACTTAGGAGTAAACTATGTTCGTTATGATGAGTTTTTGTGTCATAATCTGACCCTGAATTAATCTTTGTGTTGATTTATCTCCCTAAGAGGTGTAATTACAGTCCAAGAGAAAACCTGACTACTCACTGTATGGCTACAAGTAGACTGCAAGTGTTCTGCCTAGGAATGCATGGCTGGGTCTGGTAGATGTCTTGACCTCTGCTACTCAAACAGACACTCAAATATTAACTTGTAGCTTTGAACTTCTCTCAAGAAGGAAGCACGACAGGGAAAGAAGGTAGATTTGTGGTGTTTCAAGAAACATTAAACACGTTTGTTTGGGCTAAGGACATCTTGCTCAAGAGTTTTGCTGAAGTAAAACCCTAATGGGAAGTGTTTAACTGGCGTCATATTCTGTCATGCTAATATAGTTTCAGCTGTGAAATATTTCACAGTGTTGTTGCCTGACAAATTGCACTTCTACTGTGCTGTTTCAGTTGCTACCCTTTGGGAATTCTGTCTTTCCACTCAGAATGAAAATATATATATATATATTTGCTTAAGAACACAGGATTCATTGAATTTGCAAAACCATTAATGAAAGGTATTTGTCACAGGCCCAGTCAGCATTCACTGGCTATCATGCAAAATATTTCTTGGGGGCTTTTATATTGCTTCCCACTTGGGAACATCCAAGGGTTATGCTTTTTTGTTTCTTATTTTTATTTTCCTTCCAATTAGGAGAACTTGGATGGTGTTGCAGGGGTATAACAGTCCGGGGCTTAAAAAGTACAGAAATGCTGATACAGAACTGTACCCGAGATGTTACATCAAAAGGAAATACACTTCCAAATGCCATCAGTGAGCTAAAGTTTGCTTTCCACTTCTCTCTTGCTTCTTCTTTCTGGCCTAGAGAGACCCCAGAGGAATTGTAGTGGTGGTTTGAGCTTTTACTCTCTTAATATAGACATACCCAAAGTGATTTGCCTAACATCCATTGGATTACAGTAGAGGGAATCCAAATCCCACTGCTTGCACCCTCAGCATTTTCTATGTAAGAAAGAACAGAGAAAACCATCAGTGTGTCAGTGTATTCCTGCTTCAAGGCTTGCCTCGGGTCAAGTGTGGGATGAATACACTGCTTGTGAAAAGGGAGAACCTGGCAGAGTGCTGAGATTCTTTTTCTTCAGCATTCTCAGGTAGGAACTGGGCTTGAATCTTGTGTTCAGTCTCTTCTTCTCCAGTCAGCATTGTGGTGGCATTTGTCACACTTCAGGATAACATAGTGACTTGTTTATCTGCTGCAACCAAACCTTCTGAGTCCTCAGTGGAGTGGAATTACACTCTAAATGGTGACTTGGACTGCAGCCATGTTACTGCACATTTGCTAGAGTTTCCTTTGGTTGGTTGTTACCTTCAACCTAGCCCCCATCAGCAGTAATATTGTTGGGAGTAGAAACAGAAAAATCTCTGCAATTTGTTGGCTTTCTTAAGTGGTGTCATCGAAAGCTGGATGCTACAGATATTGTAAACATCAGCCTGTGCTCACATGGCTTTCCCTATTCTGGTAAATCTTGGGTTTATTTTTGTTGTAGATGTGGATAGGGTAACAAACTCCTCTACTCTCACCCAGCATCAGACATCTACCATTTATTCAAAACTTACCTAAAGAAACAAATCAATCACAATCTGGATTCATCACGGTTTTTATTTTCAGCTTCAGGAGCTGGTGAGGAAGGCTGCCATAGTACCATTGTGCTGTATTTGTCCTCTTAGTGCCAGATGCTGTACAGATACAAGGTGAGAAGCTGGGACTTTGGCTGGAGTGGTGCTGGGCAGGGTAGCTCAGTCTGGAAGGCACATGGGGTGAAGAGCAGTCATAATGCAACAGAAGGGGGCTGGCTGCTGAGGTCAGGGAGGATTTTAAGTCAGCATTTCATAAAGCAAGATTGAAATCTTTTGTTCAGGGAGGAGAGAGTAGGGTGTGCTGTCCATAAGTGAAGTAATAACCTTGCATGACCTCACTCCAAGTATCTCTTCAGGACATTACAGCCTGATGTCCTGCCATTCATGCCATGTATAATTTATGTCATCAGGGGAATTATTTAAACAGAGGAATGGATTTTAATTAGGAGGACAAAATTCTTTTGGGATAAAAGTGGCTGTATATTAGCGTCAAACTATCCTTTCTCAGAACTGCAAAGAAGAAAATGTGGATTTTATAGAAGAGATTATGTAGCTAAACAAAAGTAAATGAATTTCTTGTTGGTGCACCTAAGTCAGCTCCTTACTGGGAATTTGCAAACCCACTTCTCTGCCACTTATGCATGCACAAACCCCATTCCATCACCTCAGCTAACTCCTCACAAGTCTCAGGACTTGTAGGAATGGATGGTGGAAGTGGGCATACTGGGAGAGCACAGCTCATTTCAGACACCATTCTACTGCATAAGTGCTGTACACACTCAATAAACCTTGTCTGTTGCACTGTGGCCTTGGATTCTTTAAAGCAGGTGCTAAAAAAAGACATGAGGGTGGAATATGGAACTTGATCCTGTATGCCATCCATTCCCTTGGAGATGACAAGGGGGACTCAGGGGAACTAAAACATAAATAGAGCTTCTTTGCAATGCTCACAGTTAATGCGTCTGTATGATAAAAGGGAGATGAAAAAGAGGAAGGAGGTATGCAAAAGTGATACTGATGGAAACCCTATTACTTAGGCAATGCTAAAGAACAATTTATCTGTGGGAAAATATGACACTTGTAATGTAGCCAAGGCCTTTGCAAGCTGTAGAGCCAACTGCATAGGCTTGCCTGAGGCTCTGAGTGTGCCATCTGAGCAAGGTACAAGGAGATCTCTATTTAAATGAAAAAGAAAAATAATAGTAGTTCATGAATATTAGGCACTCTGTGTTCTGCCAGAATGTTCTCTTTTCATATCAAGGGTCTAATTCTTCTTCAGGAGTACTGAAGACTGCTGATTGATTCAGTAGAGAGTGAGTGTAGGCAGAAAAATGATTTTCATCCATGAAATATGTCTGAAATAGAGCTTTCTGGATTGTCCTATATCTCAAAGACTCATTCATGGGTACATAGAGTGTGATTCAGCTTTGAACAGGCTGAAATTCGTTTTTTTTTCTAACTACAGGCATCTGCAGTGCCTGCATTGGAGATAGCTGTCAACTCACTCAATAGCAATCTATGGAGAGAAATAAGTAGCTATGCAGGACCGCTACTTCTGAAGTGTTTCAGATGCCACTTTTCCGTGCTAGAAAATGACAGTTCATGGAAACAAGTAGAACCAGCAGGAGCACAATAGTTTCAATCAAATTTTCCCAGTGAAGTTTTTTTTTTTTTTTTTTGCTGTGTAATACAGTAAGAAACAAAGAGGGCTGGGTCAGCTACCAGGAATAACCTGGGTTCATGTCCTAGGAGCACTCTGTTTAAATTTGGGGTTGGACTTCTCTCTCACACATGCAAAGTGTCTGCTATCAGCCACTCTGGTTAGTGTGGAAAAAAATGAATGTTTTTCTTTTTTTTGTGGAAAATTTCAAGAGGACTTTACATCATTTGGATACGAAATGAGAGGAAATTTTACCTGCAAAAGTATGAGAACTAAACTTATCCCTGTCCAGGAGTCTTCGTGAAAGAGGCTAACAAATTTTACCACACCTGATATTTGCTGATAAAAGTGATGACCAGTGGAGTTCTGAATTTGACTTTTTGAACCAATTAACTCTAAAAATGGGTTGGCTTAATAAAAAATTGTGATGATAGTCTAGACAGACTCAGTTCTAGCTGAAATACAGTTTGTGCTGTTACTTTCTTTGCTGCAAGAAACCTAGATTGCTGAATTATTTCTGGAAAAAAAAAATCATGAAAGGAACAGAAATGATATAGGGAAAGTAAAGGAAAAGTTCTGAAATAACTTCACATCTTTTTTACTTGTCAGAGTAGGGACATGTCTAACATATGCAGTGATACCCCACCTACTGGAGGTGCACACTAAAGCTGGTGATGATCTTTTTGCTGGAAACACACCCAACGTTAGAGGACTGAACAAATGTGTTTGTATTTAAAACACTGCCTTGCCCCACATAAGCACAGTGTTGTGAATTGCCTTTGGAAGAGATGAGGTGAAATACATATGCTGCACTATAACTTTTCAGGTTTTAGAATTTATCTTTTTTTCTTTTTTTTCTTTTTTTTCTTTTTTTTCTTTTGTAAACATGATTTTGACATTATTTTATGTGGTAGGTAGCCAACAGCCACTTCAGTTAGCATCCAGTGTTATAATTAGCTTTAAATAGCCTTGAAAGGATCAATTATTTGCCCACTGATCCTTTACTTTCATTATTTTCTATGTTCGAAGAGTGCCTGCTGTCTAAAGTTAACTGTTGGATCTCTGAAGGTGGAGGGAGGGACGTGGCACAGATGCGAGACGAGTTACTTAATGAAGGAAAGTGACTTCCATGCCCATGTCGCCATGCCAGTTAGTGCTGTGAAGCAATCTTCACCAGCTGTGTGCTTCTGCCCCCTCCTCAGCACCAGTGAAACACTTGTCTCCCAAGACCCCTTCCTTTTTCATACACAAGCCAGGAAAAAGGAAATTAAGAGAAAAATATGAAGCTAGGAAATATGTTGAGTGAAAGGAAAGACAGCTGAACAGTAGCTAAACTCCTACTGCAGCATGTCTGTATTTCTTTTCCCAGCTTCCGTCCAAACACTTTGGACACATGCCTGTTTCATGCAAGCCAGATTTGGATTTCGGGGAATGCATGTGCACTACTACTATGCTATAAATAAAAGTCTGCTGTAACAGGACTGCAGTAGAGCTCATCTAGCTCCTCAATACCCTTCATACCTACGCTTTCTGCTTCTGGATTTGCACTGCTTTTGTGTCCCTCATATTGAATGTGGTTCTAATATTCAGATATGAGGATAGAATTATTCCCTTAGATAGGTGGCCCTGAATTGTCAGGGAAGAAGTTCAAACTGATCTTGCAAACTACCCTGTAGTATAGAGACTGAATTTGACAACCACAAGAACTTGTGATATCCATGGTTTTGGGAAGAAATCGTACTAAAAGTTAGCTGAAAGTCAGGACAAGATCAATTGAAAATATATTCCATTACAAACAGCTTGCCTGATTATGAGGTAGAGCAAGAAGATTTACGTTAAGCTGCATATATTTTGATCAAATATTCAAATATTTAACTTCCCTGGCCACACTATCTAGCAATCATTTCTGTAATTCTACACAGATGAAGTAGTTCAAAGTCATGAAGTTAAACTTCTCCAAAATGCGAGAGACTCAGATTTTGAATCTGAATTGTCATGAATAATTCCCAGGGAGCACAGTGCTGACTCATATCACCATTTCCATAATCTCTGTGACTGGGATGCATGAAGAGGTCACTCTGAGGCAACTGTTCTGACTATCTTTCCCCAGCAGTTGGATTTTGTGTAGTGTTATTTGTGGTGATACCCTAAACCAGCTCCCCTGCAGCTGTAGACTTTTCCTGAGCCAAGACTGCAGGAGCTCTGATTGCTTCCCTGTCTTCATTTCTCATTTTTTCAAGGGAAATAATGTGAGAAACTAAGCTGAGGCAAACACTCTAATCTGTCTTTTCTGTTGTACTAAAATAAATAATTAGAGAATGTTTTTTTTTTTTTGAGATCAGATAATTTCCCCCCTTCCCAGTGTTTCCAGAACAACCTCCCAGCACTTTTCCTGTAGTGAACAAGGAGCAGAGCTGTGTCAGCCTTCTTCTCTGTTTTTCAGCATTCTCCTTTCTTTTCTGATCTGATATCCGGGATAAATAGCTGCTACATTAACATTATCTATTTTCCAAATACTAGGGCAGTAAGACATATTTAGTTTTTTTGTTTGTTTGTTTTTGTTTTTTTTTTTCTTTTAAAAGCAAATTATTACCTGTTATAGCTAAATTTCTACATTCTGAGATATGTTTTCAACACAGCACTAATTCTAGAACGCAGACATATTTCGTTTCCATGTTTCTGTGGCAGAAAAATCAAGTTTACCACTGCAGCCAACTTGTGATTACAGCGACCTTTGGAAAATAACGGAGCTCATTTTCTACCTGTTATTTGTGGAGCAGCAGCTGAGCAGAAATATGGGGAATAACAGTTTGTTCTACTCTGTGCATTAAATCTTCCAGGCTGAAGAGGAAAATCAAATCTAGCTCTTCTCGACAAGCAACCTTTCACTATTTTTACTTTTACAATCTTCATTGGCATGTAGGAAGGAATCAGAAAAAAAAAAAAAAAAAAGGAAAGACTAAATTTTGTTCTTATGTCTTTTGTTCTTTGTCTTATATTTTGTACAAAGTCAGAAAGGTACCCATGCAGTAGACATCTTTTAAATATCCATGGGAAGATGCATCATGTCAGCTTTGGGCAAAATTTTACAGGCTTAGATTGTACAAACCCTAAGAGAAGGGGTTTGCAAGATTTTCTTTCAAATCCTATTTGAATTTTTTATTTCAAATTGCTCCCTCTAAGTATTTGCAACACAACAACTGCAATATAGGCTTCCTGTCTGACGAAAGAACTGGCTGAAATACAAATGAAACTGTCGCTGTTCAAGTTGAGTGACACATAAAAAGAAAGCAAATGACACAAATGGTGAAAAACATGTTAGTTTTTAAATAGTTTCCGTTACTGTTGATCTAAAAAGATGTTTAATACAAGAAGTTCTGAGCATGTTGTAGCCTCCGTTATCTGCAAAATTGTTAGCTCAAACATCATCTCATTGCACAGCTGAGTTCTGTTCCTGGTTTGATTCTACTGGAAATGGTAGTGATGTATCTAACAGAAATAATTACTTGTAAAAGACATGGTGAGAAACATGTTCTCATGAGTCTTTTCTATAAAAATAATAAATTTCTTTTATTCTCAGTTTATGTCAGCATTTTTGAAAGCCATTCAGAGAGGAGACAGCAATGAGGTGTTGTTGCTCATGAATCACTTCAAATACAAGTGGATTATAAGGTGAGAAAGAAAAATACGGCACCGTATGAGATCATTAAAAGAAAGATGCATAAAACCCAAACTTAAAGAGCTTTAAGTCTTTGATAGCCAGCCACCAAAGGCACACTGAAGAAAGCTTTATTAGTGATCATAAAGTTATAGAATCATAGAATGGCCTGGGATGAAAAGAACCACAACGATCACCTAGTTTCAACCCCCCTGCTATGTGCAGGGTCACCAACTACCAGACCAGGCTGCCCAGAGCCACATCCAGCCTGGCCTTGAATGCCTCCAGGGATGGGGCATCCACAGTCTCTCTGAGCAATCTGTTCCAGTGCATCATCACCCTCTGTATGAAAAACTTCCTCCTAATATCTAACCTAAACCTCCCCTGTCTCAGTTTAAAGCCATTCCCCCTTGTCCTATCACTATCCACCCTTGTAAACAGCCATTCCCCCTCCTGTTTATATACTCCCTTCAATTATTGGAAGGCCACAGTGAGGTCTCCTTGGAGCCTGCTCTTCTCCAAGCTAATCAAGCCCAGTTCCCTCAAACTTTCTTCATGGGAGAGGTGCTCCAGCCCTCTGATCATCTGATCATCTTAGTGGCCCTCCTCTGAACCCATTCCAAGATCTCTTAAAAAAAAAAAAAAAAAAGGAATGCTTCACAAATTTCTGTGTCATTTTGTTTGTAATCTTACTTTGGTTAACAACTATTGCTGGAAGTAGTGATGGTGACAACATCAACAACTCCAGAATTTTACTTTATAGTATATCAGAGGAGGCATTCGGCTGTTCAGGCAATATTTGCAGTGTGATGGGCTCTGGCAACCAGCACACATACTTGAACTGCTCTTTGGTAAAGCTTGGTGCTTTAATTTTGGGAATAAGAGACAGATTGCATGTGGAGAAAAGGAGAGCATGAAAAAGGATACGAGAAGTAGTTATTATGGTTTTGAGAGCAGCTGCAGCTTATAGGAAAAATGACTTAGATGACTATAGAGCTGCTACTATGACCTTATAGTATACAGGGTGTCCTGTAGTAGGACTGTAGGGATGCAAACTTCTGGGAGTTATGATTAAAAGCTTCTAATTCCCAGCTGTGGACTGGAGAACACATTATAAGTAATGATCCAGTATTATAATCACTAAATAATGGAGTTATTTACCCATATGACTTTGATCTAACACAAAACAATGCAATTTCTGTCTTCACATTGGGTGAGCAGTGAGGACCCAATATAGAAGTTCTTACTGAGCCAGTAAATAAACTTCATCACAGAGGAGACACGGAATTTCCTTGCATCATAAACTCTCTTGAGAAAAAGCTTTTGGGAGGACCCAAATCATATCAACCCTTCTGAAGGGAAGCACGGGGAGTCTGGAGGCACTGTTCCCAGAGCAGGCTTGTAGAAGCCATGGCTTTTACACTGCAGTGAGGGAGAAGTGATAGCTGCAGCCATGAGGATGGTTCAGTCCGATTTGCTACCAGTCACTGGATAACAGCCAAAGGTCTTTCTCTGAAGAGTGAAATAAAGACTAGAGTTCTCTTTGAAGTGGGCTGCAAGGTGAGAAGACTGCTCTGTTTCTTTCCTGAACCTCACCCTCACTCTCACCTAGGTCAATTAGTGTGTGGTGCTCCAACTTCAGAGTAGGCAATGATTTAAAAGACGCTTTGAAGGGGGAATTTAAATACAGGGATGAAGTTCAGTGTGAGAGACTGTGACAGACTTAGATACATATCTGCCTTTGATAACCTTTTCTAGAGAGGGTAGCACTCTACTGCCTTCACTTATGCCTTTGATATTGGACTGCATGAGAAGTTATTATTTCATTTGGAGAAAAAGACTGAAGGAACTAGCAATAAGACAACTGCAGATTGTGTTGGAAAGGTCTCTCAGATCAGAAAGGTGTACTGTTTGTAGTTCTGACTCCGATCCTGTTTAATGTGTTCGTTAAAGGCCTCGTTGCAGAGAGCGTCTGTTTGCTAATGGAATTTGCTGACAACGTGATTTATGACAGAGATGATTCCTATAGGGAAAGAAAAGGATGACTGGTAAATAGAGAAACAGTATTAGGATTATAAAGTGCAAGCTCATGTGTTTAGGGAAGAATAGCAGCAGTTTTTTTGCAACATGACAGGATTTCATTTGTTGAAAATACAAAGAGGAAAAAAAGTCAGAAACATCTACTGCAGGAATGGGAAAAGAGCACTTCTATTGAAATATACCAAATAGTTCATTCACAGCAGACATTTCCATAGGGATCAGCTTCACAGGAATAATTTCCTCTATGTAGGACCCTCTGCAAAGCACTGGTGAGACCTTTCCTGCAGATTGTTTATTGTCCTGGTCTTGCATAAAGACTGACCAATTCACATTGTAATACTTGCAGAAAATTATGTTGCTGCAACACTAACGATATTTAGGAATGTATTGAAGACATGTTACTTAGCCTAGAAAAATTAATTGCTTTCCAGTAAGAGCTCAAGGGCACAAATGCCAGGGAGGGAAAGAAATACGTAAACTAAAGAATGGTGCTGACATTGCAACAGATGCATGCATACAAACTTCAGAAGGAAGTTCTAGTGATCAGAGAAATGGGGATTTAGATCTTCTAGTTGGAGCAGTAGTGCCAAAAATCCTACCCCTTACTCCTCAATAGCAGTTTTTGATAGTGATGGACATAGAATTGTAATGATTAACAATCACAGAATATGGTCACAAAGTTTCAAGCATGATTTCCTTAGGGTTCTCTTGCAGTTGTTGCACTGTCAGTTCATAGCTGCTTTTGCTGTCAAAGTACCAACAAGATGGGTTGTCTCTGACATCTAAAAAGGCAGTTGTTCCCAATACTACTATCTACCAGAATTACACGGTAATAGTGGAGGCAAGAGTGAGGTTGATCTGCCTGAAGCTCAAATAAATTTGATAATAAATGAATCAACTCAAATTACATAAACAAGTGATGTAACTGGACACGTGCCCAGAGAACTGATGGAGCTACACTCACTTAAACCAGCTGAGAATTTCTGCTAGCCATGTAAGACTCAGGATACAGAGCACTGTGGAGTTGATTCTGTTCAGAAAAGGGCAACATTAGGCATGCACAACACACCTAGTCTATCAATAGCATTGTTTGAAACTGAAACATGAATTATTAACTAACCTCAGGGTTCCAACAAGATATGTTTTTTTAATCCAGCCAACTCCACTCATCTCCTCTTTGCTAACAAAACAAGCAGAAAATATCTCTTAATCGTGTTCAAGGCCAGATCCTTCCAGACATCCTGCCTTACTTAAAATAACTGTTTCTGTACCCTGATTAAGAAATTTATCTTCTCCAGGTCCTGTTACATGTGGCTCTGGTGTATCCCAATGCAGAAACTTGTAATTTTCCATTACTTTTGTATATGTACCTGAGAGCAAGTGTGTGCACGTCTGTGCCTAGTAGTTAGTCTCCATCAACATTTTGTTTAGTTCATGATACAAGTGGCAGAACAGTAGCTGTGTTCAGACAAATAAACATACTTTAGAAAATGGAGAAAATGATGGGAAGGTAGAAAAGCATGATGTGATTTTGCTCAGTGGATTCACTGAATTCTCCATGTCCGGCTAATAAGAGTACAAACTTTCTGTAGCAATGGACATAACTTTCACATTCAACCAAGAGCTATAAGGGAACAGCAGAAACAAAAACCTGTTTCATTGCTGATTGCTTTTTTTCTGGGGCCAGATTTAGGACCTATCAGTGTGAATCTGAGCATATGCATGCCATGTGGTTGTGCTTGGGAAGGAAAAGGGAAGCTATTACAGTGCACAAACGGCATTACTTTGGAGTGTTTTGAGGTTTGGCTGGCATTAATTGCAAATTGAGATACTTCTTACAAGTGGAACCCTTAATATATACTTATATTTTCATTTTGATAGGAAATTGAAGTATTTTTACCTCCCAGTTAATGAAGAAAGATACATGAAGAAATAATGGAAATGTTTTTATTTTTCTGTTGCACTTATGTATTTTATTTACATGATCTATTTAGGTACACAAATAATGTAACAGATTAAGATGATTAATTATTGTTTTTGATTAGATATTAGTATATCATTCTATAATAGGTAACACTATTAATTGAAGTGAAAAGCAAAATTAGAAAACTAATCAGAAAATCTCCACAATCTTGTAAGTTTTATTCACTGGATTTAATTTTGTTTCCTTTCTTCCTTGTCTTTTTTTATATTTCCCCGTTAAAAAACAAAAGGGTTTAAAATCCAAATAGAGTAGATATAGCAAGATAAAGCAATTCATTTCAATTATTCCATCTTTTTCCAGGTCCAAAGGGTGAAAATTTGTACTGGAAAATACTATACTTACTAAAATTATTTGCTCTAAAATAATTTCCTCAGTTGCTAACTCATGAGTGCTGGAGCGGCCACTGTATAAATACAGTTTACTCCCATCTACCACTGTGTAATAACATTCAATCTGTTTCTCAGTTCTTACTTGAGAAGTCACTAATAAGAGCAAGCATGAAGCTGCTTCAAATGTTACTATTTTCCAACAGCAAATGTAACCCTCAGACTTATCCCAACCATACAGGAGGCATATCTATTCTCAGGGAATCAACGGGCTAGTACTAATGCATTTGAAAGTGCTTTACATCTGAATGGCTGTATTTGCTGTGACTCAAGGGGATAAAACTTCCTTTGCAGCATTGCAGCGGTGCGCGTTGGTCACTTGCTGCGTGCTGTCACTCACAGCTGTGCTGACTGAGAGCAGGAGAAGGATTCTGCTCGTTTCGTACACTGCACATCACTTGCTTATTTAGCCTGAAGTAGTACTGCTTACCATCTGGGAGCCTGCATATGTCTAAGGTCAGTTAAGGGAATTCTGTTGCTTATTAATGAAAGCTGTTTTGAAAAAAACTCACTGTGTGTAAAAAAGGGAGTTAAGTGAGGCTCTGAAATCTCAAAAGGGATTTTTGCCCTTTTCTTCTGTCCCAGAGGGAAAAAAACATTTTGTAGAGTGTTTTTTTCTTTTTAGTCTCCGAGACTTTGGTGTTCGCTTCATTAACCCCAAATTAAGATCACGCTCTGCTGTATAGGTGAAAAACTGTATCTTCAAGTGACGTACATTATGGAGCAACTCAGCACTCTCCAGATTTAATTTTGACAGACAAGAGCAGGTGAATGCCTTGCAGCGTAACCTTGGACAGATGACCCCAGACGACTATTAATTTACATTTGATAGTTGTAAGATAAAGTAAGGGTTAATTAAGGAACTTCTAGAAAGGGCACAGGATGTTCAGGTGAAAGGTGGAGTGAGCAATGTGCTGACGCAGAAATAGGCCAGCTGCTTTATGTTATTATTTTATTTTTTTCCTAAGACCTCCAAGTTATTGTAAAGCTCTACATTAAAATGTGCTCTGTGATAGCCTGAGTGTAATGTTTCTTTCCAACACCAGTGAATTAAATGACTAGTGGCTGAGGCTCTGCTTTACCATGGCATTTTGTGAGTGTTTATCTGCTACAGGTTAGGGCAGTGCCACCTTGACCAACTGCAAAACAGACAAATTTTGATGTAATTTGTAGCATAAAATTTTGGAAAAAAAAATGTTTGCGACTGCAAACAGGGTTGAAGAATTGGACAAGAAAAACAAAAAGCCTTTAATCACTTTTTTTCTTCCATTCTTTTTCTACCAATTGCTTTCTGTCAGAAAACATCTATATCTCTCAGTAACAGAGCAAAAAAGATACGTTCTTGCTGAGTGGGAATACTGCTGATGCAACTTGTCTCCTGTGCATAATATCTGCTCATCTGTTTTGCTGTCAGCAGTAATAACACCTGCAGATGATGCATTACGTCATCAAGAGCATATACTGGAAGGGGAAGAATGTGCTCTTTTTGCTTGGATCCGGTCTGGTTTTTTTGTGAACAAATTTTTAAGT
The DNA here is from genome assembly GCA_035772895.1 of Perdix hodgsoniae. Lineage (NCBI taxonomy): Eukaryota > Metazoa > Chordata > Aves > Galliformes > Phasianidae > Perdix > Perdix hodgsoniae. The sequence goes on from JAPSGF010000011.1 coordinate 3,126,804, forward strand.
AAGAATGCAAAAAGGCAGTAAGCTGCGATGCAGAAGATACATTTACATTTCTGTGAGCAGTATTTTATGGCTGTGTTGTTTTATTTTGTTCTGTTGAGAATCAATAATAAATGCACCTTCCCAGGAAGTGGGAAAGACTTTGTTCTTATTAGGCAGTGACTTGGATGTCTCTTTTATTGAAAGCAAGCCTGAAGTCTGCTAGAATGTGATTTCAGCCTAAGAAACATCTTTTTCAGTTTCCCATTTGTTCTCAGGCACTGCAGCCCTTCACATTTCACCATCTGGACTGCAGATGCTGATTCACTTCATTGCAAGTAAGAGATACTCTTGCTGTTACAGGCAGAACCCTCCTGGTCCTCTTTAAGTGCATCTGCCAGCTGACAATTCTGGCACTGTATTTCTCTCTGGTGGACCTTCATAATCCATCTAGTGAAATCAACGGACTGGTTAGCACAAGTGTGGTTTTCTATCTGTGATATCAGAACAGGCACAGTGGATTTTTGCACCGGAAAATCTTCTTTCCCTGGGGATTTTTTGAAAGTGTGAAGAATTATTCATAAACACCTGAATCACAGTCATAGTGAAGTTCGTAATTATACCTCCTCTCTTAAACCTCCATCCTTCCACCCATGCTTCATTAAGAAAATCACACCTGCTATCTCAGCCCATAGGTCAGAAGCAGTTCTCTATTCTATTGTGTTTTCTCCTTCCCTGTCTTGCATTTCCAGGATCCACTAATTGCTGTGATATTTACTCCCCACCTGGCCCCATGTAGTTAGATAATCTTTGTTCTCTCTTTCCTACGCTGTTGACTTTCCTTTGTCAAATTTGGTGCTGAAACTCAATTCAGGTATTTACATGAAGGTTTTCAGTGTCTCCAGCACCTGCCAGGCACCCAAACCAGACACTATCTTGCCCTGTGCCTGCAAGACCTTTGATGAAGTTTGAACATCAGCACCTCCTCAGTTCCCAAACTATGTGGATTTTCTTCTTTGGGAGGTGGTGAGCAATACCACTTTTTTCACTTATGCTGAGTGCTGAATGAAAAAACATTGCAAGTACATCAGGTTGATCAGCATATCTCTGTGTCATTGTATTCCACAGCGAACTGTACTCGGTACTGAAGCATTATGGACTCCCAGCAGCTCATACATGAAGTAAACCATATATTCTGTTTCAGTCCTTTGGTGACTTCCCATTTGTTGTTATAAGGTATGGGGAAACTTCACAGCCATGAGAATTTGTCATATAAGTGACTGAACTTCCGTACAAGCCAATAATGCAGAATTTTAAAGGACCATATATTTCTCACATCCCTTTGTCATTTCTAATTCATGAACAACAAATACTTTTGTCAAGAAGTGACAGTTTGGTAAAATTCTTTAATGGAATACTGCAGCGTCTGATGCAAGGACTCAGATGTGAATGATCCAAATCATTTATTACTAGTTCTCACATCCCTTATATACCTTCACAGATTTTCTTTTTCTAACTTTCCCATCCACCCCTACAACTTTTCCATCCACCCTTACATGTCAACAGAGCATTCTACAAAACACTCTTCAACCATTCACACAGGTGCTTATCCAATCAGAGCCATGAGACATTCCTTCTTCTAGAGGTGCCCTTGGTTCTCATGCATGTAACAGATGAAAGTAATTAAAGAAGCACAGAATTACAAGGTGGTAGAAAATAATGCAGACAGCAATAGCGCTATTGTATTACGTGTGGATTCTTGCAAAGCAGTGAAGGAGAAACTGGGACAACCTGTTGCCAGTGGTTATTGAACCAGGGATAGGATGTCTCAAGGACTGGGCTTGTCCTGTGGGAACTGCAGCAGGGCAATAATAAGCTGCCCAGTCTTGACAACAGGAGTATATCTAGAGAGGTCACTGTGCTCAAACAAGCTTTTGCTGCTTGATCTTAATCTCTGTGGTGCTATTATTCATCTAGTACATTAACTGTCTGTAACATTACTTTTACTTTCTCTAACAAATGATGGCTTTACCATTTCCAGCTGAGTGGGCCATCCATTGCCTTAACACAGGCATCTACTGTCCATACCTGCCATATGGACACCAAGACTCCCATGATCAGAAGGGAGTCACATAAGATTAATACATGTGAAATGCGTAAGAGACCTTTATTACTTGGGTATCCTTGTCTTCAAGGTAAATTTATTCAGCTGAGTGCAGGAACACTGGGAAACAGTCTCTGCAATCTTACATTGTTTTACAAGCATGCTTTATGAAATCTCATTGTTACCATTGCTATTCTTACCCGGTTAAAACAAGTCAAACTGCAATGAATTGTGAATTGAGAATCAAACGGTCCTGTCATACAACTAGATTGGTTGCAGATAGCAAGAATTTCTTTCCAGGAAGATGAGAAGGAGTCAGTTGGAGAATCCATTATATCCCGTTTTTTCTGTAAGTTTTGAAGTGAACTTCAGGCTGGTTTAGCTGCAGAATCACAGAATTATTTGTCTTGGAAGGGACCTTACAGATCATCTAGTTTCAATCCACATTCCATGGTAGGGGCACCTGCCACCAGATGAAGTTGCCCAGGGCCATGCAACCTGGCCCTGAACATTTCCAGGGATGGGGCATCCACAGCTTCTCTGAGCAGCCTTTGCCAGTACCCCACCTCCCTGTCCTGGTTTCATGAGGGACAGAGTTGATTTTCCTTATAGCATCTGATATGTTTTAGCTTTACACGGAAAACAATGTGGGTAACACACAAGTACGTTAGTTGCTGTGGAGCAGTGCTGTACTGAGCCAAGGATGTTTCCATTTTTCATCTTCTCATATTGTTCTGTCAGTGAGGAGGCTGCAGAGCACAAGGAGCTGGGAAGGGACAGAATCAGGACGGCTAACATAAACTGGTCAAAGAGGTATTCCATATACATGTCATCATGTGAAAAAAATCTACAAAACACAGGGAGATGGCAGGTGCTGCTCAGTAGCAGACTAGGCATTGGTTGGTGGGTGGTGAGCAATTGTGTTGTATATCGCTTGTTTTGTAAATGACTGTAGTATTATTTTTATTGTTATTTCTCTCTTCCTTTTCTATCTTAGTAACTAGTTTTTATCCCAACCTAGAAGTTCCACATTTTTTTTCTTATTCTCTCCATCCCTTTTTGGAGTGGGAGCAGTGAGCAAAAGGCTGCGTGGTCCTGAGATGCTTGCTGAGTTACAACAAAACACAGCCTCATCATGAAGAATTTCTTCCTTATATTTAATCTAAATCTAGTCTCTGAACAAGCCCAACTCCCTCAACCTTCATTCATAGAAGAGCTTTTCCAGCCTTCTGATCATCTTCATGGTCTCCTCCGGACCTGCTCCAAAATCTCCATGTCTTTCCTATGCTAGGTGCCTCAGGCCTGGGCTTAGTAGTTCATATTAGTCCTCATGAGGGCAGAGCAGAGGGGGACAATCATCTCCCTCGCCTTGCTGGCTCCCCTCTTTTGATGCAGCCCAGGATACCATTGGCTTTCCATACTGCAGGTATACACTGCTGTCTTGTTTTAAGATTTTCATCAACAAGAGCCCTCAAGTCCTCCACAAATCTTCTTGCAGTCCAATCTCTTTCCAGCCTATATTTGTCCTTAGAACTGATTTGGTCCAGGTGCAGAACCTTGCACCTTGTTGAACTTTTTGAGGTGTATATAGGCTAACCTTGTCCTGTTTGGCTGAGTGAAGTTTTGTCACTTTTGATAAATAAGATATTTAGGTACCTGTCATCTGAATGAGTTCTTTTTTTTTTTTTTCCTGCCATTAAAAATGAACCTTTTAGTTAACCATCTAAATGACCTAGATCTTAGTTGAAGAAGTGGCTTTGTAGGGAAGGCACGTGATTTTTTTAATTCTTGCTGGACCAGCAAACTACTTGCAGTATTGTTACTGACCCATGGGTAGAGAAAGATTCATGTGGAAGACCTGAGTAACACCCTTTCGTGAGGTGTCAGACTTTCAGGTTCATACACTTCGGCATTTGGTTATTTGTCCAGCTTTCTTGGAACATAGCTGCTGAGAGTGACTGAAACTGGAGGAGATGGTGAAAGGCAGCATTCATAAGGCGTGCTGTATATTCATCCCCGTTAGCTTTACGGGGGGATAAAGTATCAGTAAGATGAGCTTTCAGATTGCAAGCTGACAGTTTTTCACGCAGGCAGAACTCTGATACGACAATTCCTCAAAGCACGTGGAGGTCCAGGGGCCATGAAGAGGTTGAGGAGCCACGCCGAGTACAGCTGAGTGCCCCAAGTAAATTAACAAGGTGCTGGATTTGCCTTTCAGAATTTTCTGGTTCTTCCTCTGCTGCTTTGCCTACAACTATTTTTAAACAAAGCAAATAGGACCATGTTTTTTGACGTGTGTGAGGGCAAATGTATTGTTTCTGTTCATGCTTAGGAGCTGCAGCTCTGGGACTGCATTCAGCTGCACACTAGACAAATAAACAATTCCCACCCTGTCCAGATGATGAGAGAATGGGAAGCTTCAGGCAAATGGAGAAGGACTTGCAAGCACCGAGTCAGTGATGGATGGCTTCACACGCAGTAGTCTCAGCCTATCAGTAGTTTTTCCTGCATTGTATTTTTATTCATAGATCTCCTGGTGGGCGACAGGTTGGCCACGAGCCAGCAGTGAGCCCTGGTGGCCAAGAAGGCCAATGGGATCTTGGGGTGTATTAAAAGGAGCGTGGCCAGCAGGTCAAGGGAGGTGATCCTTCTCCTCTACTCTGCCCTGGTCAGGCCTCACCTGGAGTATAGTGTCCAGTTCTGGGCTCCCCAGCACAAAAGATAGGGAGAGAGAGTCCAGCAGAGGGCCACAGAGATGGTAAAGGGCCTAGAGCATCTCTCCTATGAGGAAAGTCTGTGTGACCTGGGCCTGGTCAGCCTTGAGAAAAGAAGACTGAGAGGTGATCTTATTAATGTTTATAAATACCTTAAGTGTGGGAATCAAAGGAGCATGGCCAACCTCTTCTCAGTGATCTGTGGGGACAAAACAAGGGGAAATGGACATAAACTGGATAACAGGAAGTTCTGCACCAGTATGTGAAAGAAGTTATTCACAGTAAGGGTGATGGAGCACTGGAACAGGCTGCCCAGGGAGGCTGTGGATTCTCCTTCTCTGGAGATATTCAAGATCTGACTGGCTGCCTACCTGTGCAGCCTTCTGTATGAAGCTTGCTTAGCAGGGGGATTGGACTACAGAATCACAGAATCACAGAATCATCAAGGTTGGAAAAGACCTAAAAGATCATCCAGTCCAACCATCACCAATACTCCCCAGCTAAATCCTATCCCTCAACACAACATCCAAACGTCTCTTGAACACATCCATGTTCGGTGACTCCACCACCTCCTTGGGCAGTGCATTCCAATGCCTGACCACCCTTTCCAAGAAGTAATATTTCCTAATGTCCAGCCTGAATCTCCCCTGGTGCAGTTTGGAACCATTGCCTCTAGTTCTATCACTGTCTACACGAGAGAAAAGGCTGACCCCTAACTCACCACAACCTCCCTTCAGGAAGTTATAGAGTGCTATAAGGTCTCCCCTGAGCCTCCTCTTCTCCAGGCTGAACAATCCCAGCTCCTTCAGCCGTTCCTCATAAGGCCTGTGCTCGAGGCCCCTCACCAGCTTCGTAGCCCTCCTCTGAACACGTTCCAGGGCCTCAATGTCTTTCTTGCAATGAGGGGCCCAAAACTGAACACAATACTCGAGGTGCGGCCTCACCAGTGCAGAGTACAGGGGGACAATTACCTCCCTATTCCTGCTAGTAACACTGTTTTTGATGCAAGCCAGGATGCCGTTAGCCTTCTTGGCCACCCGGGCACACTGTCGGCTCATGTTCAGCCGAGCATCAATCAACACCCCCAGGTCCGTTTCCTCCACACAGTCCTCCAGCCACTCCGTCCCAAGCCTATAGCGCTGCCTGGGGTTGTTGTGGCCAAAGTGCAGGATTCGGCATTTGGTCTTGTTGAACCTCATCCCCCTGGCTTCAGCCCACCTCTCCAGCCTGTCCAGATCCCTCTGCAGGGCCTCGCTACCCCCAGGCAGATCCACACTCCCAGCCAATTTGGTGTCGTCTGCGAACTTACTGAGGGTGCACTCAATGCCCTCATCCAAGTCATCAATAAAGATATTGAAGAGGACAGGCCCCAGTACCGACCCTTGGGGAACACCACTTGTGACCGGACATGATCTATGGAGATCATCCCTTCCAACCCATACAATTCTGCAATTCTATAATTCTGTGATTCCTACTCTCCCTGCTTAGTGAATGAAAAACTGAGGTTTTGAACGATGCTTTCTTGTGAAGGCAGCTGTTCACTTGAACAGAAACATCCCTCTTTTTTTCTGTGAGGTTGTCATGGTAATGCTCTGATCCATTTAGTTTATCAGGATTAAACGTAAATAACGGTAATGACTTGATGATCACTGGAGGTCCCTTCCAATCCTCACAATTCTGTTATTCTGTGATCCTGTGATTCTGCAATGCAAGTACGACATGGCGGAAATAGCAAATATGGCAAAACAGATCATGCTAATCCCAGCCCACGTGATTCCTCTGTGCTACACATCAGAAGGACTGAAATGGCTCATTAACTGTTTGAGGAGATGTAGGCTGGAGGGAAATAGCTACTGGGCATGTGCTTGTCTGTCATCCCCTTTATTTGAACAAGGACTTTTGGGAAAATAAGCGGTTACTATCTAAAATCAGAGTTGTCTAGAAATATTAGTGTTATAGGAATTGCCTTCTGCTAATATTAATGCAGGCACCATGTCTAAGGATTTGCAGGATGACTGATTCAACATCACTATGTGTGAATTAGTGTGTTTTATCTAATAACTATTTCAGCTGCCCTTTGCTGTGCCTGTAGACTCAGCACCCAGCATGTGGTGTAGAGCTGGCCAATGGGCCAGGACCATTGAGGCCAGCCAAAAGCAGTTCTGAGATGCAAATCTGGCACAAACAGGTTTAAAATTGTGAGACTGGGCACATACTAGCAGCCCACAAATCAAAGCATCTTGAACACTTCTGCTGCAGATCTTGTGAACCATTCAGATGGACTGCAAGGGTGGACCTTCAGCACAGCTGCCAGCTGCATTCTGGAGCAGCCAAAGCTCTCCCGTGTGGTCTGTAGGTCAGTCTTTCTTGCTTGGAGTTGCAAAATGGATCTGTGGACTTCTTGTAATATGCTTCCAACTTCCTTTTCTCTGAGATTTACTTAAGTGCCTTTACTAGCTATGTAAATGTAATTACCTGGTAAATTAATGCTAGAGTAATGACTACAAACTCAGTGTTCCCCTACTTCTTTTTCTGTCCTTCCTACCCAGTGCTGTTTATGAGCTCTCTGTTGCTCCTGTGTGTGCTTTTTTGGCTCTTGTTGACATTGTTGACTGCTCTTCCTCTAAATCAACAGCAGGATGTAAACCAATCAAAATGTAAGAAGTGCTTTAAATTATCTTCAGAGTACTCTGCTTTAAGGTATTTCCTTTGAAATGCACACAAAGAGATAAAATTCAGAGCTGACAATGTGATCCCTCTCACAGAACACCTTTGTTGATTTGGAAGAGATCATTTTTCTTGATCTCATT